>JALIGW010000002.1:3572380-3627380 GCA_023053685.1 Diadophis punctatus similis
AGGACAGCCCTGAGCTCTCCAGTGAGATCAAATCCCAAAAGAACTGATTATAGCAGTAAACTATGTCTATGGAGATTCTCAACTAAGTCATGGCTGTCCCAATGGTGCTTTTCCAAAAGGCAATTGGACTTTTCCAGTTTTTTTTCTTTGAAAACGTTTTGTTTCTCAGAACTGAAGAAGCCTCTTGGATAAGAAGCAAAAACATTTTTAAAGGAAAAAACCAAGAAAAGTCCAGTTGCCTTTTGGAAGAGCACCATTGGGTCAGTGACCAGCAACTTATATATTGCTTTGAACAGAGGTCAAGGAGAACCCAGAATCCACAGTAAGTACAAAGTCTTCAACCTACAACCGTTCACTTAGTGACCGTTCAAAGTCACAACTGAAAAAGAGTTGTAAGAGCCGAGGTGGCGCAGCGGTTAGAGGCAGTACTGCAGGCCACTTTAGCTGACTGATCCACAGGTCAGCGGTTCAGATCTCACCGGCTCAAGGTTGACTCAGCCTTCCATCCTTCCGAGGTAGGTAAAATGAGGACCCAGATTGTTGGGGGCAATATAAATATACATTGCTTACTGGTGTAAACCGCTTAGAGAGTGCTTGCACTGTGAGGCGGTATATAAATCTCACAAATAAATAAAATAAATAAAAAGTAAGTTATGACCATTTCCCACACTTATGACTGTTTCAGCATCCCTATAGTTATGTGATTTACATTTGGATGCTTGACAACTGACTCACATTTATTTACTTATTATTAGTGAGATTTATATATCGCCTCATAGTGCAAGCACTCTCTAAGCGGTTTACACCATTAAGCAATGTATATATTTACACTGCCCCCAACAATCTGGGTCCTCATTTTACCTACCTCGGAAGGATGGAAGGCTAAGTCAACCCTGAGCCAGTGAGATTTGAACAGCTGAACTCAAATGATCATAGTCAGCTAAAGTAGCCTGCAGTACTGCTAACTGCTGCGCCACTTCGGCTCATTTATGATGGTTGCAGTGTCCCAGTATCATGTGATTCCCTTTTACGACATTTTGACAAGCAAATTCAATGGGGAAACCAGATTCACTTAACAACCATGTTACTAATTTAACAACTGCAGTGGTTCACTTAACAAATGCAGCAATAAGTCATGAAATGGGGCAAAACTCAGTTAACAACTTTCTCACTTAGCAACATAAATTTTGGGCTCAATTGTGGTCGTAAATTTGAGGGCTACCTGTTTCAACCTAGGCTGCCATTTTACTCCAGATTAACTCAAGCTATGCTATCTGAAATACTGATCCCATCAATAAACCCAGTTAAGTGGTGGTTTCACCACGGTTTGTTTATTCTGTAGCCACCCATCTCAGACAAGTGATTCTGAGTGGTGAACCTATATACATATAAAAACAGTTAAGACCAGGACAGGCACCATACCTATATAAATATACCCATGCATATGAATTCATATTTTATCTACGTCTAAGAGGGCAAGAAAAATTAAGACCTTAAATATCAATACAACCAAGAATCAGGGCCCAGGCTTTTACAATGAGGTGTTGCCTGGCTTGACACAACACCCCAAGGGAAGTCAAAAGCACTTTTTGAATCGTGCAAGGTGTAACAACTCCCCCCCCTCGGGGCTGCCCTGCACTGGAGGGGGAGTTTGCCTAGGTCCCTAAGGCACTGCTGGGTTAAACAGGGAATGCGTCCACACGTGGTTTAAGCTCACGTAGGCACACGAAGCACTAAACCCGTGTTGGCCATGCAATGTCTGGACCCATATAGCTCGCTTAGCACCTCTGGGGATGTAGGATCTCCGCCGGGGTGGGGGAGGATATACCCCTGGCGGGATGGGGGGCACCGGTATTTCTTCCCCTGCAGCAAGCATTTGCTAGCCCCGCTCTTCCCCAATGGTCCATGTTCCCCGCCCCACCTTTTCAAGGCTAGCCGGCCCCGTTAGCAACCCTTTCCGGCGGTACCGACTCACCGGCTCCGGTTTCCCGGGGGAAGGAAAAGGCGGTGCACCTTACCACCCCTATTCTCCGCACACACCCCAGATCTCTTCTGGGACCTGTCGCGCGTCCCCACCGCTGACTTGCGACCGTGCGCCCTCCCGACGCCCGGATTTCCCACCCACCCCCTGCGCGCGACCGTTTCTAGCCACGCCCTCCGTCGGCGATCTCCATCTTTTCACGTCGTCACCACTTTCCCTTCTCCGGGAGGGAGCCGAGTCCGCGGAGATCACGTGCTCGGAGGCTCCGCCCGGGCACGTGGAACCGGAGCTGCATGTTGGGAAATGAAGTCCTCCTGAGCTCTGAGTTCGCAGTTGTTTTTCCTCCCTTCCTGGTCTCCGCCTACGCAGAAGCCATGTTGTTTCCTAGGCTACCTGCGGAGTTAAAGTTTCTTGTTTAAACACTTATACGCCCCCGGTGGTTTGCCCTAGTGCAGTGTTTCCCAACCTTGGCAACTTGAAGATGTCTGGACTTCAACTCCCAGAATTCCCCAGCCAGCATTCGCTGGCTGGGGAATTCTGGGAGTTGAAGTCCAGACATCTTCAAGTTGCCAAGGTTGGGAAACACTGCCCTAGTGGGACTAGGGTTGGCCTGGTTTTGCAAATGCAAACTCACGTTTTGACACATACCGTTTAGTGTCCCAGGTGAAGCCCATTTCACAGAGGGGCAAGTTGATGCGACTAAAAGACAAGTAATTTGCCTGCAAATGAACACAACACACAGCATAACAGCCCTGTAGGATCCCAAAGGGGTTTCAAAAGGCAACTGGACTTTCTTGGGTTTTTTCCTTCAAAATGTTTCGCTTCTCATCCAAGAAGCTTCTTCGGTTCTTAGACGAGAAGTGAAATGTTTTCAAGGGGAAAAAACTCCCAAGAAAGTCCAGTTGTCTTTTGAAAAGCATCTTTGGGACTGTAGAGATTATCAGTCATCCAGGTCATGGTTTTTCCTTTTGAAGACCTTTCGCTTCTCATCCAAGAAGCTTCTTCAGCACTGACACAGGATAGTGGGGAATGGAAGGATTTATATTCCTTGCAGACAGCTGGTAATTTAGATACTAAAGTTTAGAGGGTCATTGAAGCAAAAGGAAAAAAACCAAGGAAGTGCAGTTGCCTCCTGAAAAAGCACTTTTGGGACAACCATGACCTGGATGACAGGAGAATCTCTAGAGAGATTTAGCTATACAATTTGGGATGAACACCGTTTGAATGGTGTGGGAGTAGGAATGGATTGCCAGAGAAAAAAATTGCAGACCACAGGAATCGGGAGCACTACTCAGGTGACCCTGAGGACACAGATAAACCTCCAAGTGCTTCAATGGCCCTCTAAAACAGTGGTTCTCAACTTTCCTAACGCCGCGACCCTTAAATACAGTTATTAGAAAACTCAGGGGTGGGTTCTAACTTACCTCGCTGCCGATTCGCTTCCTCCTGCGCTGCATGGCCGCGCCTCAGGGGCGCATGTGCATTTTGCGTGCGCATGCATCCGCAGTGCCGATTTTTTAAAAAAAATTGCAAAAAAAAAGCCGAAAACAAGATGGCGATGCATGCGCAGTGCCAGAAATTTGGCTTCTGCGCATGCTCAGAAGTTTCCATGGTACAGATTTTTTTTTTTGCAGTAGTCTATTTGCAGTGTCTCGGTTCCTAAGACAATCAGAAATATGTGTTTTCCGATGGTCTTAGACGACCCCTATGAAAGGGTCGTTCGACCCCCAAAGGGGTCGCAACCCACAGGTTGAGAATTGCTGCTCTAAAAGGATGCAAACGACCAGCTATCTGCAAGGAATATAAATCCTTCCATTCCCCACTATCCTGTCAGAGCTGAAGATCCTTGGATGAGAAGCAAAATGTCTTCAAAGAAAAAAAACAAAAAAAGTCCAGTTGCCTCCTGAAAAAGCACCTTTGGGACATCTTTGGGACAACCATGACTTGGGTGCTTGCGAAGCTCCATAGACAGCCCTGTGGGATCGGGCTAAAGCTGCTCTCCCAGGGTCAAATGTCATAAATATATGCCGGTTGCCATGTGCCAAAATTTTGATCATGTGACTGTGGGGGTGTTGACAATTGTAAGTGCAAGGACTGGGTTTTTTTTCCAGTGATTTATATTTTTGAATGGTCATTAAAGTTGTAATGTTGTAAAAGTTGAGGACTACCTGTATGCTATACAAATTTGAGCTTTGCCATTTCTTAGCTCACCCCCCAGTCCACTTGTCCAGTTCCAGAAATGCCCATTATATCTGCAGCAAATCTAGATATTTTGAATGGCATTTACTCGATACAGGGCCAGAGCAGGAGTGAAATCCAGCAGGTTCAGACAGGTTCTGGAGAACCAGTAGCGGAAATTTTGAGTAGTTCGGAGAACCGGTAGTGGAAATTTTGAGTAGTTTGGAGAACCAGCAAATACCACCTCTGGCTGGCCCCAGAGTAGGGTGGGAATGGAGATTTTGCAATATCTTTCCCCCAGGATTAGGGAGGGAATGGGGATTTTGCAGTATCCTTCCCCTGGAGTGGGGTGGGAATGGAGATTTTGCAGTATCCTTCCCCTGCCACGCCCACCAAGCCACGCCCACAGAAACGGTAGGGGGAAATTTTGAATTTCACTTCTGGGCCAGAGCAATGTTTCTCAATTTTGAAGATGTATGGACCTCAATTCACGGAGTGCAAGATGGACAACAAGCTCCCCTTAACTGGTGTGTTTGTAACCTTAACTCAGTGTCTTAATTTTGGTATGCAAAAAAGGGGAGTGGGAGAGAAGTGGGACTCAGCACATAATATACATATATTGCTTTCACACTTTATTCAAATTCTAAATCAGTTAAATTTGCATTTTTCCTAGGCAAAGAGTTGTAGTCTTATTCACTAAAACAGATCTCAGATAAATAATAAACTCTCTATCCCCAGAGAACATTTCCCATTCATCCATCTATTCTCTGTAAAAATGCCTTGAAAAGAAAAGGAGTCATGGGCATATCCTAAGGTGCAATCTTTACTTCATATGAGAGACAGTATTTCTCTATTACTTTATGAAAAACATACATGGATCTTAGAATGCACCAACTGAAAATCTACATTGCAGACAAAATAACACAGTTACAGCAATAAACAATAAGGTTTATTTGCTATGGCAGTTTTGGGAGTTATTCGAATTAGGGAGGTAGACATTATCAACCAAAATACAGGAATTTGCATAAAGTTATGTTTGTTTATCAGGTTTAGCTTTTTTTCACCTTTAGAAGCTCAAAAACTTCAAAAAAGGACATTTTTGTATTGGTATTGTCCCGTCCATGTGTAATATCTGCTTTTAAAAAGTTTTCTATACCATCGTGAGGAATCAGCAAAAGGGCAGCTCTGCAGATGCTAATTTAGAAACAGCAAACTAGTAGCTATCAATACATTCACCATTAGTGTTCAAATATTTATAAAGCTTTCTTTTTAGCTACTGTATGATCTTTTGCTTTAAAAAACAAACAAACCTATGAGTCATCATCAATGAAGGTTTTTAGGAATTTTTTTTTTGAAACAAGTAGCAAAATTGACAGTTACGGTTTTAATAAAATATGGACACTAAAACTGTTAACGTTCTTCAATTGCACCGCACATTAGGGTTCCAGCCACCCCAAATTTCAACAACAGCAAGACAATATATTAAAACTATTTTTAAGGACACAGCTAGAATTATTCCAAGTCTCCGTGGGGTGATGGGTGTCTATACATATTCCAAATTTCCATTCAGATAAATGTGCAATCAGTAAAATATCCACGTGGGGACAACACTTGGAGTTCATTTCCTAGAACAGCCTTGACCCCACAGCAGAAGCGTAACTAATCTGTCTTTTTGTCAGAGTCTTCTTTGGGTCCAATTCCAGAAAATCCATTTGCAATGCCACTGCTTTTGGTCTGAAAGACAGGGAAGGAGGGAGAAAAAGGAGATGTTTAAATGCACATTCATTCCATCACAGTTTTGAAAGAGAAAAACCAGAATGGTGACCAGCTGGCCCTAAGATGCCTTTCTTGGTCCTAAAAAAGAGCAAGTTCCTTTTCCATCAGTGGTCCCCAACTGTTTTGGCACCAGGGACTAGTTTAATGAAAGACAATTTTTTTCACAGACCGGGCCGGGGAGGGGGGGGCGGTACTGGTCCACAGCCCAGTTTGGGGACGCGTTTTACATCATGCTTAAGACAGCCTTGGGGATAGAAGGGGGCCGAGTTGGAATCATCATTAATTAGAGTCGTAACTTTTTTGTTTATTTACAGATCCTTGCTTAATGACTGGTTGCTTAATGACTGTTCCAAGTTATGACAGCACTCCCCCCCCAAAGGTACAAAAGGTAGAGCCGAGGTGGTGCAGTGGTTAAAGTGCAGCACTGCAGGCTACTTCAGCTGACTGCTAGTTCAGCAGTTCAGCTGTTCAAATCTCACCGGCTCAAGGTTGACTCAGCCTTCCATCCTTCTGAGGTCGGTAAAATGAGGACCCAGATTGTTGGAGGCAATATGCTGAACTCTGTAAACCGCTTAGAGAGGGCTGTAAAGCACTATGAAGCGGTATATAAGTCTAAGTGCTATTGCTATTGCTACTTATGAACCAGTTCCAATGGTCGCAAACCCACAACTCACAACCACATGACCATATTTCAGGCTCTTGGCAACTGCCTAACCTTTGCTGTCAAAGGGCGTAGTGTTTCAAGGTTACACGTGATTTATAATATCTTTTGCCAGCAAAAGACACCCCTGGGAATGCCTTGACTCGCTTAATGACCAAAGTTTGCTTAGCAACTGCTGCATTCACTTTACAGCCACAGCATTCTCTTAACAACCAACACAAAAAAGATTGTAAAATCAGATCTGTCACTTGGGTGCCTCGACATATGACCATCATGACTTATAAAGAAATTCCAGGCAATAATAATAATAATAATAATAATAATAATAATAATAATAATAATAATAATAATAATAATAATAATAATAATAATAATAATAATAATAATAATAATAATAATAATAATGGGATCATAAACCTGAGAAAGTAGTTGAAAACAAACATGCCAAAATACTTTGGGACTTTCGAATTCAGACTGACAAGGTTTTGGAACATAATACGCCAGACCTCACGATTGTGGAAAATAAAAAAGTGTGGATCATTGATGTCGCCATACCAGGTGACAGTCGAATTGATGAAAAACAACAAGAAAAACTTAACCGATATCAGGACCTTAAAATTGAATTACAACGACTCTGGCATAAACCAGTACAGGTGGTCCCAGTGGTAATCGGCACACTGGGTGCTGTGCCAAAAGACCTTAACCGGCATTTGAAAACAATAAACATTGACAAAATCACGATCTGTCAGTTGCAAAAGGCCACCATACTTGGATCTGCAAGCATCATACGAAAATACATCACACAGTCCTAGACGCTTGGGAAGTGTTCGACTTGTGATATAGTGATACGAAATCCAGCATATAAATCTCGTTTGCTGTGTATTACATTTTTTGTGAATAAATAATAATAATAATAATAATAATAATAATAATAATAATAATAATAATAATAATAATAATAATAATAATAATAATAATAATAATAATAATAATTATTATTATTATTATTATTATTATTATTATTATTATTATTATTATTATTATTATTATTATTATTATCATCATCATCATCATCATCATTATTTTGTCATTGTACGTATATACACAGTACACCCATACAACGAAATTCACATAACGCTTCAAGACCAGTCCCAACACATATAGCAATCCCCACCCGCCACGAATTCCCCACCCTGAACCACTCAAACATCCATACAACAGACCAAGTAATACTATCCAACAGCTCACTGATGGTGACCCTTCAATTCATTAAGTGCAATTATAGCTCTGGGATAAAAACTATTCAGAAAGCGTGTGGTCCGAGTTTTGATTGTTCTGTATCTTCTGCCAGAAGGCAACACTTCAAAAAGATTGTAAGCAGGATGAGAAGAGTCTCTGAGAATATTGTGCAACTTTCTAGAACAGCGAGATGCAGAGATATCATCCAGGGCTGGTAGCTGGAGCCCAGTGATATTCTGGACAGTTGTAATTATTCTCTGTAGAGCTTTTTTGTCTGCTGCAGAGCTGCTTCCATGCCATGCTAGAATACCATATGTCAGGACACTCTCAATTGTGCTGCGATAGTAGGATAACAGTAGATGCTGAGATAGATTTATCTCTCAGGAAGTACAGCCTCTTCTGAGCCTTCTTCACGAGCATGTTTACAGTCATACTCCATGAGAGGTCCTCCGAGATGTAAATACCCAGAAATTTAAAACTACTAACCCTCTCCACCTCCTCGCCATCTATGTGCAATGGTAAATGTGCATCTCTCTTTTTCCTAAAGTCAATTATCAGTTCTTTAGTTTTTTTTGGTGTTAAGTATAAGATTATTCTCTTTGCACCACAATATCAAATATTATGGCCATAAGTCAAGGACTGCCTGTAATTTGCTTAAGCCACTTCACCTGCAGCCATGTATGCCAATCCCTGGAATTCTATTAAAACCACAGAAGGTAACATCTTGCAGGCAAAGACTATATTTGAAGGTGAAGTGGGGAAGAGGGTATTTGGACCACCCGAGGCAGGCCCAGTGATGTCACCTGAGCAGAGTGGACTAATTTTCCAGCTTATTTGGTGGGTGAAGCTGGCTAAAACAATCTGCCTTTTAAGCTTCCCACAGGAAAAGAGCTGGGGATGATGGGACAGAGTGCAGAGGGCTTTCAACGTCAGCAGAGCTTACGGTTCTCAATTCGTCCTACAAACCCTAAAATTGTAGCCATTTCCAAAATGAGCCAAAAATGTGGCTCATATGTGACAATAAAGAAAATTTAACAGTGACTCAGTCCATGGACCATTAATTATTAATATTATTTAATAATTAATTGTTAATGATACTAATGATGGCTGTTAATTATTAATAGTATTATTTTGGAGACGGCAAGCAATGTTGAGACGCAGCCAGACATCCTGGCACCTATAGGCCCCATGTTACCAATCCTCACCCTAAAGCACAATGATATTTGCTTTCACACAAGCATTTTAAACAGGATGCTTGTACAGTACATTCAAACTTGTACAGGGCTTCAACCACTGCAACACCAAGCTTTTTCCAATTCTCTGCAGCATTTGTGTTGCCTTGACTTGGAGGCAATCTCCATTCCGTTATGAATATTCATTGATAAATATACGCAAAATGAAAATAAGCAGAGAAAAGACCACAGGTAGTGATTGAGACCACTGTCAGGCCTTCAAGCTTAAAACTCATCCCAGAGCAAAATTCAAAATGAATAGTTTCCTTTTCTTAGGTAAATTCCAGATACCTAAGAGCCATGGTGATGCAGTGGTTAGAATGCAGTACTGCAGGCTACTTCTGCTGGCTGCCTGCAATTTGGCAGTTCGGGTCTCACCAGAAGATCAAGGTTGACTCAGCCTTCCATCCTTCCGAGATGGGCAAAATGAGAACCCAGATTGTTGGGGGCAATATGCTGACTCTGTAAACTTAGAGAGGGCTGTAAAGCACTGTGAAGCGGTATATAAGTCTAAGTGCTATTGCTATTGCTATACTCCAAGGAATGCATGGCTCATGCAGGAATGAAAACCAGAGAAACTGGTCTATTAGAATTACTGCATTAAGCAAGCAAGACCTGTTTGCAACTAGCAAACCCGTATGAATCACATATCCATTTTGTGATCCTATTGTTTGCTTTGTGTCCATTGGAATATTTGTACAGATAGTCCTCGACTTACAACCATTAGTTTAGTGATTGTTTGAAATTACAGCAGCACTGAAAAAGAGGATTTATGACCAGTTTTCACACTTACAAATGTTGCTGCATCCCCATGGCCATGTGAAAAGAAGAGGGAGTCAAATTATTCTCCAAAGCACCATAGGGCAGGACAAGAAACAATGGTTGGAAACTGATCAAAGAGAGAGAAGAAACCTGGAATTAAGGAGAAACTTACTAACAGTGAGGACAATTAACCAGTGGAACAGCTTGCCTCCAGAAATCATGGGCGCTCCATCACTGGAGGTTTTTAAGAAGAGTCTAGACCAGTGGTTCTCAACCTTCCTAATGCCGCGACCCTTTAATACAGTTCCTCATGTTGTGGTGACCCCCAACCATAAAATAATAAAATTATTAGGAAACTCAGGGGTGGGTTGTAACTTACCTCGTTGCCGGTTCGCTTCCTCCTGCATTGCGTGGATGCGCTTCGTGGGTGCGTGGGTGCTTTGCGCGCACATGCATGTGCAGTGCCGATTTTTAAAAAAATTGCAAAAAAAGGCCAAAAACAAGATGGCGACGCATGCGCAGTGCCGGAAATTCGGCTTCTGTGCATGCTCAGAAGTTTCCATGTGATGGGGTTGGCACAATGATGTGGGTGTATCTGCATGTGGGTGGACCGCCTAGAGACGGATAGAGGAGCGGTGTCTCGGTTCCTAAGACCATCGGAAATATGTGTTTTCCGATGGTCTTAGGCGACCCCTGTGAAAGGGTCGTTCGACCCCCAAAGGGGTCGCGACCCACAGGTTGAGAACCGCTGGTCTAGACAGTCACCTATCTGAAACGGTAGAGGTTCTCCTGCTTGAGCAGGGGGCAGGACTAGACGACCTCCAAGGTCCCTTCCAGCTCATTCATTGTATTCTACATCTGGTGATCAAAATTCAGGGACTTGGCAACTGGCATGTGTGACAGCTGCACTGTCCTGGGGTCATATGATCCCCATTAGCAATCTTCCCAGCCAGCTTCCGATAAGCAAAGTCAATGAGGGAAGCCAGATTCACTTAATGACTGCATGACTGCATAACGACTGCATGATTCACTTAACTGTGGCAAAAGAAAGGTTATAAAATGAGGTGCAACTTACTTAACCGTCTCACTTAGAAATGGAAATTTGGGGCTCAACTGCGGTCATAAGTCAAGGACCACCTGCATTAATTTCATATATCTGATATGGTCAAATGACTAAATCAATAAAGTTTCTACAGGAAGCCCTTACAAGAGTTCATTTAGTGACCGTTCAAAGTTACCACGGCAGCCAAAAAAGCGACTTGTGATCATTTTTCACACTTACAACCACTGCAGCATCCCCCTGGTCACGTGATCAAAATTCAGATGCTTGGCAACTGATTCGCATTTATGACGGGGGTCACATAATCCCCTTTTGTCACGTTCTGACAAGCAAAGTCAATGGGGAAACCAGTTTCACTTAACAACCGTGTTACAACTTTACCAACTGCAGTGATTCGCTTAACAACTGTGCCAAGAAAAATTGTAAAATGGAGCCAAACCCATTTAACAAATGTTTCACTCATCAACAGAAATTTTGGGCTCAACTGTGGTCGTAGGTTGAGGACTACCTGTATTTTATTCTTATCCATTTCTAACGGGGCTCCTCAAAACATATGCACAAACGTTTTGCCTGGGTAATACTTACTTTATAAAGTTCTGGCTGATCGTTGAAGGAATCCTGCTTCACGAAATCGGGTCCGTTTTCAGAGCTGTTCCTTTGGTCATGCTTTGCCGTTTCCTGCACTGCTTTCTTGGGCCAAATGCGCTTAACGAAAGGCGAGATGAAGGGATAGAGATACGGCTCAAGGAACCTTTTGTAGACCCACAGCAGAACTGGAATGACGATGCAAGGAATACACACCATGGTTCTTTGTAGTGTGCTTTAAAAATGTGCTGGAGGAAAAAATACAACAGATTGAAACCATTATGTAGACTAGCTTCATCCTCACCAATTTTGGGGGGACAGCACACTTCCCAAATCACTATGTATGGCAAGCTTCTCCATCTTGAAGCATTATACATAGGTTGGACTTCAACTCCCATAACCCTCAGGGTGGCAGCCATGTTGGCTGGGGGATTCCGGAAGTTGGTCTCACACATTTGGGCTGCACCAGAACTGAGGAAAGTAATTCAGCATGCATTCACACCACATGATCAGCTTAAGCTGGTTATGACCCAGCAAACCTTTTAAATACAGGTAGTCCTCGATTTACAACCACAATTGGGGCCAGAATTTCAGTCGCTAAGCAAAACGGTTGTTAAGGGAGTCGTGCATGATTCTGTGACTTCTTTTGTCGTGATTGTTAAGCGAATCCCCACAGTTGTTCAGTGAATCAAGTGGTTGTTAAGCAAATCCGCTTTCCTCCACTGACTTTCCTCATTAGAAGCCCCCTCCCCAAGTTGCAAAGAGGTATCACATGACCCTGGACAGTGTAATTGCCATAAATACATGCTGTTTGCCGAACGCCCAAATTTTGATCATGAGACTGCTAAATGCCCAAATTTTGATCATACCAGATGCTGAAATGGATGTAAATGCAAGGACCAGCTATAAGGACTACTTCTTTCAGTCACCGTAATTTTGAGTAGTCACTAAACAAATGGTTATAAATCGAGGACTACCCGTGTACCGTAATATTCTCTTGTTCCAACAATTACTTTTTGTTATCAGATATTATTGAACAACAACAAAGTAGCAAAACATAACGAGGTATGTTAGCCTTCATTAAAGCGCACAGTCTAGTGAATATGGATAAGTCCTTAAATATATTCTAATAATTTGGTACTAAACTAAATCTAAATCAAACACGTTGTATTTTCATTGCAAGATATAATCAGAAATACAGAGTGCTTCGTAATATATTTTTTTATCTAAGAGCTCCACTCGAATTCAGCTTATTTCAATTGTATAAGAAATTAGTGGATCAGGTTTTTTTTTAATTAACAAAGTCAACTTTATTTGCAAATGCATAACCTCTAGCATCTAAATCGCAATACAAATATTGTGAATGCTGTTTCAAGCCATTACGGAGAGATCCGTCGGGAGGTGACCAGGTGAAATTTTTTACTTGCTTTTTATGTAATTCAGGAAAAAAGGTGCAGAGCTTCAATTATGTGGTTATGGCTGCTTTGTTGACCTTTCAGATACATACAAACACACCCTTAGTATGGTATGTTTGTATATTCAGATACATACAAACATACCATACCAATAGGCACAATTGGCTGCCTATTGGTATGGTATAAAATGATTACATCTGGACAAGAGATTTCAGAGTGATATTTTGACAACCAATGACTTATTTTTGATTTAGTTAAAGTGTATTCTACGAAAGTGTTTGCCTGCCAATCAAAAGAATGCAAAGCTGTCTGCAAGGAGTATAAATCCTTCCATTCCCCACCATCTAGTCAGAGCTGAAGAAGCTTCTTGGATGAGAAGTAAAACATCCTAGAAGAAAAACCAGAAAGTCCAGTTGCCTATTGAAAAAGCACCTTTGGGACAACCATGACCTGGATGGATGACTGAGAACCTCCATAGACATTTAGCGATGCCAATCAAAACTTTATAAAGGTATGGTAGTGCCCTAGCTCTCTAACTGTAACTTCTCTCCAAGGAATTATTATAAATGGTAATGAATAGGTTTTTTTCTTCCATTTTGGGGTTCTAGATCACAACTAATTCACATGTTTTGCTTTTCATATGTTTAAATGCAATTATACTGTTTTAGTTTTTAAAAGCTAATATAATAATAATAATAACAGTTACAGAGAGTTGCAACAATCCAGTTTTATTTGCATTTTGATGAAAACAACAATGACCGTTTGCTGCCCTGAGACAATGCATTCAATTAATTATAGCTTACTCGTATTCATGTCTCCTAGGTGGTTTGTCTACACCTGAGTTGTGTACCAGCTACTGAAAAGAGGATTGCAATTTTAATTACCGTATTTTTCGGAGTATAAGACGCACCGGAGTATAAGACGCACCTTAGTTTTGGGGGAGGAAAATAGGGGGGGGGGAAATCTGCCTACCAGGTATTCATCTGGCTAGCGTCCTTAGTCTGATCAGCTTCAGCACATTATTTTATTCCCTGGTTAGGACTTTAAAAAACCTTCTTCGGAGAGAGTAACAATGAAAGAGCCTGCAAGCCAGTAAGAGCTGGGAAGATCGTTAGCACCTGGTTAGGGCTGGAAAAAAAGCTCTGAAAAAGCTACATTCAGAGTATAAGACGCACCCAAATTTTCAGCCACTTTTAGGGAGGAAAAAGGTGTGTCTTATACTCCAAAAAATACAGTAGTTAACTATACCAAACCTGAGGTGATCAGTTAGAAACATGAATTAATCCATGGATTTAAAACTTTATATTGTTATATCTGGCTAAAGAGAAGGAAAATGTACAATAAATGCATCACTATAAAGAAAAGAAACTGGGTCTGAAAATTTTATCATAAAAAATTGCAAAAAAACCAATTGCAAAAAAGGCCTCAAAAAAGAATTCAAAAGCTGACAATCATTGCATATCATCAATCCATCGCTACAAAACAAATATAGAATGCTTCTTCTGATGTATTATAACTCCTATGTTAAATGTGAACACATTTATTTATGTTGTATTTTATTACTATGTTGCTAGCATGGAAGAGTAACTAAAATGCTGGGACTGGAACTTGGGAGACCCAGATTCAATTCTACCCACAGATCATTTGTCATGCTAGGAAGTCACTCTCTCTCAGCTCAGCCTGCCTCACAGGGTTGTTTTTAATGACTTTTATTGTTTTATCAAAATATATCACAGGGTTTATGGAGATTCTCGGTCATCCAGGTTATGTTTGCCCCCAAGGTGTTTTTTCAGCTCTGACTGGATGGTGGGGAAATGATTCAGAGCTGAAGAAGCTTCTTGGATGAGAAACGAGTACAGATGGTCATTAACTGATTAACAGAGTTGGAAGGGACCTTGCAGGTCATCTAGTCCAACCCCCTGCCCAAGCAGGAGACCCTACGTCTGCCTCTACCTAGGATCGAACTCACAACCTCCTGATTGTGAGGCAAGAGCTCCACCTCTAGGCCACAGAAGCAAAACGTCTTCAAAGAAAAAACAGAAAGTCCAAGTTGCCTTTTGAAAAAGCACCTTTGGGATATCACAGGGTTCTTGTTCTGTGGAAACATTGGAGGGAATCATGAAATAAATGAAGCACCTACTAGCATCACAGTGAATGGCAATTCTCTACCCTTGCCAAATTTCCAAAAAAAGCTAACCAGGATCTGGCTTGCTTAATCCTTAGATGGAAGACTACTAGAAAAACCCTGGGCTGTAGGCTGAAGTATGAAGTAGTCAATACTGCTTGGAGGAAGATAATAGAAAATTAATTCCATACCATTGTCAATAAAAATGACAATGGTATGGACAGCTTAACCGTTACTGTCATTGGCTTCCGATAATGATCAGGGGGAAAACGTCATCAGTGTTTTTCAAACTTGGCAACTTTAAGATGAGGGGATTTCAACTTCCAGTTTTCTGAAACACTGTCACAACAGTCTTTTTTTTGTTTCTCATAATCAGTAATGATTAATGATCATGGTTCATTAATGAACTATTAATGAACACAAATTAATATATTATTAATTGAAAAGCCATAGATGGAGAGATAGAGACAGGTAGATAGATAGACAGACAGAGATAGGAAGGAAGGAAGCCAGCAGGGATGAGCTTTTGTATTGAGGTCATTCAGTGATTGAAAGCAACCTCTCAAATTTGCAGATGACACTAAGCTGGCAGGAATAGCCAACACCCCAGAAGACAAGGTCAGGATCCAAAAAGATCTTGACAGACTTGAACAATGGGCCCTATCCAACAAAATGAAATTTAATGTGGAGAAAAGCAAGGTTTTACACCTGGGCAGGAAAAACCAAAGGTACAAGTACAGATTAGGCAAAATCTGACTCAAAAACAGTAACTGTGAGAGGAACCTTGGAGTCCTAGTGGACGATCACTCAGTGTGTGGCAGCAGCCAAAACAGCTAATACGATCCTTGGTTGTATAAACAGAGGCATAGAATCAAAATCATGTGAAGTGTTAGTACCACTTTATAAAGCCTTGGTAAGACCACACCTGGAATACTGCATCCAGTTTTGGTCGCCACATTACAAAAAAGATGTTGAGACTTTGGAAAAAGTGCAAAGAAGAGCAATTAAGATGATTAAAGGCCTGGAGACTAAAACATACAGTTTCAGGATTTGGGTTTGGTCAGTCTAGAGCAGGGGTCTGCAACCTTAAACACTCAAAGGGCCATTTGGATCCATTTCCCACAGAAAAGAAAACACCGGGAGCCACAAAACCTGGGTGGGCGTGGCCAACTCGATGTCACTCACTCTCACCCAGTCGCATGACCCCCCCTAGCCACGCCTACCCAGCCGGTCATTAGGGCAGACAACTGGTTGTTAAAAAACACCGGGAGCCACAAAACCCTTTGACCCCCCTCCCTCCCTCCCTCTCCCCCTCTCTCTCTGTGTATCTCTCTCACTCTCCCCCCCTCTCTCCCCTCTCTGTATCTCTCTCTCTCTCTGTGTGTGTGTGTGTGTGTCTGTGTGTGTGTGTGTGTGTGTGTGTGTGTCCCTCTCATCCCCCGACGTTGCCCTTATCTTCTCAGGCTAGGCAAGGAGTGACTGTGAGGGGAGGGCGAGGGGCAGGGCCAGTCAGTGATGGGATCACCCGACAGGGAGCCACAGCAGAGGGCCCAAAGAGCCACATGAGGCTCCGGAGCCGCAGGTTGCAGACCCCTGGTCTAGAGAAAAGAAGGATTGGGGGGGGGGACACATGATAGAAATGTTCCAGTATTTGAGGGGCTGCCACAAAGAGGAGGGGGTCAAATTAATCTCCAAAGCACCAGAGGGCAGAACAAGAAACAATGGATGGAAACTAATCAAGGAGAGAAGCAACCTAGAACTAAGGAGAAACTTCCTAACAATGAGGACAATTAACCAGTGGGAACAGCTTGCTTTCAGATGTTGTAGTAGGTGCTTCATCACTGGAGGTTTTTAAGAAGAGACTGGACAGTCACTTGTCTGAAATGGTATAGGTCCTGCTTGAGCAGGGGGCTGGACTAGAAGACCTCCAAGGTCCCTTTCCAGGTCTATCCTGATTCTGATTCTCTGATTTAAAGGGAAACCTGCCCCTCCCCCACACTTTTAAAGTAACCGTTTCAAACAAAACATTCAAATGAGTCGGGGGCTTTACGTGGCCCTCGGAGAGAGAGAGAGGACTTAAACAGAAGGCGACAGGAAGAAAGAACGGCGCTTCGGTGTGTCCTCCCCCCCCCTCACCTGCCCCACGGCCCCGCGTCTCACTTACCTGCGCGAACCTCCAACGTTTCCAGGTATGAAGAGGGAAGCCGCTTCACTTCCGGGAAAGACGGAAAATAAACGTCACATAGCGACCGCCAATGGGAGAGGAGGAGGCGCGTGACGCAAGGGAAAGACTCCGCCCTGACGCGGCTCCTGCGGGGGAGCGCCATGACAGGCGAGGCAGAGCGGCCTATGGTCGCGCATGCGCTCAGAGCGATGCGCTTTGTAGCCACTAACTCATAATGGACATAATACACACAACACACGCGCGCGCGCGTGTGTGTGTGTTGTGTGTGTGTCCAAGTTTTTTTTCTCTTATAATCAGCAAATCCTCAAGGACGTGTGTGCGGCGTCTTTTTTTCTTACCTCTCCCCAGTAATGCCGCCGCCTTTTCTTCCTCTCCGAGCCATCTCAGTATTTTTTTTCTGCAGTATTGCAACGAGCGAAAACATAAAAATAAAATTCAAAAACTCCGGAGAAATAAAGATGCGTGCCACGCTGCTGATTAAAGAGCGAAAGTGCATTTCATCCTGTAAATGTGATCTTACTCAGCAAAACTCTCAGGCGGTGAAGGGGGAAATGACATTTATTTATTTATTTATTTATTTATTTATTTATTTATTTATTTATTTATTTATTTATTTATTTATTTATTTATTATTTGAATTTGTCAAACAAAAAACGAGAACAAGAATAAAAGAATAAAAAAAAATACAGTGACAGGGACGATAGGCACGTTAGTGCACTTATGCATGCCCCCTCTACTAACCACTTAACTTTGATGTAAGGTCCACGGAAGTCAATACGTATATATCTCTTGGATTTCTTTTCCTGCAATGTTTGGAGACAGAAATAATGGCAGAAGAAGGGGCTTGGAATTTAGATTTGCTGCAGAGGAAGCTTGTGTAGCCCCACTGAAATAGTTGGCAAATAAATAAATTTGTTTGTTTGTTTGTTTGTTTATTTATTTATTTATTTTTGTCAAGTAAGTGTTGGTAATATACATAGATATAACATTGTTTATATACATAAGATGGGTACTGATAAGAGGGAACATTAGGACAGGGATGGTAGGCACGCTGGTGCACTTATGCACGCCCCTTTAAAAACTAAATAAATTTAAAAACTAAATAATAAAAAATAGATTTTCTACTTTGCTTCTACTTACACTCAGTAAACGGGTTGCTGTATACAGATAGTTCTTGACTTACAACAGTTCATTTAGTGACCATTCAAAGTTAGAGCAGCACTGAAAAAAGTGACTAATGACCATTTTTCACACATACAACTGTTGCAGCATCCCCATGGTCACATAATCCAACTTCAGATGCTTGCCAACTGGCTCATATTTATGACAGTTGTAGTGTCTCTGGGTCATATGATCCCCTTTTGTGACCTGACAGGCGAAGTCAGTAGGGAAGTTCAATTCACTTAACCGTGTTACTAACTTAACAACTGCAGTGATTTGGTTAACAACTGTGACAAGAATGGTTGTGAAATGGAGCAAAACTCACTTAACAAATGTTTCACTTAGCAACAGAATTTTTGGGCTCAATTGTGGTCATAAGTCGAGGGTTACCTTTACAGGGAAAGAACTAGAAAATAAAAATTTCCACGATTTCCTTTTTCTCTCAGTCTGCTATCGATCTTAGGATGTGCTAAGGCAGTGATGGCGAACCTTTTTAGGTTCGTGTGCCAAAAAGGGGGGGGGGTGCGCACGCTAGCGCTCTCTCGCGTGCCCACACCCATTCCCACCGGCAAACCGGAAATGCGGAAAAACGCACTTCCGGTTTGCCGGTGAGCTGTTTTTTGCACTCCGGAGGGTTCAGGGAAGCTCCCTGAAGCCCCGGAATGCAAAAAACTACAAAACGGACAAACCGGAAGTGCGGAAAAATGCACTTCCGGTTTGTCCGTTTTGTAGTTTTTTGCATTCCGGGGCTTCAGGGAGCTTCCCTGAATCCTCCGGAGTGCAAAAAACAGCTCACCGGCAAACCGGAAGTGCGTTTTTCCGCACTTCCGGTTTGCCGGTGGGCAACGCTCGCGTGCCCTCCGCTATGGCTCCGCGTGCCACCTGTGGCACGCATGCCATAGGTTCGCCACCACGGTGCTAAGGTATATACGGGGCATTCTGCTTCATTGTGTATGTCCTGCAATCCAAATTGAGTTTGTCTGCATCTGAAAATTGTCCAGTTCTCTCCACCCTGGAAATGCAAATTTGTATACTTGTAATACAAATTTTACATTATGTTGTCCACATGACATTGATCAAGCCATCTTACGTGCTGTGTCCAATTTTGGGCACTGTACTTTTCAGATGGATTGAGAAAGAATGGGAAAAGTTAAGACTGCGTTTCTTAACCTTGGCAACTTTAAGATGCGTAGACTTCAACTCCCAGAATTCCCCAGCAAGCCACTTCGTTTTTAAGATGGTTCAAGGTGGTTATTTTTTCACTCTTCCAGTGGTGAAAATGTGTTGCACAACTACATCATGGATTAAGTTATGGGAAAGCAGATCTTGAATGTTTGGAAAGTAGAATTAACAGCACTTACAGTCCTCCCAATTCTTATAATTCCAGTATGATGTTCGTCCATCGTATTCGACGAGGATCTTGACATCTATCAATTGGGGGGGATGTCAAGACTTGCGCGTGAATTGGATTAAAGTGAGGGAGAGGTGCGCGTAGTCAGCCTCACTCTCTCTTCCCAGATTCCATTATACATTTATGTGAATTACACTTTTAAAAAGATGATGCCATAAGGACATCACTGTACCTATTGCTCAAAAGTGATACTCCATTTGCTTTTTAGACTGCTCTGGGGGCTACTCCATCTTTAAGGATTGCATGAGGAAATTCAGCAGTACAACAAAATATTCCCAGGGTAGTGTCAATTCTGAAGACCATTGTTATTTCGAGAGGTTTCGTGATATGTTTTGATTTCTCCTTCACGTTAAGAAAAACCTAGAACTTTAGAGCTCCTTCTGAGCCAGACTGCTTGGTTTTATCACCCTTGTTTATTAAATAAAGGAGAAGAGGGAGGGATATTCACATAGCTTCAAAGCTTTTCACGATGTGAACGTCTCTGACTTTCGATTCCCATCCCAGAGTCAGGTGCCAGACAGTCAAGGCCAGGTCTTGTACTCCCCTGACCGCATCAAGGCTCTGAAGTCCTGGTGCCAGGTTTTGATAAAAACTTTGGGGTTGTTTGTTGGTAGCTTCTGCACAGATTAGCACTGGGTATTGTGGAAACTGGTCATCTCTGGAGTATCTCTGCTCTCCTTTTTAAGGAGCTCCTGTCAGTCTGTAAGAGATTTGGTTATCATCTTACTTGGTATGTATGTACTTTATGCTATGCTTTTAAATCTGTTTGCTTGAGCAAATGATGAAGTTTATAATCCCTTTCTTTTCTGCTGTGCCTATTGTCTCTGGATCCAAAAGGACCAATTGCCCTTTGATTTGATCAGTGCCTGGATACATTGCAAAACATTATTGACAACGAAGATGGGATCCAGCGACAGTACCCTAATGGTGGGGAAGGAAATGTGCCAAGCAAGGTGATTGTGGCCAGAATTATATTCCTGGTGGGCCCAGCACCAACATCTGGAGGCCAGTGGCTCAAATATTAAATGGGGTGGCCTGACCGGTGTCATGCCAGCATGAGTTGGCACACTTTGGAGATTCAATTCCTGATGTAGTGCTTTAATGCTTGTAGTTTCTGGAAAAGAGAGAGAGGAAGGGGTAGGAGTCAGTAGGTGGACTAAGGTGGGTCTTTCTCACTGTGTTCCATAATGCAGTTAGTAGCCACTCAGAGAAAGGTACAGCAACAAGCTGAAGAAGTAATAGTAATAGTAATAGTAACAGAGTTGGAAGGGACCTTGGAGGTCTTCTAGTCCAACCCCCTGCTTAGGCAGGAAACCCTACACTACTTCAGACAAATGGTTATCCAACATCTTCTTAAAAACTTCCAGTGTTGGAGCATTCACAACTTCTGGAGGCTGGCTGTTCCACGGATTAATTGTTTTAACTGTCAGGAAATTTCTCCTTAGTTTTAAGTTGCTTCTCTCCTTGTTTAGTTTCCACTTCTTAGAATAGAATAGAATAGAATAGAATAGAATAGAATAGAATAGAATAGAATAGAATAGAATAGAATAGAATAGAATAGAATAGAATAGAATAGAATAGAATAACAGAGTTGGAAGGGACCTTGGAGGTCTTCTAGTCCAACCCCCTGCTTAGGCAGGAAACCCTACACCACTTCAGACAAATGGTTATCCAACATCTTCTTAAAAACTTCCAGTGTTGGAGCATTCACAACTTCTGGAGGCAAGCCGTTCCACTGATTAATTGTTCTAACTGTCAGGAAATTTCTCCTTAGTTCTAAGTTGCTTCGCTCCTTGTTTAGTTTCTACCCATTGCTTCTTGTTCTACCCTCAGGTGCTTTGGAGAATAGTTTGACTCCCTCTTCTTTGTGGCAACCCCTGAGATATTGGAGTGACTGTTTTGAAAGATCAACCGGCTTTTATCAAAGAGAGATGCAACCTAGAATTAAGGAGAAATTTTCAAATAGTTATAACAACTAATCAGTGGAACAGCTTGTCACCAGAAGCTGTGGGTGCTCTAATACTAGAGGTCTTTAAGCCCTTGACAACTTTTAAGACAAAGCTCAGCAGTTACCCCCAAGGGCGTGCGTAGAAGGCAGTCTAGGGAGATCAGTTTACCCAAAGCTATTTTGAGTGAGATGGCTTTGATTAATTACTTGAACACACAACTTGCACACACAACTTAGTTAGGGTCGACTAAGTCAGTGGTCTCCAACCTTGGAAATTTTAAGATTTGTGGACTTCAACTCCCAGAATTCCCCAGCCAGCCAATGGGAATCCTCGGAGTTGAAGTCCACAAGTCTTACAGTTGTCATGGTTGGAGACCCATGTTTTTAGCCATTTGTCCGGAATGGTATAGAGTCTTGCTTGAGTGGGGATTGGGCTAGAAGACCTCAAATGTCCCTTCCAACTCTGTTATTCTGTATTTTGTGTTCTGGATGAGATGGATGGGACTCAGGGAGACATCCAAGGTTGTCTATCCATATTACACTGGAGTTCAATTGTGGCTTTACCAGTTAGAAAGTAAGGATTGGGGTGGGAGGTAAGGTGGGTGCTTCCAAATTCCTACTGGAGATTAGACAGTGCCTGGAAATTTAAATACTTTTTTACAGGTGTAAAAAAACCCTGATTGATAATTGTACTTCTTGTCTTTAGTAATGCATTTGAGGATATTTTAGAAAAAGGAATAAAAGAGATGAAGTCTGATTTGCTTCTGCTTTGTGAGCTTTAAGATAAAATTCAGTTTTGTGCATTTGGTTCTCCTTGCCCTTGCAAAGGGATGGAGGGAGCAGATTGTTGTCAAATGTGTGTACTTTTTTCCTTCCTTTTTTTTTAAGCCATGGAAAGGAAGGGCCAACAATCTTTTTGTAGAGAGGCGGTTTTGGGCAGCCAATGCAGCTGGCGGAGTATAGGTGTTACGTGGGTGTACCTTGAAACACCCACCACAGCACGTGCAGCTGCATTATGCACCAGTTGAAGTCTCTGAATACTCTTCAGGGGCAGCCCCATGTAGAGCGCATTGCAGTAGTCCAATCGAGAGGTGACAAGGGCATGAGTGACTGTGAGTAGAGCCTCCTTCTCCAAGTATGGTCGCAATTGGTGCACCAGGCGAACCTGTGCAAAGGCCCCCCTAGCCACAGCTGCAAGATCTAGTATAAGTATGCCTCAATAAATGATAATTATAATCGTTGGGTTGGTTTTATTTTAACAGTACATGGAATCCTTCAACACTATCCCTGATGTCCCAGTGGCAGTAAATGGGGGCCTCTACCTGCTTACAGCTGCTTAAGGAAGAACGTATGCCATATTTTTAAGCAAAGATGACAGATTTAACCGATTAAGAGATTTAACCGATTAACAGAGTTGGAAGGGACCTTGTAGGTCTTCTAGTCCAACCCACCGCCCAAGCAGCTTGTTTGCAATAGGAACGAGCCATTTATACCAAAACAGACAATAAGTTGAGCCACTCAGGTGGAGGAGTCAAGTAGAGAATTAGCCTGGAATCGTTAGGTAGACACAAGAGAGGAAGGTCCAACTCCCCTTGAATCAGTGGAGGGTTCCTACCGGTGCGGTCCACTCAGTCGTTCCGGTGGCGGCCCGCCGATTGCACAATTTGCGCACGACGGCTCTGGTGCCGTCTTCGCCGGTCCGTTGCGCGGCGCCATCTTTTTTTCTGAATTTCTGGCCTTTTTTTGCTTCCTGCGCATGTGCGGAAGCAAAATCTCGTGAGGGGATGCACAGACGCGTGAGATTTTGGCAATTTTTTGCTTCCACGCATGCGCGGAAGCAAAAAATCACCGGAATCGTGCATGTGCGCCCATCCCCTCGCGAGATTTCGGTGATTTTTTGCTTTCTGTGCATGCGTGGAAGTAAAATTGTGCAAGAGGACATGCGCGCGTAGCGAGCGTGCCTGCGCGCAAAATGTGCTGATGTGCATGCAGCGCACCGGTAGGCAGGTAAGAGGAACCCGGCCCTGCCTTGAATGCTGTCAAACATTATCTGGTCTTTCCCAGGAGCAAACTGCCAGTCTGGGAAGATTCCTATGAAATATTGTATGTATCTAAAGAACAATAAAGCAGCTAGTTTAAACTTTTTACGTGTGAATAAGTAGTGGGTTCCTGCCGGTACGGTTAATAGTTGTTGTTTGGCGCAGAGCTGCTGCCGTTCGCAGCGCGGGGGCTCTCCCCGGGCGCTGCCGCCGCCCGCATTGACGCCGCCAATTGCGTTCTTTTGCCCTCTGTGCATGCGCAAAGCGTTCTGCATGCGCAGAGGGCAAAAGAACGCAATTGGCGGCGTCCATGCGGGCGGGGAAAGCGCCCGGGGAAAGCTCCCGCGCCGTGAACGGCAGCAGCGTCTTCGGCTCTGCGCCGAACAACAGCTATTAACCGTACTGGCAGGAACAGGCAGGAATCCACTTCTGGTGTGAATCTACTATAGTTGTTCATGCCTGACATTAATCTCCCCAATCTCATTAACATTTACTCCCCAGTGACCGGGATGGCGACCTTCCCCCAAGCAGAAGCTACAGCAGACCAAGGGTTAATGGCCACTGTTCTACAGCATCAGGATCGAATGCAGAATGAAGTGGGGAATTTGCCAGAAAATGTACATCAGTTAATGCAAGGGGTACAAAACATAAACCTCACACCTGCTCCAGCGACTCCAGTAGTGCCACCTGTTTTGCACACACGCCACGTGAGTTTGCCAGAAAGATTTGGAGGAAAACCGGAGAAGTTGAGAACCTTCATCGTTCAATGTGAGTTGTTCATGAGAATCCAACCGGCAGCTTTTCCAACAGACCGCTCAAAGGTATCCTTCGTATTAAGCCTGTTAAAGGCATCAGCAGCTCGGTGGGCATGCCCAATCATTGAACACAACGACCCAATCCTGGACAACTACCAGAACTTCATGGATCACTTCAGAGATCATTTTAGAGACCCGGTACCAGTTTTCTACCGGATCACACAGCTTAAGCAAGGTAACCAAGGGATCAGGCTGTACGTAGACAAATTCAAATTACTCGCAGCAGAAGTGGATTGGAGCGAAGCATACCTAATTTATTTGTTTAGAGAAGGACTGGACCCTAAAATCGAGGATAGGCTGAGAATGCAAGGAGTTCCCCAGAAGTTGGACCAGTTATATCAGCGCTGTATCTATATCGAGACATTCCTGGGAGAGATTCAATGGTTTTTCGGACAGCCAGAGGAACCGAGTTCGAGGTCTCCATACACAGCCTGTTTCCTACCCACGGCGGCAGGAACCGAGTCGGAAGAAGAGGAGCCCATTCCAAGAGGAGCCAGAAGGAGATCAGCAAGAGCGGAGGAAAGACAGAGGCGCAGGGACTTGGCACTCTGCTTTTACTGTGGAGAATTTGGACATATGGTAAGAAACTGCCCAGCCAAACCTTCCTGAAGGAGGGAAGACCATCCCGAAAGCAGAGCACAGGCACCGGGAAACAACAACAGCCCCCCTTGCTCAGATCGGGCCATTGAATCACCAAATACGTTACTGACGTTTCCCGTTACTTTGTCTTTAAGGCGGGAAGAAAGTCTCCCAGGTATAATTGTTTCTGGAGCAACTGTCAACTTTATAGAGTTAGCAACTGTCTGAAGCATTGCAGATTCCTACAATAAACCTTGTTACTCCCCTGCAGGTCAAGACGATGTACGGTCAACCCTTACCCAGACTACAGTACCACTGAAATTAACAATTGCCCAGAATACACAATTTTTATCTCTTCATGTCACGTGCAAGCTTCTTGTCCCCATCGTCTTAGGCAGGGGTCTCCACACTCGGTCACTTTAAGACTTGTGGACTTCAACTCCCAGAATTCCTCAGCCAGCGGAACTCTGGGAGTTGAAGTCCACAAGTCTTAAAGTGGCCGAGTTTGGAGACCCCTGGTCTTAGGGGTGGCGTGGTTGAAACTTCACAACCCTACAACACAGGTAGTCCTCGACTTACAAGAGTTCATTTAGTGACCGTTCAACGTTGCAACGGCACTGAAAAAAGTGACTCACGGCCGTTTTTCACACTTACGGCCTTTGCAGCATTCTTGTGGTGACGTGATCAACATTCAGATACTTGGGAAGTCTAGAAATTTAGAGCTCATTCTTAGCTGCCCTGCTTATTTTTTATTCTTGCTTGGTGAATAAAGTGTGTGATGGGGGGGGATCTTCACATACCTGTAAATGTTTAACAATCTCAAGACTTTTGAGTCATGTACTAGTCCAGGGGTCGGTAACCTGAAACACTCAGAGAGCCATTTGGACCCGTTTCCCACAGAAAAGAAAACACCGGGAGCCACAAAACTCTTCCCGTGCCTGACTATTTCCTGAGCGGCCACAAAACTAGCATATATAGTTGAATTAAATATTCTGTTTTCTTCTGAAACTTTTCTTTTCTTGGATTTATCCATGGTTGGCCTACCAGGGGTCGAAAAGCTTAATAAATTGCGTGTCAGTGGGTGTTGCACATTGGCAGTTGTGATGCGTATTTTGAGTGACAGGGAGCCGCAGCAGAGGGATGAAAGAGCCACATGCGGCTCCAGAGCCGCAGGTTGCTGATCCCTGTACTAGTCAAACTTAGGTGCCAATTTTTGATTTAAAAAAACTTTGTACTTCTGGTTGTTTGTGAGAAGTTTCTATACAGAATCCAACATCGAGTATGGCAGAAAACTGCCTGTTCTTAAGATATCTCTGCTGTCATTATTAAGGAGCTCCTGGCAGTTTGTAAGAGATTTTGGGTATCATATTGCGTGGTATGTACGCTTTTTATGTTATGCTTTTAACTCTGCTTGAACTAATAAAAAAGAATAAAATCCCTTTATTGACTGGTGTGCTTGTTTCTGGATCGAATAGAACCAACTGCCCTGACATTTGGCAAAATAACCAGATGTGGAATTGCTACGTATCACCATACAATTGTTAAAAGATAAATTCAGTTTTTGTAAGACAATGCAAGGCAGGTTTTTAGGCCCCCACTAAGAAATTTGTATTTGAAAACTGGATCCTTTCCTTAAGCTCTTCACATTAGTCACCATAGCGGGTTATAGCTTTTATGGCTACTTTGAGTCGTATGTATGTATGTATGTATGTATGTATTACAGGAGAGAAAAAAGGGTGTGGACCGGTTACACGTGCAAAGTCTAAATTGATAGGCATTACATAAATTGATAGGCATTCTATAAAAGCAAGCATCTCTTCCATGGGGATTTTACACTCTGACGAAGTCAACAGGGGTTGACGAAAGCTTAGCAATTTTAATAGTAGTTTGTTAAATTTGTAACATGGTTATTAAGTGAATCTGGCTTCCCCAATTGACTTTGCTGGTCAGAAGGTCACAAAAGGGGATCATGTGACCCCGGGACACTGCAACCGTCATAAATATGAACCAGTTGTTAAGCTTCAGAATTTTGATCATGTGGCCATGAGGATGCGGCAACGATTGTGTGAAAAACGATCATAAATCACTTTTTCCAAGGCCATTGTAATTTCAAACAGTCACTGAACAGTAGTTCTAAGTCAAGGACTACCAGTAATATTCTAGTTTCAGCAAATATTGCTGCTCTATTACAGAGATAGAAATGATAAATTGAATGGCCAAATATTACAACTAATCCACCAGCCAATGTATCACGTTTCGAAGCAACCCAAGAAGCAAGAAAATAGAATTTCATACCTGCCTCAGGGCAGTTATATTTGAAAAATCATGTTACATTTATGACATATTTAAAATAAGCTCAGTTAAAACTAAGTTTAACTGTGAAGTATAGTCTTCTCAAAAAAATTACACAGAAAGTTGCATAAATTTGAAATAAAATTGTAGTTTTATTTGTAAGTTGCATCAATGTTTATTCCCGAGCCATTAGTTTCTGCTTCTTCAATTTCTTTTGTGATATCTGAAAAAAAAGCAACAAATCAGTACCAATTTGCCACAATCATAATACATTTGCAGAATGTTACAATAAGCCACTAATCAGCCATGAAATGCATTTGCGCATCACATTAAGCCAGAATTCTTCACATTTTTAGCAAGCATGCAGGCAATCAATCCCAGTTGGTTTTTCATGGAAGCCATAAAACATACACACAGCAGGATAATTCATGTGTTTATATGCAAAGCAGGATGCCTGGTTTTTTATTCTTGCTACAAACTAAATTCCTAAAACAAGCCATGAATATGCTGGAGAATTTTTTTAAAATGGACATTAAGATTCTCTTTTTGACATTAATGTAGGAAAGTAGATACTTTTAAATTTCTATTAGACTTCATAATCACTGTATTTGTGAATCTTTAGGTCAGTGTTTCCAAACCTTATCCATTTTAAGGTGTGGACTTCAACTCCCAGAATACCCTAGCTAGCACAGCTGAACTTCACACATCTTAGAATGGCTACAGTTGGGAAACACTGCTTTAGGCTGTTGGGAGAACGAATCCTATTGCACTGTACTTTATACACGGAAACATTTTGTTGAGTATGAAAGATACTGAGACTCAGAGTTCTGCCTTAAGCATGAAAACCATCTGGATGACTTTGGGCCAGCCAATCTGTCTCAGCCTAACCCACCTCACAGGGTGGTTGTTGTGGTGAAAATAGGGAGGAAGAAGGAGTATTAGGTATGTTTGCCATCTTGAATTATTGATAAAAATAACAAAGGTTATCTATCTATCTATCTATCTATCTATCTATCTATCTATCTATCTATCTATCTATCTATCTATCTATCTACCTACCTACCTACCTACCAACCAATCAACCAACCTACCATCGATCTATCGATCTATCACCCATCTATCTATCCATCCATCCATCATCTATATCTATATTTCTGCGGTTGCAAGCACACGGATAATAAATTATGGCCCTTTTAATAGTTTGACCTAAGTCAACATGTCTAAAATAAAATATTTAAACAATTTGTCAGGACTGCCATCTGGTTGCTCCAGCCATGCTTCGCCAGATGCCAATCTGCCATAGTCCATTGGGGAAGGGAGCTACGGGGTGGAAGGGGAATTGTAACTACTCCTGGGAATGGAATGCAACACTGTCAGGCTGCCAAGACAAAGGCTGTAACTAAAACAATTTGAATGTAATTGGACAATGTCAGATAACCAGGGGGGGGAATGGGAAAAGGGAAAGTTAACCAGGGAGTTTTGGTGCACAAACTCTCATTTCCAGATTTGCTACACTACAACCACTTGTAATTAGTACTTGCATTAGTAAAAGTACACTTTCACTGAGTCGAATCTTTCTTTCCTAAGTGACCAAGTCGGGACGGCTGACAAAAAATTTAATTATTGAATGCACCAAAGTGGCTTTTTCTTTTTTTCACATACTGAGAAAAGGTTTGTTTATTCATTTAAAACATTTTTACGGCTGTCCATCTTAAAACAAATTCTCAGTGGCTCTCAATCAAATCTTTGGGGGGAAGAGGGGGTGTCTTACCTTCTTCTTTTGAGCAACTTCTTCTTCTGGCTTAGGGACAATCTGCTCCTTTTCTGTGAGGATCATTTCAATGTGGCAGGGAGAACTCATGTATGGATTGATGCGCCCGTGAGCTCGGTAAGTGCGCCTCCGCATTTTGGGGGCTTTGTTAACCTGGATGTGCTCAATTACCAGCGAATCAACATCCAGACCCTGGAGGGGAAAACATTTTGAAAAGCTTGTTTTACAATAATTTGCGACAGTTCAGTCTAAAACATACCCTTTTCTCAAATCCCAGTCAATTACCTAGAGAAAGGACCAAAACTCTGTAAATGACTCATTTTAGTTATAGTGTAGTGTAGAATTCATAGTTATGCCAATTATTCAAATAAATGACCATGGTAGCCTCTAACATTGGAGGCAATTTTCCTTCAATTTCATATTCAGCAATCCTTCCCTTAAAAGTCTCTTCTACTCTACATAGATCTTCCTTTCTCCCTTATATTATAAATAAAATACCGTATTTTTCGGAGTATAAGACGCACCTTTTTCCTCCCTAAAAGTGGCTGAAAATTTGGGTGCGTCTTATACTCTAAATGTAGCTTTTTCGGAGCTTTTTTTCCAGCCCTAACCAAGTGCTAATGATCTTCCCAGCTCTTACTGGCTTGCAGGCTCTTTCATTGTTACTCTCTCCGAAGAATGTTTTTTCAGCCCTAAGTCTTTGCAGGGTTTTTTTCATTGCTCTACTTGCTCCCCAAAAGTTTTTTTCCTAGCCCCAACCAGGTGCTAACAATCTTCCCAGCTCTTACTGGCTTGCAGGCTCTTTCATTGTTACTCTCTCCGAAGAATGTTTTTTCAGCCCTAAGTCTTTGCAGGGTTTTTTTCATTGCTCTACTTGCTCCCCAAAAGTTTTTTTCCTAGCCCCAACCAGGTGCTAACAATCTTCCCAGCTCTTACTGGCTTGCAGGCTCTTTCATTGTTACTCTCTCCGAAGAATGTTTTTTCAGCCCTAAGTCTTTGCAGGGTTTTTTTCATTGCTCTACTTGCTCCCCAAAAGTTTTTTTCCTAGCCCCAACCAGGTGCTAACAATCTTCCCAGCTCTTACTGGCTTGCAGGCTCTTTCATTGTTACTCTCTCCGAAGAATGTTTTTTCAGCCCTAAGTCTTTGCAGGGTTTTTTTCATTGCTCTACTTGCTCCCCAAAAGTTTTTTTCCTAGCCCCAACCAGGTGCTAACAATCTTCCCAGCTCTTACTGGCTTGCAGGCTCTTTCATTGTTACTCTCTCCGAAGAATGTTTTTTCAGCCCTAAGTCTTTGCAGGGTTTTTTTCATTGCTCTACTTGCTCCCCAAAAGTTTTTTTCCTAGCCCCAACCAGGTGCTAACAATCTTCCCAGCTCTTACTGGCTTGCAGGCTCTTTCATTGTTACTCTCTCCGAAGAAGGTTTTTTAAAGTCCTAACCAGGAGATAAAATAATGTGCTGAAGCTGACCAGACTAAGGACGTTAGCCAGATGAATACCTGGTAGGAAGATTTTTCCCTATTTTCCTCCCCAAAAACTAAGGTGCGTCTTATACTCCGAAAAATACGGTATATGTCTTTGCTTCCCATTCAACACGGTTGCCATCCTCTTCTGGAATTATTTTACTTGTTCCATTAAACAAAAATCTAAAGTCCAGGTAAGTCTCTGACTTACCACCACAATTGGGGGCCAGAATTTCTGTTGCCAAGTTGGTCGTGAAGTGAAGCTGTGCTCCGTTTTACAAGCTGCTCTGCCAGTGAAGCAAATCCCTGCAGTTGTTAAGCGAATCGTGTGGACATTAAGCGAATCCGGCTTCTCTCATTGACTTTGCTTGTTGGAAGCTGGCTGAGAAATCACATGACCGTGGGATTGCTGCCACAATCGTAAATACATGCTAGTTGCCAACTGCCCGGATTTTGGTCACCAGACCCTGGGGTGAGGCAGATGGTTGGTAAGTGTGAGGATAGGTTGCAAGTCATTTTTTAAAAAAATGCCATTGTATATTTGCCCGCTAAATGAATGGTTGTAAGTTGAGGACTACCTGTATACAGTCCTATCTTTAAGCACTGCAGTTAGAAAGAATCTCAGATACCAGAGCTGAGAAAGACCTGAAAAAGAATAACCCCACTTAAGTTTCTCTTTGCTCCCCAGGGTTGATTACAAGTAGTCCTCGACTTTCAACACTTCAATTAGTGGTTGTTCAAAGTTTACAACAGCACTGAAAAAAGCGACTTATGACCATTTTTCACGCTTACGACCTTTACAGCATCCCGATCGTGTGAGCAAAATTCGGATGCTTAGCAACTGGTTCAAATTTATGACGGTCGTAGTACCAGGGTCATGTGATCTCTTTTGGCGACCTTCTGACAAGCAAAGTCAATGGGGAAGCCAGATTCACTTAGCAACATGGTTACTAACATAACAACTGTAGTGATTCGCTTAACAGCTGAGGCAAGGTCGGTCGTAAAAATGGGACAAAACTCACTTAACAAATGTCTCACTTAACAACAGAACTTTGAGGCTCAATTGTGGTTGTTAAGTGGAGGACTACCTGTATAACATCATTCCTCCTCGCTAACCATTCCCCAATGAATGCAAAACAAAGGGGATCTCCATTAGAACCGAGAACGCTTGCCAGAAACTTAGTTCACACAGAATACTAAATTATATTTGCATTGGTTTGCTTTAACTTGACAGCAAACGCCAACTGTCACAACGTAGTTCAAGGGTTCCGAAACCCCGGCCTCTGGATCGGCACCACACAGCGGCATGCCAGAAACTGGGCCACGCAAACAAGCAAAGCTCCATCCGCGCGATGCAGGCAGCACGAGAAACCGCAGAAAAATTTCTCCCCACTGAATTGGTCCCTGGTGCCCAAAAGGTTGAGGGTCTCTGGTATAGTTAACATTACATGGAAACCAGCATTAACCACCAGCACTTAATGTTACCTTCAGCTCAGCATTGCTCTCCGCATTTTTGAGCATATGTAGGAGGAACTCGGCACTCTTTTTTGGCCAACGGCCCTGGGTCCAACCCCACTGCTTGGCCTGCAAGAGGAGAAAAGTAATGTCAATTTTCCTATCAATAAAGATGTTCTCAAGCTTTCCGCTTTTACAGGTTGCTCAGAATCAAATGTTATTTTCATGGTTAATCCAAAGGTGTCCTAAGAAAGTCATCACAGCAACCCTAAAAATCTGTGAGGGAACACAGAAACTGATTTTAAATACATCACATCCGAACAACTTAAGACTTTACTTAAATTTTTACCAAGGTTTTGTATAAAATCCAAATAATATGTCCGCCCTTATCTTTCTCACTCAGGAACCCAGAGTGAGAACCCATTAAACAATGAAAGTCTGCAAAAACAAAGGACAATGCAATCCAGAGATAGTTTTACCACATGCACTAAGTTAGCGTTTCCCAACCTTGCAACTTTTAAGATGCAGGTACTTCAATTCCCAGAATCTATTAGCCAGCATAATTGAAATCCAGTGTCTTAAAAGTCGCCAAGGTTGGGAAAACCCTGCACTAAATAAATACCCTCTATTTCCTACAACAAAAGCATCTTTGTGAACACATCAAAACTCCAATCTCTAAACAAGATATGAATAATTTAGTGTCATTTACTGATATTCTCCTCTAGAGTTGAAATAATTGCTCTTTAAATTTCTCCTGAAACTTTTGTTACTCACACAGATCTGTGTAAACACACACCTGTTTCAGAGCCATACCTGCGCACATCTGCCAACACCACCGTTGTAACGCCGGAATGGAACACACTGCTTCTTCAGAGTCACGTCCTTTAAATATTTGGTGGCCTTCCGAATGTGCATCCCCTTGATAGCCTGGGCAGTCTCACGTGTGTTCTGAAAAAAATCGATCAATTCAAGGTGCTGGTTATTATTTTTAGGCCTACATGGCTTGGGATCGTGCTACATGAAGGACCAATGCTCCCTTATTACATCCACCCAGGCCACCAGAATGGGAAAGCAGGGTATTTTATGCGTCCCACCGATTAGGGATGTATATCTGGTAGATTATGAAAAAGGGCCTTCTCAGTGGTGGCCTCTTCTATATGGAATATCCTTCTTGTTGAGGTACAGTTGGCCTCCACCCTTTTTAAGGCTTTTCTGAAAAGCCCTAAAAACATGCTTTTGTTAGCGGGCCTGGTAAACCCGAAATAAGAGCCGATCATGTGGTTCATTTGACTGTGTTGTTGCCATGTGGGTGAGGTTTTTATATTGAGTTTTAATACCGTAAGCCAGTGGTCCCCAACCTTTCCAGCTTGGCAGATTGGTGTGTGTGTGTGCGTGCGTAGATGATTTTGCGTGAGTAGCATGCACATGTAATTCCATTTGTGTGCACAAAGGGAGCTTTGTGCCTGTGCAAGTGGAGCTGCGTGTGCTCCCCTGCCACTTATGTGGCCCAGTTCCGAACCGGCGACAGCCCAGGAGTGGGCCATAGGCCAGGGGTTGGGGACCCCTTCTGTAAGCTTCTGTAGAGTCACCTTTGTGTGAGTTGGCTGGCCATATTTATTTAATTAAATAAAAAAGGGAGTAGACATATTCATTATTACTTCAGAGGGCAGGGACAGAGCCACTAAATTAAAACCAAGGAAGGAGGTTCAAGGCGAAACTTTCTGACTGCCAGCTCTCAGGCCAGCGGAACAGGCTGCCTCATGAATGCTGGGGAATTATCTGTCAGAGATAGTCTAGTGATCCTGCACTACGTAGAGGGATGGACTAGATGCTACTGTTACATTTCAATTTTATTTACTCGCATTTAAACCTGCTAGGCATCTATTTTTCAAAAACCCACATGCATTATAACCTTAAAGGCCCCAAATAATGTTGTAGAATAAGTGCAAAATTATTTTGTTAAGCAACTGCTCAGATCCTCTTTTAATTGTTTTCATGACAAATCCAAAGGTGTCCTAAGATGGTCATCACTGCAGTTACGATATATGTTCCCCCCGCTCCTCAAATAACAATCGTTCTCCATGATAGTTTATTCCAAGAATTTCAAACAGGCAATCTGAGAATCATTATTAACTGGCTTCCCAGCCCTGGGAAAATCAATAAAGTTAGTGTAATATTAAGATAAAATTTTATTAGAATTTTCTCTCTATTACTTTATAAACAGCTCAAGGCAGCAAACATACATTAACACTCCTCTTTTCCCCCCCTGTAACAACAACCCTGTGGAGATGGGTTGAACTGAAGAGAAGGACTGACCCAAAGTCACCCATCTGGCTTTCATGCCTAAGGTGAAACTAGAACTCACAATCTTCTAGGTCAGTATCTTAAGCACTATCCCAATTATTTTGCCCCAAATAACAACAATCATGGAAGATATAAGGAAAGTGTAAGTAACAAAAGGGCAAAAACCAGGGGAAGAACCACTGCTGTGGTAGCCGTGCCACCTTCCAAATACAGAAGTCGAATATCCGTATCAGAAAATCCCATCTACAGGAAGTCCTCGACTTACAACAGTTCACTCAGTGACCTTTCAAAGTTACAAGAGCACTGAAAAGAGTGACGTATGGCCATTTTTCACTTATGACCGTCACACTATCCAATCACGTGACCAAAATACGGTTGCTTAGCAACAGACTCATATTTATGATGGTTGCAGCATCCCAGGGTCACGTGTTTACTTTTTGTGATCTTCTCCTCAAGTCAAGGGGGAAGCCCAGATTCACTTAACAACCATGTCACTAACTTAACAATTGCGATGATTCACTTAAACGTGGTACAGAAAGTCATAAAATGCGGCAACATTGACTTAACAAATGTTTCACTTAGCCAAAACAAAATTTTTTGAGCTCAATTGTGGTCGTAAATTATGGAACTTCCCCACCCATGAGATCTCTGGGGAACTCTGAGGAACAATAATCATCAGGGCTGGTAATTAGTGAAGAGTCTCCACAGACAGTGAGCATGGCGCCTTCTGGCAAACGAGAATGGAATTAGAAACTTACTACTTCTGAGACTGAACACAATCTAAGGCAATGAACTCCCATCAAAATACAGGTAGTTCTCAACTTACAACCAATTGAGCCCAATGTTTCTGTTGCTAAGCAAGACAGTTGTTAAGTGAGTGTTGGTCCGTCTTACAACCTTTATTGCCAGAGTTGTTAAATGCATCACTGCAGTATTGAGTTAGTAACATGGTTGTTAAGTGAATCTGGCTTTCCCAGTGACATTTGCTTGCTAGAAGCTTGCAAAACATGATTGCATGATCCTGGGAGACTTCTAACCCTCATCAATATAAGACAGTTGGCCAAGCATCCAAATTTTAACCACGGGGGTGCTGCAGTAGTCGTAAGTGTGAAGCAAAGGTGACAAGTTACTTTTTTTCAGTGCCACTGTAACTTTAAGTTAGTAGCACAATTGACCGCATGGACTTTGTCAGAATGTGACAAAGATGATCACACAGCCCTAGGAGATGGTAACCATCCTAAATGTAAGTTAGTTGGCAAGCATCTGAATTTTGACTATGGGGATACTGCAACGGTTGTTAAGTGTGAAAAAAGGTCATAAGTCACTTTTTCAGTGCCACTGTAACTTTGAGCAGTCACTAAACAAATTGTTCTAAGTTGAGGACTACCTGTACACCCTTCTACCCACTCCTCATATTGCCAGAGGCAAGACCCAAATTACGTACCTTGAAATGGACCCGAAGGTTGGAACCCCTGGACTTGCATGCTACAAAAAGAAAACGAACAAAAATTATAACTTTTTTATCCTGTGACCAAAACCTATCAAATAAACCAGGGGCCCCCAAACTTGGCAACTTTAAGACTTGTGGACTTCAACTCCCAGAATTCTCCAGCCAGCTATGCTGGCTGGAGAATTATGGGAGCTGAAGTCCACAAGTCTTAAAGTTGCCAAGTTTGAAGACCTCTGAAATAAACTCTTGAGAAAGTTACTTACATTTTGTGGGGTTCTCTGGGTCGAGTGAGTAGCGGACCATTTTCAAAGCTCACCTAGGCAAAAAATGTTTGGGGGAAAGTATGTTTCAGACTTAAAATAGTAAATGTATGCTTTCTTATGCTGCTTGAAAAAAAGCTGCTCAGAATTCATAGTATTTTCATTATTTACATCCAAAGGTGTCCTAAGATAGTCATCACTGCAGCTTCGGGTTTTGCCCCCAAAGAACACCCTATCCTGCCCAGTGTACCTTTCCCCCTAAAAAGTCGACATACAATATAAAATTGTAAATTTGTTTCATATAGTATCAACCTTGTAAATTCTCAAGCTTCCTCTTTCTCATATGTATTCAAGATGAACAGTGATATATGTATGGGTGTAGATGTGTGTACTTTTGAGAGCAGGCAACAGAATTTCATTTTTAATGTGCGCACCAGTCTGCCCACAGTAAAAAATGACAATAAAGGTTATCTAAGATTTATAAAAGAATTGTAAAACTGTAAAATTTCATCCTTGTTTTTATCTCAATTTGATTATCCTAAAACCAGAATGTTTAATGAAATGCCATGAATTAAAATGTTATGCTTAAGTGTTATTAAAACGATGGTAAATAGATTTATTTTTCCGTTCTGATTTTAAATGTCAAGCCAACACAAAATATGATTACAATTATAACACAGTTTGATTGGCACATCCTACTGGGAAAGTGGAACGTGCAAAACTGAGCTTGGATTCTGATGATTTGATGGAGCCATCCATAGAATTTCCTTGAAAACAGGCAGGGTTTTTTTTTTTGCCAAATTTTCATCGAAGTTTTTTCTTCAGTTCGCAACAAAAAAAATTAATCAGTCTTACTATTTCTTTGAAGCCTCCCATCTGAGTATTAAGTCCATTCCTACTTCACCTTTTGTGGTCAGCCAAGGTAAACTACAGTACATGGAATCAATGTCAGGCTAAACTATGATTGGGGAATTTATAGGTTGGGGAACCCAGCATTGTCTTAGCATGTTTTGTGACCCAACCTAGAACACTAACTATAATACGGTTTAACCCTCTGCAGCCTGTTATGCAAAGACCACATCTGTGTTTGATTAACTCAGATTTAACATACTGTACGGCAGGGGTGGCCAAACTATGGTTCTTTGAGGACCTGTGGACTTCAACTCCCAGAATTCCTGAGCTAGCCATGCATGCATGGTTGGCTCAGGAATTCTGGGAGTTGAAGTCCACAGGTCCTCAAAGAACCATAGTTTGGCCACCCCTGCTGTACGGGTTACATTACAGCCCAAAATGTTTTACCTTCCCCCTGCTCTGTACCACCACAAACCAGTTCTATTTCTACTTAGGAAATCAGTTCAATATTGGGAGAGATCTGCATTGCAAAAGGTACCAATGCCAAAGAAAGAGTTGAAAATTTGTTTTCCCCCCACCCAGATTTCCTTGAAATTTATTTCCAATGAAGATCATGGCATCTATAACCTCTCAGCCCCGCAAAAATCATCACACGAGAAACTGGAAAACACCCAATCCTCACTTTCCTAGAATCAATAAAAGCAACGACTCCTGTAACCTCCAGATTGCATTTATGTATCTATAGCCCTTTTCTGTTGGAGAAATATGATAAAATGACGTCATTCTCCGTTCTTAATTTGCAATTTTCAGGAGCTTCCAGACAGCAAAACCCACGATGAGCAATACTAGGAGCTGCAATTCAGCAACACGTGGAGAACCCCGGCACACTAGCTTCACCCTAGGGATGCCAACGTCAACGTCCATTGCTTTTGGGGCAATGCAAACAGAAGCTATGCCTGCATCCCTCACCCTCTCGACTGCTGCAGAATTATTCCTCCGTGGGAGGAAAAATGATATGCAGAAATGCCCCCCCCCCTTTATCCAAACGAAATGGTTTCTTCCATCGCCTTACATCCGGGGCATTTTTTTGACAATATCGCCCTATTCTCGTTTCCATTCGTTCACTTTCCCTCTTCCCCGTTCCCAAAACGTGGAAATACCGCAACGGTCGTCCATCTTGAGCCCTCCCTTCTCCGTACGGGCCAGTTTCAGGGGGGCTCATGAGCGGATGGCGCCCCACGACCGCGGATAAAACCGAAGGCCCGGCGCAGCGCCGTAATGCTCACCTTAAGACGGCCAGTACCGCCGGGGAAAAAGGAAGGGCAAAGGATTCTGGGTGGCGTATGCGTCACTTCCGAGTCTCCCCGAGCTGACGTCATTACTCCGCCGAAGCCGACTAAGGAAGGGACCGTAGAGAAATTCCCTTACCAAGAATGAAGCGAAGAGGATTTCCAGGGGTTGTGTACCTTTTTATGGGAATATCAGGGGCGGAAGCTGTTATATTGATATTGAATTGATCATTGTTTGCGGTTCTCTGATAATCTCCCTTGCAGTAAAGTTTCTAAAGGAAAATTTAAGCTGTAATGAAATCAGGAAAACTGTTAGAAAAATCACAATATAAGTAGTCCTCACCTTACGACCATAACTGAGCCCCAAATTTCTGTTGCTGTGAAACAGTTGTTAAGTGAATTTTACTCCATGTTACAACCTTGCTTGCCACAGTTGTTAAGTGAATCACGGCAGCTGTTAAGTTATAACACGGTTAAGTGAATCCATTGACTGCTTGTCAAGAGGGTCGCTAGAGGTGATCGCATGACCCCAGGACACTGCAACCGTCGTAAGTATGAATCTGTTGCCAATGAATTTTGGCACATGACCATGGAGATGTTGCAATGGTCGTAAGTATGAAAAATGGGCATAACTCACTTTTTTCAGTGCCGTTGTAACTTTGAATGGTCATTAAATGAACTGTTGTAAATTGAGGACTGCCTGCATTGATGTAGAGCAGTGTTTCTCAACGTGGGCGAATTTAACACTTGTGGACTTCAACTCCCAGAATTCCCCAGCTAACTCTGACCCAGAATATGATTCACTAATCCACAGAAGGCCAGTTAAGTGAATCCAACCATTTTACATATATGCCATTGCACAAATAACACCATTGCATGCCACTTTTTATCTAAAGTAAATTATTGTACATACTACTATTTGGATCCAGCCTAAAACTTCTCTGGAAGCTTTTAAATTAAATAAATAGCAAAAGGTTTTAAAAATAAGGAGGGAAAATAGCTTTAACCAGGGTGGGTTCCTCCTGGTTTGGACCAGTTAGCCCGAACCGGTAGTGACCCGCTGGTGATGTCACGATGATGTCACCGACCCGGTTTGGTCGGTGCCGGTCCGTGGGCGCTGCCATCTTTTTTTTTTGAATTTTTTTGAATTTTTTTTCTTCTGAGCATGCGCAGAAGCCGAGTTTCCGGCACTGTGCATGCGGTCGCCATCTTGTTTTGGGCTTTTTTTGGCACTGCACATGCACATGCACATGCACACGTGCAAAGCGCACGCATGCCCATGAGGCGTGCCCACGCAGTGTGGGAGAAAGCGAACTGGCAGCGAGGTAAGTAGGAACCCACCCCTGGCTTTAACTGATATATAATCCAGGTACCGTATGTTCTGGCGTATAAGACGACTTTTTACCCCTTGAAAATCATCTTGAAAGTCGGGGGTCGTCTTATACGCCGGGTACTGAAACTTCGGAGCCGGGGGGAGCTGAAAAACGGCCGCGGCTGCATCCCTGCCATTCTCCAGCCAAGCGGCCGAAGGAGCCCCGGAGCCCCGACGCTGCCCTGCATCTTGGTCTCCTGCCGCCACCACCAGCTGCAGCCTTCCCAGCAGGTAGGCGCACGTGGAAGGGGTCGCGGAGCAGAGGCGCCCGGCGGCTTAAGGCAAGAGGCAGGCGGGAGACGGGCAGGAGCCTGCTGCCGCCGATGCCACTTCTGGCATCCCTGCGCCTCTCGCACCGCTCGCCGGGCGCCTCTGCTCCGCGATCCCTCTTGCGCGCGCCCACCTGCTGGGAAGGCTGCAGCTGGCGGTGGCGGCAGGAGACCAAGATGCAGGGCAGCGTCGGGGCTCCGGGGCTCCTTCGGCCGCTTGGCTGGAGAATGGCAGGGATGCAGCCGCGGCCGTTTTTCAGCTCCCCCCGGCTCCGAAGTTTCAGTACGATAGCAGTAGCGGCAGCGCGCGCTGTCTCCTTCCCTCCCATGCGCATTCACCCTGCCGGCGCCGCGGTCGGGGACTCAGTCAGGTGGCTGGAGTCCCGCGGGAGACGGCGACAGAGGCTTCTTCTTCCTCCAAGGGGAGGGGAGGGGAGCAACCCACCCACCTACCTTGCTTCCACTTGGCATCTTGGAAGAGGGCTGGGCGAGGGAGAAAGGAGCCATGGTGGGGATTGATAAACTGCTCCTAGCTTCTAGGGAAGCAATATTGTTCAATATGTTTAAGGGCATAACTTTCCTTCAGAAATTAATGATTCTCTGACAATTGTTCATTGAATTGCCTGATGGAATTATTGTATTTTATCATATTTTATATTTTATGATAGCTCTTTTTTTATTTTGCCTATTTCCCAGAGAGTTATTTTGAGAGGGCTTATAAATCAAACAATTTGAGTGGGTGTATAAATCAAACAATTAACTAAATAAAATATGCTTTTTATAATTTGGTACCAGTTTCATGCCTGGGTTATCTCCTGCTTTGGGTATGAGAATGATTTCTTCCAGATAAGTTCTTTTTGTCTTGGTTACCTTCTTATGGAAAATATGGGTTAAGCTTGGAATTGCTTTGGATCTGTTTTCCATCTGCTACAGTTTTCTTGTTGGATGGAATACATCCCTGATTTGTACCCTGTAAATTGACCCTCAGTTTAGCATTCCACCAAAAATATTTCAAGCTAAGTTAGATCCTTAGTGTCACATTCATAAGGTCAAGTCAGGAAAGAAAGAAAGAAAGAAAGAAAGAAAGAAAGAAAGAAAGAAAGAAAGAAAGAAAGAAAGAAAGAAAGAAAGAAAGAAAGAAAGATGTTAGGAAGGAAGAAAGACAGAAAGAAAAAGAAAGATGGTAGAAGGGGTAGTCTTATACAGCGAGTATATCCCAAACTCTATATTTTAACTGGAAAAGTTGGGGGTCGTCTTATACGCCCAGTCGTCTTATACGCCGGAATATGCGGTAATATTGAATCTGGCTACATCGGTAGGAAAGCATATGCTTTTACTCCTTAACTATGATTAGTTCCTTCAATTAAGTGCCTTGAAAATCCAATAGAAATATATTTGTATACAGTACTTGCCACTCACTATTGCAAATTTGTTTTCAGACATGGGTCAATTAACAATCTACCACAAGATGGCGCTGCTTGCTAAGAATTTGTCATTTTGTCTTGTTCCCGTAACAATAAACTTGACTTCTGTAGCACTCTCACTTTTCCATTCTAAAAAATGGAAACAGTACAGTAATTAGATCTGTATTAATTTTACTTCGTCTGATTCATTAAATGTGTACTTCTGTTTTAAAGTGCCTTGAGTTGCATTATTAGAAACCATACCATTTAGAATTAGAATGCCAGGAACGGGTTTTTTTTTTCTTGACATGGACTAACCATAACCTGCCTTGTTTGCTTTGGCATCAGTTTGTGTGAATCCAACCAGTGTGGCCTGTAAGCTCTGTTTTATGCTTTAATGGGAAGTTATGAATCGTGGTTGAACAAACCATAGAATTTTGCAGTGTGTGTGCTCAGCTGGTCTGCGTTCATGGGTGTGTGTGATGCTGTATCATAACAAACTGAACCACGGGTTGCGGGCATCTGTAATGCAACTTACAGAAATCAAGTGTATTAGTTTCCTTGTTTTACACATTCTGCTTCTCCTTGTATTGAACAGCTAATGAATGATATTGAAGCCTCTGTTTTCTGACCCAGATCAATTATCCTTAAAGCAGGGGTCCCAACCCCCTGGGCTGTGGCCATCTACCAGGCCAAGGCCTATTCACAACCGGGACGTGAGAACTGTGGGCCAGTGTGCTCGCACATGTTGACGAATCAGCATACACGGAAGAAGTCCAATAGGTATCCACATAGTGTTCAAAAAACAACCTACATCTAAACCAGTGGTTCTCAACCTTCCTAATGCCGCGACCCTTTAATACAGTTCCTCATGTTGTGGTGACCCCCAACCATAAAATAATAAAATTATTAGGAAACTCAGGGGTGGGTTCTAACTTACCTCACTGCCGGTTCGCTTCCTCCTGCTCTGCATGGCCGTGCCTCATGGGCGTGTGTGTGCTTTGCGCGTGCATGCATGTGCAGTGCCGAATTTTCTTTTTAAAAATTGCGGGAAAAAAGGCCGAAAACAAGATGTCGACGCATGCGCAGTGCCGGAAATTCGGCTTCTGCGCATGCTCAGAAGTTCCCATGGTACAGATTTTTTTTTGCAGTAGTCTATTTGCATGTGGGTGGACCCACCTGGAGACAGATAGAAGAGCGGTGTCTCGGTTTCTAAGACCATTGGAAATATGTGTTTTCCGATGGTCTTAGGCGACCCCTGTGAAAGGGTCGTTCAACCCCTAAAGGGGTCGCGACCCACAGGTTGAGAACCGCTGATCTAAACACTAGCAAGACAAAGGAGATGGTGCTGGATTTCTGGAAGCACAGAGGGGAACTTGCCCCACTGTATATCAAGGGTGGGCCGTGGGGAGAGGGTTTCCTCTTTTAAATTTTGGGGAGTGCTCATTAGTCAAGACCTCACCTGGAAAAACAACACGTCCCTGGTGGTTAGTAAGGCTCAACAGAGACTTCATTAGAGTCCTGCGGAAAAATCAGGTGGAACAACGGCTGATGACTTCTTTCTATTGGTCCATGATAGAAAGTGTCCTCACACACTGTATAACAGTATGGTACGCTGGTTTAACAGCTGCGGACAGGAAGGCACTACAGAGAGTGATCAATTCGGCACAAGAAACCATTGGTTGCCCCCTAACACCACTGGATGACTATATATATATATATATATATATATATATATATATATATATATATATATATATATATATATATATATATATATATATATATATATATATATATATATATATATATATATATTGTTTATATTTTGTAGAGCCAGTTTGATTAATGATTAAGGCACCCAGAGGCTGTGAGTTCTAGTCCTGCCTTAGGCATGAAAGCGATCTGTGTGGCTTTGGGCCAGTCACTCTTTCTCAAACCCAACCCACTTCACAGGATGGTGGTTGTGTTGAAAATAGGAGGACGGAGAAGTAGTAAGTATGTTTGCCACCTTGAATTATTTGTAAAAACAATAGAAGCGAAATAAAAATAAATATTTGCAGTTGCAGATACATTGATAATAAATGATGGTCCTTTTTAACAGCTTTACCTGAGTTAACATATCTAAAATGAAGTTGTTGTTGGGAAAATAAGAGAAGGAAGGAGTATTATTTATGTATGTTTGTCTCATTGAGTTACTTATAAAGTAACAAAGGCAGAATAAAAAAATCTAATAAATAAATTCATTTTTTAAAAAAAGCTTCCAAAGGAGATTATTTTTAGGCTGTAACCTAAAATAACCAAATAACACTGTACAATAAATCACAATTGCTTTAGTTAAAGAGTGGCAAGCAATTTGTATATGAGGCTGTAGGACAGATAGCTGATCTCAATCTCTGTGTCCCAGAAACCTCCAAGATCTCCATGCCCTGAAGATATCGCCTTGAAGTATCCAGTTTGCTACCTTCAACTGCCAGCAGCTCTCTTCTGAGGATGCTTTTTACCTGTGGTACTCCATGTAACCCTGCTGATGGACGGAGATAGGGCTCTGACCCAGGGGAGGGTTCCTAATTTTTTTACTACCACTCTGTGGGCGTGGCTTATTTTGTGGGTGAGGCTTGCCAGCCATGTGACTGGGTGGGCGTGGCTTCTCGGACTGCTGAAGGGAGGGGAACTGAGATAGGTCCTGCCGCCCATTCCCCCTCCCCTCAGCAGCTCGAGAAGCCTCAAACGTGCGAAAATGCCTAGGATCATCACCGCATGTTCATGGCTTCTCGGACTGCTGAAGGGAGGGGAACTGAGATAGGTCCTGCCGCCCATTCCCCCTCCCCTCAGCAGCTCGAGAAGCCTCAAACATGCGAAAATGCCTAGGATCATCACTAGGATTGCTGAAGGGAGGGGAATGGAGATAGCTCTGCCGCCCGTTCTTTCAGCGTCTCCCGCGCTCCCTCAGCCATCCTCCCCTGCTTGTACTCACTGTGGGGTAGGAAGGCAGTGCATGAGCAGTGCCGAAAACTCGGCTTCTGGGCATGCACAGAAGAAATTTTTTTTTAAAAAAATGGGGGCGCCCAGGCACCGGCAACCGACCACACCGGTACTGTGACATCACCAGTGGGCCGCTACCGGTGCTATAGAGTGGACCGCACTGGTAGGAACCCACCACTGCTCTGACCCTTTGGGCTACCTTACTGCACTTCAAAGGAAAATCATGAAATAGCAATAGCACTAATATACCTCTTCACGGTGTTTTACAGCTCTCTCTAAGTGGTTTACAGAGTCAGCCTCTTGCCCCTAACAATCTGGGTCCCCATTTTACCCACTTCAGAAGGACGGAAGGCTGAGTCAACCTTGACCTGGTCGGGATTGAACTTGTGGCAGTGGGCAGAGTTTGTTTGCAATACTGCATTCTAACCACTGTGCCATCAAAGCTTCAAATTGTTTACTTACAATGTAGCTGGCTGGCTACATAGAGGTAGGTCCTCAACTTACGACCATAATGGAGCCAGCCGTGATGGTCGAAAAGTGGCTTGTCATGTGACCAACCTGCTTTTATGGCCTTTTTTTTTGCGGAAATCATTTATGTTTACACTTGTAAAGGAAACCTGGTTTTGCCCCAAACTGGAAGTAAATGATGGTTTTCGGCAAAAAGATCATAAAATGCAATCGTGTGACTGTGTTATGCTGCCAACAGCCATAAAAAAGGGCTAGTTGCTGAGTGTACAAAATATATTCACACAACTATGAGGGAAACTTGCTGTTGGAACTTTAGAACCAAATCGTAACTAGCCCTGGAGAGGTCCATCATAACTTCAAATGGCCACTTAGTGACTGGTCATAAGCCGAGGACTATGTGTAGCTTATGGTGGGACATGTGTGGCTACAGAATCCCCAATCCTTCTCCTCTCAGGAGAAATAAATAATTTTTTTATTTAAGAAAACTAAAAAAACCCCAAAAAGAAATATTGTCTTATTGTCACTCAGCCATACTATAATAAAGTGTAATGCAGCTTTCTGGAAACCAGGCATTGGACTACAAATCCCATATTACCCAGCCACATCTGCTTTTTATTTATTTATTTATTTTATTTTATTTATTTAGTTGTCAAACATGTATAGGATAGTAGTAGTTTGTATAAACATAAGTAAAAAGTAACGATAAAAGAGGACAATAGGACAGTAGGACAGGGACTGTAGGCACAGTGGTGCGCTTATGCACGCCCCTTACAGACCTCTTAGAAACGGGGAGAGGTCGACTGAAGACAGAAGTTTTTGGGGTTTGGGGAAGAAACCACAGAGTCAGGTAGTGCATTTCAGGCATTGATCACTCTGTTGCTGAAGTCATATTTTCTGCAGTCGAGTTTGGAGCGGTTTACATTTAGTTTGAATCTATTACGTGCTCCTGTATTGCTGCGGTTGAAGCTGAAGTAGTCATTAACAGGAAGGACATTTTGGTATATGATGTTATGAACTACATTTAGATCAGATCGGAGGCGACGTAGTTGTAAATTGTCTAATCCCAGTATTTCAAGTCTGGTGGAATAAGGTATTTTGTTGTGAGCGGAGGAGTGAAGGACTCTTTTTGTGAAATATTTCTGGACTCTCTCGATTGTATTTATGTCTGATATGCAGTGCGGGTTTTGGTTCTGTCAATTGAAAATAACAGAGTTCCTAATCTAGAAGAACTTTCTGGAAGTTACCAGGTTATACAAAGCTAAGTTACTCTTAGGGAGACACTCAGAAATCAAATTTCTATTCCTCCTCCTCCTCCTCCTCCTCCTCCTCCTCCTCCTCCTCCTCCTCCTCCTCCTCCTCCTCCTCCTCCTCCTCCTCCTCCTCCTCCTCCTCCTCCCTCATCTGGTGGCCTCAATCACTGTTATTTGATGCTGTTGTGGTGTGTCTTTGATATTGTCTCTCCATCTTCATTTGGGTCTGCCTCATGTTCTTTTCCACACTCAATTTTCCATACAAATTTCCATATTAAATTGGTGAATTTGTCTGGTTCTAGTACATCCGGTTCTTCCATAGACTTCCCATTGACCCCCCACCCTCCACCCCCGCTCAAAGGCTCCTACCCTTGGGGGCAAGGTTGCATTTCTAAGAAAAATTAAGCACGCCACTGACTTCACAAAGGGATGATTGACGCAAATCAATCTGTGAACAACACAGCTTCGAGCTCCAGTGAGAATATGTGTTAGCTAACCAAAGTTAATTATCAATCATTCTCAATTCTAAGGGGTGGGCCTGCTCTCCCTGCCTTAGGAGTGGCAGAAGACAAGCTTTTTCATGTCATTGTTGTACTTGTAGTCCTCTCCTGGATCTGTTTATGTATCTTTTGGGGTTAATTCAGAATTTTGTTTATCGATTCTAGTGGCCGTCCCTCGTTCTCTCTTAGGATCATTTTATAAACTCCCATTTCATTTCAGCAGACCACAAGAACATGGGGATTCAAGTCACTTAACTGCTTGTTTCTGAAGCAATCCCAAATTTCCAGTTAAGAGAATTTGGGATTGCTTCAAATTGAGATAGTCCTTGACTTACGACCACAATCTCAAATTGAGATAGTCCTTGACTTACGACCACAATTGACCCTGAAATTTCTCTCGCTAAGTGAAACATTTGTTTAAGTGAGTTTTGCCTCACTTTCTTGCCACAGTTGTTAAATGAATCACTGTAGTTGTTAAGTGAATAATAATAATAATAACAACAACAATAACAATAACAATAACAATAACAATATTATTATTATTATTATTATTATTATTATTATTATTATTATTATTATTATTATTATTATTATTATTATTATTATTATTATTATTATTATTATTTTCATTTGCATTTGCATTTGCATTTGCATTTGCATTTGCATGCCGCCCACTCCACAGAGACTCTGGGCGGCATACAAATGCAAAATCACACGATTATTAAGTGAATCTGGTTTCCCCGTTGATTTTGCTTGGCAAAAGGTCACAGAAGGGATCACGTGATCCCGGGACCCCGCAACCAATGGTCCCTCTAACATTAGAAAATTGCACACGGCAGTTGGAAACTGCTGCACGTCGTTCTCTAGTCATGTGCACGGGTGCGCAGTCGCGCAGCCTCTTATATTAGAAAACGGCGCGCGGCAATTGGAAACTGCTGCACGTCGTTCTCTAGTCATGTGCGAGGGCGCGCAGTCGCTCAGCCTCTGATATTAGAAAACGGCGCACGGCAGTTGGAAACTGCTGCACGCCATTCTCTCGTTACGTGCGTGGCCGCACAGCAACCGTTATAAATATGAATCAGTTGTCAAGCATTGGAATGTAAATCATGTAACCAAGGGGATGTTGCAATGGTCACATATATGAAAAACGATCGTCTCACTTTTTGCAATGCTGTTGTAACTTCAAACTGTCACTAAATGAACTGTTGTAAGTCGAGAACCACTTGTACAATTCTGAAGACTTATGAGACATTGGACCTACAGGCTTTATTTTGACATATAAACCAAGATTAATTGTCAGACGAAGCAATGGTTTATTTATTCATGATCTATTGAATGAAAAAGCAGTAAATCATGGTTTATAATCAGTAATGGCTGAGTTCATACACAGGTATTCCTCGACTTAACAACCATTCGTTGTGACCAGTTATCACAGCACTGAAAAAACGCAACCTACGACTGGTTCTCATACCTATGACTGTCGCAGCATTCCCCACGGGTCACAAGATGAGAATATGGTTGCTTAGCAACCGGCATGCCTTTGAGATGGCGGCAGTGCCCGAGGGTCATGTGATCACCATTTGTCTCCTTCCCAATCGGTTTCTGACAAGAAAAGTCAATGAGGGAAGCCAGATTTGCTTAGCGACTGTGTGATTCACTTAACAACCATGGCAAAAAAATTGTCATAAAATCAGGTTAACAACTGCCTTGCTTAGCCACAGAATTGTGGCCCAATTGTGGCTGTAAGTCAAGGGTTTCTTCTATATCACTTTAAGCCAAAACCTAGCAAACCATATCACAGTTTAAAGAACTACACGAGTACAGTTGATGTCATGACAAAACAACTTCTTGTGTTCTTGTACATATTTATTCCAATCTGATAAATCAAAACTATCACATGTTTAATCTCCTGGCTTAGCACAATGGTGGGCTTTATCATACGCTCGTTGTGTGCAGGTAGTCCTTGACAATTACAATTGACCCCAAAATGTCTGTTGTTAAGCAAGACATTTGTTAAGTAATTTTTGCCTCATTTTATGACCTTTCTTACTGCAGCTGTTAAGAGAATTATTGCCGTTGTTAAGCTAGTAACATGGTTGTTAAGTGAATCTGGCTTCCCCTTTGAATTTGCTTGTCAGAAGGTCGCAAAAGGGAATCACATGACCCTGGGACACTGCAACCGTCATAAATACATGCCAGTTGCCAAGCGGCCAAATTTTGATCATGTGACCATGGGGCTGCTGCAAAATTCATAAGTGTGCAAAATGGTCATTAGCCACTTTTTTCATCGTTGTTATAACTTCGAACGGTCATTAAACGAATGGTTGTAAGTGGAGGACTACCTATAGTCTCCTGTTTTGCCCTTCCCCATAGATATACCATATTTTTCGGAGTATAAGATGCACCTTTTTCCTCCCTAAAAGTGGCTGAAAATTTGGGTGCGTCTTATACTTTGAATGTAGCTTTTTTTTTTCAGACCTAACTAGGTGTTAACAGATCTTCCCAGCTCTTACCTTGCAGGCTTTTTCATTGTTACTCTCTCCAAAGAATGTTTTTCCAGCCCTAAGTCTTTGCAGAATTTTTTTTCATTGCTCTACTTGCTCTGAATAAGTTTTTTTTCTAGCCCTAACTAGGTGCTAACGATCTTCCCAGCTCTTACTGGCTTGCAGACTCTTTCATTGTTACTCTCTCAGAAGAAGGTTTTTTAAAGTCCTAACCAGGGGATAAAATAATGTGCTGAAGCTGACTAGACTAAGGACGCTAGCCAGATGAATACCTGGTAGGCAGATTGTTTTCCCTTATTTTCCTCCCCAAAAACTAAGGTGCGTCTTATACTCCGAAAAATACGGTATTTATTAAATCTATATCCGCCATCTGTGTTTACTGGATTTACTGAGGCTCTTGAAAGTCACAATGGCTGGTGTGATGTTCCTTTTCCCCCCAAGGAGGTCTCTGGCTCAAGAGAATTGCATCGACGCACCTGAACACACAGGCACAACAATAGAGAGACCGTCCGATTTGTCAGTTCTCCCTAAATTATTTCAGGAAATTCAAGATCGTTCAAGGAGAGACGGTAAAGCGAAGAGCGTTAGCAAATATCAGGGAAGGCACACCCTTTGCTGGGATGAATCAGGTTTACAGTTCCGCAGAACTAAATTTGAAAAGCTTTTTGAGATTCCCACTTCCTAGGAACCCCTGAATCCATCTTTCAGAAATCTTTGTTAAAACATGCCCGGCTTGCCTCAACATTAATCGGTATGATTATATAACCTCGCAGGGAAAGTTGAAATAAAAAGGGCGAGTTTATGAATTTAGCATTTTCTCTGAACGTATTCCAACATATTTTAACAGATTAACAGAGTTTTCCTCAGAGGTCAGCCTCATATTTCCATCTACTCCCATCCAGTTCCTTTTCTGTCCAAATTTGGATACCTATTTGCGGTTCGCAAACTAAGGAAGTCCTTTCATTATAGCACAGGTTCGGAGGATTTTATTTCCGAACTAGCTAAATACCTATGCTTCACTACAAAACTATGTGATGGGGCTTGATAAATTGACACTTAAAGGTTGAAAATTAATGAGTAGTTAAAAAAGGGACTGTATTATTTCGTTAGAGATAGTAAGCTAAGTTTCTGTTACAGATGAAGACATTATTTGCATAGCATAGACTTTCAATTCATCCCTCAGATGAATTGCTCCTGGTTTTGCTGTCTGGCTGGAGGATGACCAGGCTGTCTGGCTGGAGGATGACCAGGCTGTCAGGTGAACTGACTCTGGATCATGCCACATAGAACTGGCCGTGGGAGAAACAGGCAGCTTCCCTTACTTGTGTTTTCCTAATCGCATCTGTAAACCCTTTCCTACGTTTTTTGCCTCTTTTCCCTTTAACTGGTGTTACAGTAGAAGGAACAGATTCGTCTGAACTGAGGAGGAAAATAAGGGGAAAAAATCTGTCTCTGCCTACCAGCATCCATTGGTATTCCTCTGGCTAGCGTCCTGTTAGTGTGTGAGAGAGTTGAGTGGTGTCTGGAAACTCAAACAGTATTTGCTGTGTGAGCAAGAAGCAGACAGGAAGGAGTCTGTGCGTGGCTTAGCTCAACTGTTCTGTAGTAAAGCTGCTTGCTGCTGTGAAAGCAAAAGCGAAACTGAAACTCCTCTGCTTGTGTTTTGCATTTGGATCAGATTTCTTTTCAGGTGGGAAGTAGAACTCCTTAGCATCAGAGCTTGTTAATAATAATAAAAGAAATACTCATGCTCCGATGGTCATTTTGAAAAATCCTTTCTTAGTGAGCACCTAGAAGCCAAGAGGAACATACGTGGCAAATTTCAACTTTGTAGGCTTTACGGTTCTGGAGATTTCGTGATTAATGTGTGAGTGGTTTTCGCTTTTATATATATATATAGATAAAGTAAAAAAAAAGTGCCCTTCAAGGATCCAATCCAGCCCAAATTAATGATGTCCATTTGGAAATTCCTTACAGTATAGGTAGTCCTCGACTAAAAAAAGCTAAAAAGCAGAGAAATCATCCGACCGACAAAAGTGCGTATAGTCAAGGCTATGGTTTTTCCAGTTGCAATGTATGGCTGTGAAAGTTGGACCATAAGGAAGAATTGAGGCCTTTGAACTCAGCCCTCCGACCAGGTTCGCAACTTGGGGGTGCTCCTAGATCCACAGTTAAAATTAGACCAACATCTTACGGCTGTGGCTAGGGGGGCCTTTGCACAGGTTCACCTGGTGCACCAGCTGCGACCTTATTTGGAGAAGGAGGCTTTACTCACGGTCACTCATGCCCTTGTCACCTCTCGTTTGGATTACTGTAATTCGCTCTACATGGGGCTACCCTTGAAAAGTATTTGGAGAATGCAACTGGTGCAAAATGCAGCTGCGCGAGCTGTGGTGGGTGTTTCCAGATACACCCATGTAACACCTATACTCCGCCAGCTGCATTGGTTGCCCATTGGTCTCCGGGTGCAATTCAAGGTGTTGATCATCATCTTTAAAGCCCTACATGGCTTAGGACCAGGTTATCTTCAGGACCGCATCCTACCTCATACATCCCTATGACCAGTTAGGTCCCACAGAGTCGGTCTCCTCCAGGTCCCTTCAACCAAACAATGCCGGTTGGCGGGCCCTAGGGGGAGAGCCTTCTCTGTGGGAGCTCCGGCTCTCTGGAACCAACTCCCCCCAGAGATCCGAATCATTCCCACCTTGCTGGCCTTCCGGAAAGCCATTAAGACATGGCTCTTCCTGCAGGCGGGGTGATTGTGACAGTTGCTTGTGTTGTTTTTATCACTTTTAATCACTATTTTACTATTGTTGTTTTTATTGTATTTTTTTGATACTATTTAGCTGTTCTTATATATGTTGTACACCGCCCTGAGTCCTCAGGGAGTAGGGCGGCCTATAAGAATTGCAAATAAATAATAAATAAATAAATAAACTATGATGCTGGAGAAGACTCCTGCGAGTCCCTTGGACTGCAAGGCAATCAAACCGGTCAGTCCTAGAGGAGATCAACCCTGACTGCTCTTTAGAAGGCCAGATCCTGAAGATGAAACTCAAATACTTTGGCCACCTAATGAGAAGGAAGGACTCACTGGAGAAGAGCCTAATGCTGGGAACGATTAAGGGCAAAAGAAGAAGGGGACGACAGAGAATGAGGTGGCTGGATGGAGTCACTGAAGCAGTAGGCATAAGCTTAAATGGACTCTAGAGGATGGTAGAGGACAAGAAGGCCTGGAGGATTTTGGCAATTTTTTGCTTCCACGCATGCGCGGAAGCAAAAAATCACCAGAAGCGCGCATGTGCGCACATCCCCTTGCGAGATTTCAGTGATTTTTAGAGGCAGGTACTGCAGGCCACTTTAGCTGACACTGATCCGCAGGTCAGCGGTTCAAATCTCACCGGCTCAAGGTTGACTCAGCCTTCCATCCTTCCGAGGTAGGTAAAATGAGGACCCAGACTGTTGGGGGCAATATAAATATACATTGCTTACTGGTGTAAACCACTTAGAGAGTGCTTGCACTGTGAGGCGGTATATAAATGTCACAAAATAAAATAAAAATAAAAATAAATTTGTTAAGTTAGTAATATAGCTGTTAAGTGAGTTCCCATTGACTTCCCCATTGATTTTGCTTGTCAAAAGGTTGCAAAAGGTGATCACGTGACCTTGGGACATAGCAACGGTCATAAGTATGAACCAGTCGCCAAGCATCTGAATTTCGATCACATGATCATAGGGATGCTACAAAGGTTGTAAGTTTGAAAAATGGTCGTAAGTCACTTTTTTCAGTGCTGTTGTCTTTGAATGGTCACTAAATGAACCCTTATAAATCAAGAACTACCTGTATTTTCAAATCCATGGAGAATATCTTCCACTATTCCAGCTTTTCCCTGTGTGGTCACCATTCACACACTCTAGGCTAAAATTGGCCTCTATCCTGTCATTGTGCTGATGTACATCATTAAGTGTTGTACCTCATGATTCTTGACAAATGTATCTTTTCTTTTATGTACACTGAGACCATATGCACCAAAGACAAATTCCTTGTGTGTCCAATCACACTTGGCCAATAAAGAATTCTATTCTATTCTATTCTATTCTATTCTATTCTATTCTATTCTATTCTATTCTATTCTATTCTATTCTATTCTATTCTATTCTACATCTGAATGACATCAGATTGGCAACTGGTATAGGAACATCATTGTGTATATTGTTGATTACAATACAGCCAATACAGATACTCGTCGATTTAAAACAGTTCGTTTAGTGACCGTTTGAAGTTACAACGGCACTGAAAAAAGTGACTTATGACCGCCTTTCACACTTACAACTGTTGAAGCACCCCCATGGTCACAGGATCAAAATTCAGATGCTTGCCAACTGGTTCATACTTATGACGGGTCGCCATGTCCCGGGGTCACGCGATCCCCTTTGGTGACCTTCTGACAAGCAAAATCAATGGGGAAGCCGGAGTCGCTTTACAACCATATTTACCAAGTTAACAACTGCAGCGATTCATTTAACAACGGTGGCAAGAGAGGTCGTAAAATGGGGCAAAGAAAATCACTTAACGAACGTCTCGCTTAGCAACCAAAATTTGAGGCTCAATTGCGCTGGTAAGTCAAGGACTACGTCTCCTATTTTTCCATGTTGCAGCACACTCAAAACCGTAGAAATGGTGGTAGACTTTAGGAGAAACCCTCCCATCCTACCACCTCTTACAATACTAGACAACACAGTATCAACAGTAGAGACCTTCAAATTTCTAGGTTCCATCATATCTCAAGACCTAAAATGGTCATCTAACATCAAAAACGTCATCAAAAAAGCACAACAAAGAATGTTCTTTCTGCGCCAACTCAGGAAGCTCAAACTTCCCAAGGAGCTGCTAATACAGTTCTACAGAGGAATTATTGAGTCTGTCATGTGCACCTCTATAACTGTCTGGTTCGGTTCTGCAACCCAACAAGACAGACACAGACTTCAGAGGATAATCAGAACTGCAGAAAAAACAATTACTGCCAACCTGCCTTCCATTGAGGACCTGTATACTGCACGAGTCAAAAAGAGGGCCGTGAAAATATTTACTGACCCCTCGCATCCTGGACATAAATTGCTTCAACTCCTACCCTCAAAACGTCGCTATAGAGCAGTGTTTCCCAACCTTGGCAACTTGAAGATGTCTGGACTTCAACTCCCAGAATTCCCCAGCCAGCATTCGCTGGCTGGGGAATTCTGGGAGTTGAAGTCCAGACATCTTCAAGTTGCCAAGGTTGGGAAACACTGCTATAGAGCACTGCACACCAAGACAACTAGACACAAGGACAGTTTTTCCCCCGAACGCCATCACTCTGCTAAACAAATAATTCCCTCATCACTAGGCTGCATTACTATTACTATTAGTTTTTCTCATCGTTCCTATCACCCATCTCCTCCCACTTATGACTGTATGACTGTAACATTGCTTGTATCCTTACGATTTATATTCATATTGATTGTTTCCTGATTGCTTACTTGAACCCTATGACAACCATTCTTGACAAATGTATCTTTTCTTTTATGTACACTGAGAGCATATGCACCAAAGACAAATTCCTTGTGTGTCCAATCACACTTGGCCAATAAAGAATTCTATTCTATTCTATTCTATTCTATTCTATTCTATTCTATTCTATTCTATTCTATTCTATTCTATTCTATTCTATTCTATTCTATTCTATTCTAACAGATCCTGTCAAATTGCTGCTCTCTCCGGCTTTTTTTTTTTTTTAATGCTTTTGCAATCAGGATAAGTTTACTTCTGAGCCTCCATAAGCCTTTCGCTGCCCTTTCGAAGACCTCGCTTTATGTCTGTCTGGGGTTATTTGCAGTCAAAGCCAGCCTTCTCTGTCCCCCCTCATTCATTCCCCAGCCTGTTGCTCCTGGCTGTAAAATCCTTTTTCTCCATCCTTCTGAAAACC
>JALIGW010000002.1:3629880-3964880 GCA_023053685.1 Diadophis punctatus similis
CTTTCCTTCAACTTTTAAGAAAAACCAGAAGAACCTTGGTGAAAGCTAATCTAGTTGAATGGCACCGACATTATCTTCAGGGACAGGAGTGTGATAACCCAGTCTCTTTTAGATTCCCTTGCAGCTGGATGACCTTGGCTAAGCGGGGCAGCTTGTACTTGGACGGAGATAACCAAGGAATCTCAGGCTAAGATGGAAACTTCAAAGAAACGCCCCAGAAGAGGGCGATAGGAACCTTCACCCCCCAATACTACTGGTAAAAAAAATAGTAGTTATTCCTCGACTTACGACCATCATTGAAACCAAAATTTATGTCGCTAAGTGAGACATTTGTTAAGTGAGTTTTGCCCCATTTTACGACTTTTCTTGCCACCGTTGTTCAGGGAATCACTGCCCTTGTTAAGTTAGTGACACGGTTGTTAAGTGAATGTGGCTTCCCCATTGACTTTGCTTTTCAGAAGGTCACAAAAGGGGATCACATGACCACGGGGACACTGCAACGGTCATAAATATGAATCAGTTGCCAAGCAGCCGAATTTTGATCACGTGACCACAGGAGACGCTGCAACTGTCATAAATGTGAAAAATGGTCATAAGCAATGTTCCCTGTAACATCAGAAAACGGCACACGGCAGTTAGAAACTGCCGCACGGCGTACTCTTTTCATGTGTGCGGCCGCGCAGGCGCGCAGCCTCTGCCATTAGAAAATGCCGCGCGGAAGTTAGAAACTTTCGCGCAGCGTTCTCTCGTTACATGTGCGGCTGCGCAGCTGCGCAGCTGCGCAGCTTACAGAGAACAGTGGTCATAAGTCACTTATTTCACTACCGTTGTAACTTTGAACGGACACTAAACGAATTATTGTAAATTGAGGACTACCTGTACAGCTGTCTAAAAACGGGTGGCCATCATCACATCTGGCACCAGCAAAGCCCCTAGCCCTCAAGGATAACTTTAGAACAGGTTAACTGTTCTAAAAGAGTCTGGGACATCTGCAAAACCAAACTCAAATTCCAGCCTGGCATCTGTCCTCTCCAAAGCGCCTCCGGATCGGGAGTTCAGGGTACGACCTCTGCTCCGTTTCTTTCGGCCAAGTTGGATATGGAAGCCCTCCATGGAGGATCAGAGGAAGGAGAAGAGGAAGGGGAAGGGGATTTCTTCCTGATCAGATCCACAGGTTGTCCCAAAGCAGGGGTGAAATCCAGCAGGTTCTGACAGGTTCTGGAGAACCGGTAGCGGAAATTTTGAGTAGTTTGGAGAACCGGCAAATACCACCTCTGGCTGGCCCCAGAGTGGGGTGGGAATGGAGATTTTGCAGTATCCTTCCCCTGCCACGCCCACCAAGCCACGCCCACCAAGCCCACCAAGCCACGCCCACAGATCCAGTAGTAAAAAAATTAGATTTCACCACTCTCCCAAAGGTGATTTTTTTTCCCAAGAGGCAACTGGGCTTTCTGGTTTTTCTTTGAAGACGTTTCACTTGTCATCCAAGAAGCTTCTTCAGCTCTGAAGTCCGGTTGCCTCTTGGGGGACAAAAAAGACACCTTTGGGACAACCATGTCCTAGATCAGTGTTTCCCAACCTTGGCAACTTGAAGATGTCTGGACTTCAACTCCCAGAATTCCCCAGCCAGCGAATGCTGGCTGGGGAATTCTGGGAGTTGAAGTCCAGACATCTTCAAGTTGCCAAGGTTGGGAAACACTGTCCTAGATGATTGAGAATCTCTGTAGACAGACCCACAGGTTGTTTTTACCACCTGGACTAGGGTGAAGTCCCCTTGGCCGTTGAGAAGCAGAAGGCCAGAGATCTTGGACTAACACCACAAGGACGTTGTACCAAACGACAACCACACTCTGAAAATATGGAGCCCGAGTTCACTGCCTCCCTCCGCCCAGGGATGGGACTACCTCGCTTCCACCAACCCAAGCCTTCTTAAGATCTCTTAAAGTGGATAAGATGGACCTTTTTTTACTACTGGTTCCGAGGGCGTGGCTTGATGGGCGTTACTTGGTAGGCGTGGCAGGGGAAGGATACTGTAAAATCTTCATTCCCTCCCCACTCCTGGGGGAAGGATACTGCAGATCTCTAAGCTTCAGATGAAAGCTCCTCTTAGCCACCTTTTTTCATTTCCTAGTAGATGTTTATTTATTTATTTATTTATTTGTCAAACATGTATAGGATAGTAGTAATTTGTATAAACGTAAGTTAAAAAGTAACGATAAAAGAGGACAATAGGACAGTAGGACAGGGACGGTAGGCACAGTGGTGCGCTTATGCACGCCCCTTACAGACCTCTTAGAAACGGGGAGAGGTCTACTGTAGACAGTCTAAGGCCGTGATGGCGAACCTATGGCACGGGTGCCACAAGTGGCACGCGGAGCCATATCGGTGGGCACGCGAGCTCAGGTCCGGCGTGTATGTGCGCACCAGCCGGCTGATTTTCGGGCCTTCTGGGCCCACTGGGAGTCGGGAAACAGGCTGTTTCCAGCCTCCAGAGGGGGTGGGGAAGGCCGTTTTCGCCCTCCCCAGGCTCCTAGAAAGGCTCTGGAGCCTGCGGAGAGCGGAAAATGGGCGTGCCATTGCATGCTGGGAGCAGGGGGGGGGGTCATGCGTGCATGTGCGGGGGTGCATGGAATTATGAGTGTGGGCACACACACACGTGATCCCCCGCATTCCCCCCCCCTTTTGGCACGCGAACCAAAAAAGGTTCGCCATCACTGGTCTAAGGTTAAAGTTTTTGGGGTTTGGGGAAGAAACCACAGAGTCAGGTAGTGCGTTCCAGGCATTGATCACTCCGTTGCTGAAGTCGTATTTTCTGCAGTCGAGTTTGGAGCGCTTTACATTGAGTTTGAATCTATTACGTGCTCGTGATCCCCCAACAAGTTGCGGGGGGGGGCACCTCCCCTCCTGCAAGCATCCCCCCCAGAGACCCCCTGCCTCTTGTGGGCTGTGTGTGTGTGTGTGTGTGTGTGTGTGTGTGTGTGTGTGTGTGTGTGTATGTGTGCTGCCGCTGATCTCGCCTTCCCGTCTCACGCCCCCCGCCCGGCGCCCAGCCCGGTTCCTCCCCCCCCCCACCTTCCCGCCGGTGGGTGTGTCGCCGCTTCATTGAGACTTTTGGCCGGCTTTCGCTCGACGTCAGGGAGGCGTGACCAATCAGCGCCCGGGAGCCGAAGCCTCCGGAGTCCCGTCCCCCTCTGGCCATGGGTCAGGTGACGCGCCCACTCGCCTATTTAGCAAGGACCCCCTCCTCCTTTTGCAGCCCCACCGAAGAGGAGCCTCCGCGCTGGGCTGCTGCTGCTGCTGCTGCTGCTCTTGCTCCGTGGAAGCTCTCGCGCGTGGCCGGCTCCTCTTCGCCTCGCCCTGCCCACCTTGCTCCGGGACTCCCGCCGCCCAGCCCAACCCCGACAGCCCAACGAAGAGCGATGCGCGCTTGCCTGTTCCTGCTGCCGCTCCTGCTGAGCCTCGGGAGCGGCGCCGCTGTCCGAGACCGACCGGGAGCTGCACCGCACCGCAGCAAAGGTACCTGCAGCGCCGGTTGCGAGGGCGATCGGGCGCCTTGGAAGCCCTGCCCGGTGTGTGCGTGTGGGTGTATGCGGGGTTGCCCATCGGCCAGCCGCGAGTCCCCGGGAGCGCAGCGGGGGAAGATCCGCGTGTCCTCGGATGCCCCCGCCCGGCCAGGCTGAAGGTGGCGGGGTTGGGGTGGGGGGAGACACACGGTCAGCCACGGTTAATTGGGAAGGCTTCCCGGTGAGGTCGGACCCCAGCCTGGGCTCTTTCCCTTCGCGGGTCCTCGGAAAGGGTCGCCAGTCCCCCCCAGCCAGGCACCCGGTGGGCGCGGAAGGGGGAAGGCAAGGCGGATCGAGGCTTCTGTGGATGAGTCTCCGCTTGATCACAATTTGAAGCTTCCCCCCCTCAAGCCAAGGGATCCTTTGGTGGTCGGGGGGGAGATGGAGGGGGATTGAGAGGAAGGGGGTGTCAAGAGATCGGTGACTGTTAATCTGGGAGAAGCTTCCCCCCATAAGGGAACCTTTGGGGGGGTCGGGAGGGGGAGATAAAGGGGCAATTGAGGGGGAGGGGTCGCCAGTCCCCAGCCAGGCACTCGGTGGGCGCGGAAGGGAGAAGGCAAGGCGGATGGAGCCTTCTGTGGATTCCTAAGAGATCTGTAAGGGGCGTGCATAAGCGCACCATCGTGCCTACCGTCCCTGTCCTTCTGTCCTATTTTCTAATTTTTACCTATACATACTTTGCTTTTGTTTATGTTTATATCATACCTGTTATCTTGTACACGTGTTGACTAAATCAATCAATCAGTCAATCAGTCAATCAATCAATCAATGAGTCTGCGCTTGATCACAACTTGAAGCTTCCCCCCCTCAAGCCAAGGGATCCTTTGGTGGTGGTGGGGGGAGATGGAGGGGGATTGAGAGGAGGGTGTGTGTGTCAAGAGACCGGTGACTGTTAATCTGGGGGAAGAGGCGCGCGCGATGCACGTGAGAACGCGAGCCAACCCGGGTTTGCTAATCGGACGGACGAATCTCCGGGAGAACGGCGGGTTGGCTGGTGAGCTCTTGCCTCACAATCAGCAGGTTGTGAGTTCGATCCTAGGTAGAGGCAGATGTAGGGTCTCCTTCTGGGGAAGGGGGTCGGACTAGATGACCTGCAAGGTCCCTTCCAACTCTGTTAATCTGTTAACCTGGAGCCCTTTGCGTAAAATCTACCCGCTCGGACCCAACTCCCGTGAAATCTCTTCCTTAGAAAAGGGGAAGTGGAACTTTTCTGCAACTTTGGCGAGGAAAGGTTTGCGTCCTTGGTATGCAATTTATACAGTACTGGGCTCCCCCAGCTCCGCTCCAAACCTTCGGTGGGGTTTGTATCGCTTTTTGCCCGAAACGGGACTTCAAAGGCTGCGATTCTTGTATCCCGTCTTGGGAGTGAAGAGTCATTGAATGCACTGGCTGTGCACGTGTCACCAAGCCCCGGTCTAACCACGCTTAGTTAACCACTATAGAGTGGAAACTTCAGTAGTTGCGCTAAGTTACACAAGCAAGCAAATCGCACGATGTGACGTGAAGCAGAATGATAGGATAGGATCGCTTCTAAATATAGGGTAACTCTATCGGTGGTCTCATTTTAGTCAGGTGTTTGATGACGTTTGCCGATTCCGCTTTTTGATTTATAGTAATAGATTCACGATTTCAAATAGTTGGAGACCTGTTAGCCCAACTAAAGCTAGAAAGGGAGATGCTCAAAGTGTAGCGAAAGTGTAGTTTACGCTGCTTTGGAGGAGGCATTAAATTGCATTGTCAACAAAAAAATGTGAGTGATGTCTCCTTTTAAAAATTGTCTAATGGCCCAAACTCATCTTGAATTCAATGTTCTGATCAATACGTTCTCCTGGTGTTTTTCTTTCCCCAATGGAATTCATCCCTCCATCCCTCCATCCCTCCATTCATTCCATTCATTCTCTGCAGATCCTCAGAAGTGCATGGTTATTGGCAAAAGCAGTGTCTTACGCAAAATTCAGAATTTTGGAGAGATGCGGGCCAGATTTCCAACGCATGCTATTTCTCAATGTTTTTTTGCTTGTGTAGGGCTTGGTCAGTTGAACAACCTCTGCAATTGATGGCCTTGCACATCGTAGCTGCCGCGTTATAACATTGGTGCCATAAACCATGGTTTAAATGAAGCTGGGTTTCTGAGTTATTGAGATGAGGGTGGATTCCTTTGCCAATGGAGCCTAACACAGGGGTGTCAAACTCAAGGCCCGGGGGGGCCGGATCCGGCCCGCGGGGCTGCCCTGAAACAGCGAAGGACTGGCCCGCGGTGCCTGTCAGCAAAAATGGAGCTCGCGAGGCCCGCGGGTGGCCCTCCCAAGCTCAGTTTGTTGAAATGAGAATAAGATCCCGTATAGGTGATTTAGATATTTTCTTGGAATTCAGACAGTTAGAAATAAAGCCGAGATTAAAAGTCTAATAGAAAATATTTATTTCAGTACAAAAACAATAAATCCTGAATAAACTACATTGTGCTGAGTAACACGACCGTTCAGGTCAACAGCTAAGGCAGAAGAGAATTAATGGTGGTTTAGGAATGCACACATGCGCACTCATCATATCACATGTTCTGCTTATATTGGAATGTACCATAATATTAGGATAGGGGTGCATCACCCTGCGTAGACATACAACTGACAATATTCACTATGTGACACAATTTTTGCTGGCAGAGGGTTTCAGGAGGCCGTCGCAGCCAAAAACGGAGCTTGGGAGCCCGTTTTTGCTGGCAGAATGTTGAGCCACCACCGGTGGGCCCCCCCGACATGAGTGATGTCGAGCTGGCCACGCCCCCCAGCTCCCCTGAGGTCAAACACAACCCTAATGCGGCCCTCAATGAAATCGAATTTGACACCCCTGGCCTACCACATCTTCCCTTGGGGTTTTATTAGGCATGCACTGATTTATGCTATTGCTTAATTATACCTAAAGTGCTGCCCCAGGGAATAAATGTACTTCATACATCATTGGTGCATCCTTCTATTGGCCTCATTAGAGATAGTCCTTGACTTTCAAGAGTTCATTTAGTGACTGTTCAAAGTTACCACGGTACTGGAAAAAAGTGATTTATGACCGTTTTTCACCTTACAACCTTTGCAGCATCCCCATGATCATGTGATCGAAATTCAGATACTTGGCAAGCGACTCGTATTTATGACCGTCTCTGTGTCCTGAGGTTATGTGGTCCCCTTTTTGTGACCTTCTGACAAGCCAAAGTCAGTGGGGAAGCCGGATTCATTTAACAACCGGGGTTGCTCATTTATCAGCTGCCGTGGTTCACTTAGCAATTGTGATAAGAAAGGTTGTAAAATGGGGCAAAACTCACAACCTGTGTCTCACTTAACAACAGAAATTTTGGACTCCATTCTGGTGGAGGATTACCTGCACTCTTGGGATTTTTGAGAGAACTTTTAGAGAAGTCACCTTCAGGAAAAATGGTCTCTTCTGACATGGGTTGAGTCTAGGCCCATGATGGCGAACCTATGGCATGCGTGCCAGAGGTGGCACGCAGAGCCCTCTCTGTGGGCACGTGCGCTAGTGCCAGTTGCTATTCTGGTTTCCGGTGTGCACATGCGTGCCCGCCAGCTGGTCTTCGTGGGCGCTGGAACACCAGAAAACGGCCTGAAAAACAGCCAAAAACCAGGCATGGTTTTCAGGTTTCTGGTACTCTGGCATGCGCGAAGACCAGCTGACCAGTGCGCATGCGCGTGCCGGAAACCCAAAGACCAGCTGGCCGGTGCGTGCATGCGCACCGGCCAGCTGGTCTTCAGGTTTCTGGCACTCCGGCGTGCGCACATGCACGTACGTTCCGGTTTGGGCACTCGGTGCCGAAAAGGTTCGCCATCGCTGGTCTAGGCTGTTCAACAGGTTTTACTACAAGGGGTAGGAGAGCAACAGAAAATCCAGTTGCTGCTACAGATAGTGTAATAACCCTTAATTGCAGTTGCATATTGCTATAAAAGCTCCTGTTATCTATTTGCAAATGAAGCTGAAGTTTTTGTAAGGTCGCTACCACACACAGCTGCAAGTGCAGACCTGTTCCACCTCTGCTCCTCTTAACGGGGCAAACGTGATGCTCCTCAGGCTCAAAGTCACAAAAAAAGAGGCCGTGTTTGCGCAAAAGGAAGAGAACTGGCATGGGTCAGAAGCAAATCTGTCTAGGTTCAGGGTGTCAAACTCAATTTCATTGAGGGCCGCATCACGGTTGTAGTTGACCTTGGTGGGGCTGGGGGGGGGGCAGCTCGACGTCACTTGTGTTGGGGGCGCCTGTGGTGGCCTTAGCGCTTTGCCAGTGAAAATGGAGCTCGGGAGGGCCGCGCCGGCAGAGGCTGTCACGATGTGAATATTGCCAGTTTGTGCATCTCTATGTTTTCTAAGGTTCTTGTATTTATGATCAAGCAGACATGTGATATATTCTACTACGCATGCGTGCATTCCAGGAGTTTTTGTCAACTCCCACTTCTTCTTCCTCCTTCTCTTCTCTCCATTTTTCTGCCGAAGGCAGACGTGACTTCATTAGCTGAAAAGATGTAGCTTGTTAAGGGCTCTTTTATTACTTTTGTACTGAAATAAATATTTTGTTAATTAGATTTGAATCTCGGTTTTACTTTCTAAGTATTTGAATTCCAAGTAAAAGATCCAATGTCGCCTTTACGGGGGAATGTTCCCCTCAACAGAGGCACCGCAGGGCGGTCCTTTGCTGTTTCCAGGGCGGCCCAGCTGGCTAGATCTAAGCACCCTGCGGGGCGGATCTGGCCCGCGGGCCTTGAGTTTAACACCCCTGGTCTAGGTGGATCAAGCGGGGCCAGTCAGCGATCAACCAGTGGAACAGCTTGCCTGCGGAGGTTGTGAGAGCTCCAACACTTGAGACTTTCAAAAGGAGATTGGACTGCCATTTATCCGAAATGGTGTAGGGACTCCTGCTTGAGCGGGGGGTTGGACTAGATGACCTACAAGGTCCCTTCCAACTCTAATAATAATCTAAAGTGTTCCTAATATAATATGTAATCAATTCTATAATATTATTGAGTACAGATCGTCCTCGACTTACAAGAGTTCGCTTAGTGATGGTTCAAAAGTTACAACGGCACTGAAAAAGGTGACTTATGACCATTTTTCACACTTATGACCGTTGCAGCCATCCCCATGCTCACCTGATTTACATTCGAAATGCTTGACAACTGACTCATATTTATGACGGGCTGCAGTGTCCTGGAGTCATGTGATCCTCTTTTGCGACCTTCTGATGAGCAAAGTCAATGGGGAAGCCAGATTCACTTAACAACCGTGTTACTAATTTAACAACTGCAGTGATTCACTTAATAACTGTGGCAAAACTCACTTTTGGATAAATGATTGTAAGTCAAGGACTACCTGTACATGCCATTATTTCCCTCCCCTCCCATCTCCCTCCCCCAAATCACTTCTGTACACCCTGCCTCCCTTCTGCAAGTCTTGTGGCCTGTGGTATTCCAGGACACAATTGTACAAAGTCTGCATGCAATTTGCAAGTGTGTATTTGGCACCATGCTAAGGATGCCCACAGTTGTCTGCCTTGTATGCACTTGGAACAAGCAGGCAATCGGTCGAATCCCCATAGGATGTATTTGCAACAACTTCCTTAAATATCTAGCATGCTGTCTGATGTGCTAAATTTAGTTAGGGTAAATTTCCCATTATATTAGCTTCTGTTTCCAAATATTAGGCAAGCGCAACATATGAGTCGATTGAATCACCGAGGAAAATGAGTTGCATAAATGCTGTCAGGCAACACACTTTGAAAAAAAATTTAAAAGGCATGGCTTTGTTTGTGCAATCTCAGCTCTATCTGGACTTTTTAATTCCTTCTGACATCCTGGTTTTTGGACCTCGGCATACCACTCAAGGTGAAATTGTCCCCTTCCCCAAATATTGTGTTTCCCCTCAAAAGTTGTGCCCTCTTGAGCTACAGAACCACTGAAGTTACAACAGCCTTAAACATATGCCTGCCTCTCTCAAAATAGCAATAGCAATAGCACTTAGACTTATATACCGCTTCATAGTGCTTTACAGCCCTCTCTAAGCGGTTTACAGAGTTCAGCATATTGCCCCCAACAATCTGGGTCCTCATTTTACTGACCTCAGACGGATGGAAGGCTGAGTCAACCTTGAGCCTGGTGAGATTTGAACAGCTGAACTGCTGAACTAGCAGTCAGCTGAAGTAGGTTGCAGTGCTGCACTTTAACCACTGCGCCACCTCGGCTCCTTATTAAAAGCTTATTAAAAGCTTTCAAGGTTATGGAGGGGAAAATAAAATCAATAACAACAGAGAACTTCCACAAAATACAAGCTAGTCCTCAACCATTGGTTTAGTGGCCGTTCAAAGTTAGAACACACAGAAAATGTGACTAACAACTAAGAAATTAAAAAAAATCAAATAAAAAGGGCAGGTTAAAAAAAAAAGGTAAAGGGGTCACTGTGGATTTTACTCCGCTAGTTGTTGCCAACTACAGGTTGTTCAGTTATTCGTTCAACGTCACTTACGGATGAATGATCTTAAATTCTACATATTTTATTCCAGATGATAGCTTTTCTCAAGTGCTGAAGCTGAACGAAGGACCATCCAAAGTTCAGGATCTACAAGTGAAGTTCGTTGTTCGTACCATCCCAGACACTGATGGTGCTGACTGCTATCTCACTGTTGGTCAGGACCACCTCCTAGATGATTGCAACTTCAATGTCTCCGCAAAGACCTTCTTTGTTATTCATGGATGGGTGGTAAGTAGAAGGACTTTTCTGAGCTCCGTGACACATGACAAGCTCCCCAATTAAAGCTGTGATTATTTACAGTGACTAATTTTTTGGCAGCATTGCCATATCTAGAACCAAGTTATATACAGCTTTGAACCACCCATCTTTCCTCTAGTACGTATCTTCTACACTGGTCATTTTTTAGTATTTAGATCAGCGGTTCCCAACCTTCCTAATGCCTCGACCCGCGACCCGCCCCTGTGCCCCCACCACGACCCACCCCGCCACCGCCATTTGGGTTCTTTTACCCTCTGCGCATGCGCGAAGCATTCTGCGCATGCGCAGAGGGAAAAAGAACCCAAATGGCGGCGTCCGGGCGAAGTCTCCAGATCTGGGCGAGGTCTCCCCTTGCTTCGCGTGTTGCAGCGGTGAAATGCTCCCGGTTCGCTCTTGCCTGTCGGTCGTCACAGAGCCGATGGAGCCGGTGGCAGTCGCGGTGCGGGGCTTCCCCTACCCGCTTCCCCTGCCCGCCTGGACGCCGCCATGAGTTCTTTTGCCCTCTGCGCATGTGCAAAGCGTTCTGCATGTGCAGAGGGCAAAAGAATTCAAATGGCGGTGTCCAGGTGGGTGGGGGAAGCGGGCGGGGGAAGCCCCACGCCGTGACCGCCACCACCACCGGCTCCATCGGCTCTGCGACGACCGACAGGCAAGAGCGAACCGGGAGCATTTCACCACTGCAACACGCGAAGCGAGCAGAGACCTCGCCTGGATCTGGAGAGTTCGCCCGGATGCTGCCATTTGGGTTCTTTTACCCTCTGCGCATGCGCAGAATGCTTTGCGCATGCACAGAGGGTAAAAGGACCCAAATGGCGGCAGCAGGGTGGGTCGCGGTGGGGTCGCGGGTTGTGGGGTGCGATATCATGGCCAGGCTTGTGGCAGTGGGGGGGGGGAGCTGAGGATGTCGGGGCGACCCCTGGGAAATGGTTGTTCGACCCCCAGATTGGGAACCACTGATTTAGATGGTGAGACCTCACTTAAATATATTGGTCTATTGTTTGCAAGATTACCCCTGGATGAATTTTAGTCTAATTCAATCAGTGGCATGGCTAGGCAGAAAGAAGGGATCAGACAACGAATTGGTAAAGGGCGCCCCAAGAACCACGAAAAAGTTGGAGCTTGCTGGGAACTCTTGTGAGGAAGACTGACTGGAGAATATTAATGTGATGCCCCTCAAATCATCTGGAAGTATTCAATTGTTTGTTCCTGTGAAGATAATTGGGAATCCAACTTAGCTGGGTTGTTTTCTTGCAGACATTTCATTACCCAAACTAGATAACATCATCAGCGCATTACCTACCGTATTTTTCAGAGTACAAAATGCACCCAATTTCCCCCCCTAAAAGAGGGTGAAAATCTGGGTGCGTCTTATACACCGAATGTAGCCCCGTCCAGCCTCTGAAACGGACCGTTGCAAGGCTAAAACAACCTCTCAAACCGAGCTCTGCAAGGTTGAAAAAGCAGCCTTTAAAACGGACATTTGCAAGGCTAATATACCTGTTCCAGGCTGTTTGCTAAGGACGCTAGCCAGATGGATGCTGGTAGGCAGATTTTTTTTTCTTATTTTCCTCCCCAAAAACTAAGGTGCGTCTTATACTCCGAAAAATACGGTAGTTAAGGTAAGAAAACAACCAAGATCAGAGAGCACCAAGGACCTTTCATTTTAACCAGGGGTGGGCTTCAAAAATTTTAGCAAGGGGTTCTCTCCCCAGTGTCTGGGTGGGCGTGGTCCATGGTGGGTGTGGCCTAGTCGGCCTCCTGCACCAGGGCGGGGGGTGCGTTTTTGCCCTCCCTGGGCTCCGGAGGCTTTCCTTGAGCCTCCGGGAGGGTGAAAACAGCCTCCCCAGGCTCCGGAGGCCCTCTGGAGGTCGGAAACAGGGCCAAACTTCCGGTAGGGCTGTTTTTCGCCCTCCCTGAGCCTCCACGCACACCCTGCACTTACCTGCATCCAAAACGGGCTGCGTGGGGACTCCTGGAAGGGGAGGGGTAGGCGGGGCCAACCAGGAGTAGGATTTGGGGGTTCTCCGAACTGCACAGAATCTTAGCTAGAGGTTCTCCCGAACCCCTGCCAACCCCCAGCAGCCCACCCCTGATTTTAACCCTGAGCTACAAATTTTCTCCTTTATTGATAATTGGGATTCCACCAGTGGCTGAGTCAGTGCCTGTCCACTTTTCTTGGTAAGATGCAGATTGAGGTTTGGGAGTAATCAGATCATTCCCAGATATTTTCCAACCACTTTGGAAAGAAAAACATGGCGCAGTCATTCTCTCTATCCTATCCAAAACAGAGGAAAACATCAGTTTATAAACCCAGCCAAACTGGCAGCATGGTTTCGCCTGTTTTTAAATGACTAATGTAAGCATGGTAGAACTTTCTGGTTTCCAAAATTCTTCTCCCTCCAAATGACAAAAATAGTGTATTGGTCCCAATGCAGTTAAACACAACAAACTTGTATTAGTGGAGGGGAGGGTTAGGTATCCTCCATCAATGTGTGGTGGTCTTGATTAAGATCAGATTCTTCTCTGTGCTTATGTCTATGGAAAAGTGCTTTTTCAAAAGGCAATTGGTCTTTGTTTTTCCTTGAAGACGTTTCGCTTCTCATCCAAGAGGTTTCTTCAGTTCTGACTGAATGGTGGAGGATCCTTCAGTCAGAACTGAAGAAGCTTCTTGGTTGAGAAGCGAGACGTCTTCGAGGAACAACAAAATCCAGTTGCCTTTTGAAAAAGCACCTTTGGGACTCCTGTGATTATGCTAGTTTAAGTTAAGAAGGGCCAACTCTAGAATCAGAAAGTTTGAATTGGGATCCAAAAGTTGAGTTTTAAAAACTGTATATTTTAATAGTTTTAACAGTTTTTTTAAAAAATAATGACAATTTTAAGCCACTTCTCTCACCCTTCTGTTTTACCATCCTTTTGTTTGGGAAGAAACTGTCCTTGCTAGAAAACCGAACTGGTCACTTGTGAAGTTCTTTTGAATTTGGACTGAGGATGACAGGATGCACCTCCTGGTCATCCAAATCTTTGGATTTGGATTAAAAGCCAGATCTTCTCCCAAGATTACCGTATTTTTGGAGTATAAGACGCACCTTTTTCCTCCCTAAAAGTGGCTGAAAATTTGGGTGCGTCTTATACTTCGAATGTAGCTTTTTTCCAGCCCTAACTAGGTGCTAACAGATCTTCCCAGCTCTTACCTTGCAGGCATTTTCATTGTTACTCTCTCCAAAGAATGTTTTTCCAGCCCTAAGTCTTTGCAGAATTTTTTTTTCATTGCTCTACTTGCTCCGAATAAGTTTTTTTCTAGCCCTAACCAGGTGCTAACGATCTTCCCAGCTCTTACTGGCTTGCATGCTCTTTCATTGTTACTCTCTCAGAAGAAGGTTTTTTAAAGTCCTAACCAGGGGATAAAATAATGTGCTGAAGCTGACCAGACTAAGGACGCTAGCCAGATGAATACCTGGTAGGCAGATTGTTTTCCCCTATTTTCCTCCCCCAAAACTAAGGTGCGTCTTATACTCAGGTGCGTCTTATACTCCGAAAAATACGGTACATTCCCCAAACGTATTAACAGCTGCATCCTTCTATTAAAAAATACGTCTTTTCTGAGAGTTTGCAGAGATTCTCAGTCATCCAAGGTCATGGTTGTCCCAAAGGTGCTTTTTCAGGAGGCAACTGGACTTCCTTGTTTTTTCTTTTGAAGACGTTTCGCTTCTCATCCAAAAAGCTTCTTCAGCTCTGACAGGATAGTGGGGAATGGAAGGATTTATATTCCTTGCAGATAGCTGTTAATTTTCTGATGTCTTTTCTGAGACTTCAAGCCTTGGTTATAATCTTCCTAGGATTAGAATGGAGCCATATCTTAATTATTTTTTTTTCCAGATGGGCGGCATGTACGAAAGTTGGCTAGACACCCTGGTCTCGGCTCTTCAACAACGTGAGAAGGAAGCTAACGTGGTGGTGGTGAACTGGCTGGCTCTCGCCCAACAACTCTACACCGTCGCCGTCAACAACACGAGGGTGGTTGGAAAACAACTTGCACAGCTGCTGGACTGGTTAGAGGTAAATTTGACAAGCAAACAAACATTGCACTCTGCAAATCGCACACAAAAGTGACGGCCCAACCTCGCATCAAGCTGATGCTTGGAAGCGCCGCATTTGCTCACGCAAGACTTACTACTTGGAGCAGCATGAAAAAGCTGGCTGAGTGCCCAAAAGGTGAGGAGAGGAAATAATTGGGGCTGATTACATACCGGATATCTCAGGGACACAATCTACGTGAAAATGCACCGCGGCTTCATCCTTTTACATCTGCCAATCTGGCTCAGGTCTCTTGTTCAGATCTGCTTGGTTAATCCCTAATTGCTCAATCATTCCTTAAGTTATCTGTTCCTTAATCTAGTTAGGTCCCTGCTGTCATTTGGAAATGTGAAGCTTAGGGAAACTGGGGAATAGGAAATACATCATTTCACAGATCTTAAATACTAGCCTCCTGACTGGATCTTAGTCAAATACCAAAAAGCGATATACTTGCTTCTATTTTATGCGCATATTTATTTCGCTGATCTCAGTAGGCAGGCCTCGTCCCTTGCAGCCGGCAGCTGTTCCTTAATCCAAGTTTGCTTTTCTCTCTCACTCTCTCTCTCTCTCTCTGTCACAGTTGATTAGTCAACTTCTGTCTTTAATTAATCTGCCTCCCATTGGATAACCCTGATCTTCCAAGCTGTTTTATGTACTTTGGCGTTTAGATCGAAGCCTTCTCTTAACCGAACTATACATTTAGAATTTAATTTCCTAGCTGTTCCTTGTTATGCCCCTTTACAGCTGGATTATTTTATAATTTGTAGGGGAAGAATGCACCTCTGAGTGGCGGGTGACTAACTGGACATACACTACAGTCCTCGATCTACCGCAGTTCATTTAGTGACCATTCAGAGTGCCAATGGCACTGAAAAAAGTGACATGACCATTTTTAACAACCATTTATTTATTATTTATTTATTAGTTGCATTTGTATGCCGCCCACTCCACAGAGACTCTGGGCGGCTCACAACAGTAAAAATTCACATGCAACAACAAATATAAAAAGCATTAAAAACAATAGATATTAAAACATTTTAAAAAAACAGTAAAAACCACAATTTAAAAACCCATACAATAAATCATTCATGGGGCCAAGAATGATAGGTGTTGTATTAAAATCATTGGCCCCAGGCCTGTCGACAAAACCATGATTGCAGCCTGCCCATGGTTATGTGATCAAAATTCAGATACTTGGCAACCGATTCATATATATGACAGTTGCGGTGTCCCTGGGGCGTGTGATCCCCTTTTGTGACCGTCCGACAAGCAAAGTCAACGGAGAAACCAAATTCAATTAACAAGCATGTGACTAACGTAACAATGGCAGTGATTCGCTTAACAACTGTGGCAAGAAAGGTCGTAAAATGGGACAAAACTCACTTAGCAGCTGTCTCGGTTGTTGTCATAAGTCGAGGACTACCTGTAAAATGCAAGGGTATTCTTAGATACCCTTGATTGTTAAAGATGTGGGTTTTCTTCCGGGAGGAAAGTTCTAGCACGAGATTTTTGTCCATTTGTTATGTAATGCGGTGCAGTCACCATGAACAAAGCACCCATTTCTCCTCTTAATTGTTGCAGAAGAAGAAGGACTTCCAACTTGAGAACGTCCATCTGATTGGCTACAGTCTCGGGGCCCATATTGCTGGCTACACCGGAAACTATGCCCGGGGAACTATCGGAAGAATTACAGGTAAGGTGACCACCTGGTGGTTTTTTTCTCGCTTTCCAAAAATGTTGCAGAGATTTGTCTCCTGTTTCTGCAACTGCCAGGTGTTCCATTTAGTGGAAGAAGTGGTTTCATAGCCCTAGCCTAGAGAATTAGTCCAGAATTCTCCAGATTTGGCAACTTTAAGACTCAGGGACTTCAACATGGTTGGCTGAGGAATTCTGGGAGTTGAAGTCCACAAGTCTTAAAGTTGCCAAGTTTGGAGACCCCTGACTTAGTGGACCCTGACTAAGTTGTGTGCGCAACTTCAAGTAATTAATCAAAGCCATCCCACTCAAAATAGCCTTGGGTAAACCGATCTCTCTAGGCTGCCTTCTATGCAAGCCCTTGGGGGAAATTGCAGAGCTGCGTTTTGGTTAAGGATGGGTAGTGGTTAGTGGTGAACGGGGCCAAAGTCAGAAGGCAGGAGGGCGTCTCATTTTGGTCTCTGCCTTCTCTTCTGTCTTCTGCCATGTCATCAGCTTTTTGATTTCTAGTGCCCGCAGTCCTTCATTACACAGGAGAAAAGTTAAGGAACAAAAAATCTTTCATTGGCATTAGTGGCAGATTTGCACTCCTCAATCCACCCTTAACCTTAATTGCCATGTGAAAAAAAGATTTTTTTTGTGTGGAAAGGATCATCCGTGAAACTTTTATTCCCAGCTGTGTGTATACGTGTGTTTAAGTATGTACGCCTTTTGTCTGCGTGCACACACCCAGAACCTCATCTTGCCAAGAATATTTTCCCCAAACTTTGCGTCTCATGGAAGATCTACTTTATAATTCTCCTTCCAAACCAGACAACCTGTCACCCCAAGGCTATGAGGGGTTCCCAACCCTGCCTTTTTGTGAGTCACAGAATTGCAGAAAATATGCTGTTCTTTTGAGGAAAAAATGTGTGACAATTTTGCCTCAAAAGTCTCTATGGGAGTCATAAATGCTTCATAGTTCTTTTGTGAATGAAAACCTTCTTCCATTTTCTTTTTTCCCTTCAGAGATTTCCTACATGTTGGATGCAAGTTCTATTAGATAGCAAACCACATGGTGGTTCCAAGAAATGTAGCTCTTTTCTTGATAAACTAAGTTTATAAATATAGGTGGGCCATGGGCTCTGTATAGCCCCAGAAAGCTAGTTTCATATTCTATGTACCAACCCACCTCCAAATTTGGAAGTTAACCATGAGATCCACCATAAGATAATGGTTAAAGTAGCATTAAATTTGTCCCTGCTGCTGGTGTAGACTAACCATTCCTCTGATAAAGTACGAACCAGATTCTTCTAGAACAGAGGTGGGGAACGATGGCCCCTTGATGACTGGTGGACTTCAAATCCCAGAATTCCTGAGCCAACTGGCTCAGGAATTCTGGGAGTTGAAGTCCACCAGTCATCAAGGGGCCATCGTTTCCCACCTCTGTTCTAGAACAGGGGTCTCCAATCTTGGCAACTTTAAGACTTGTGGACTCCAACTCCCAGAGTTCCTCAGTCAGCTTTGCTGGCTGAGGAATTCTGGGAGTTGAAGTCCACAAGTCTTAAAGTTGCCAAGGTTGGAGACCTCTGTTCTAGAAGAACAATGACCTTCAATTATGGTGAAGGACTAACTACATGCCTTGGATATTCCAGGCTTGGATCCAGCTGGGCCGATGTTTGAGGGAGCCGATCCAAGCAAACGTCTCTCTCCCGACGATGCTGATTTTGTGGATGTCTTGCACACGTACACGAGAGAAACGTTGGGCATCAGCATTGGGATCCAGATGCCTGTGGGTCACATCGACATTTACCCCAATGGAGGAGACATCCAGCCAGGATGTGGCCTTACTGACATCTTGGGAACGCTCGCTTTAGGGGGTGAGTTGACTCTTCTGCTTGATCTATATCAGTGTTTCTCAAATAGTGGGGCGTGCCCCCTGGGGGGGCGTGGAGTGATGCCAGGGGGGCACATGTGACCCCGGGGAACATTCGTGGTCCCTCGCGATCGATTCCCCCGGATGGGGAGTGTTTTCCCAGTTGTACGCTGCTCCGAGCCCGGAAGAGAAGGCGGCCAGGCGGGGCAGGGCGGCTGCGTGGGTTCTTGTTGTTCTCGGTGGGTGCCGTGGTAGCCATGAACGGCGTGGCGAACCTGCTGCTGGACAAAGAGGAGCATCCTCTGCAGCTGGGCGAAAGCTTCGAACGGCACCCTAAAGCCTCCTTCCACACCATTCCCTGTGAGTCCCCAGCAGAGGTGGCGCTTATGGGCCAGGCCGGTGACCCCAAAACATTGGCTTGATTAAGCTGGCCTGGCCCCGTGTCAAAAGAGGGCCCTAACCACGGTAGCCTATGCCTGCCTAACCGAAAACAGGCTCCACTGAGTTCAGTGTGACTTACTCCCAGGTAAGTGGGTAGAGCAGCCTTCCCCAGCCAATAGTTTGCTTGCAGCTTATAATAAGTAAAATAATAAATATTAACACTAAAATTCCATTGGGGCCCAGATCGGAGAATTGGGGGGCGCGCGAAATGTTTACTTCTTCCTGGGGGTGGCGTAACAGAAAATAATTGAGAACCACTGATCTATATGAAGTTGCTTCAGAGAGTAGGGGCTTCCCAGAGGCAGGAATGCCACGTTGGATACATTTCGAAGGGGAAATTGGGAATTTCTTCAGAGATGGACAGCGTATCTCTGAGGAAGGTAGTGTAACAGTTGATATCGAACAAGCGTGATAGTAAAATAATCCTTGTACAAATGAATACCCTGGCATGAGAGCCAGTTTGGTCTAGTAGTTAAGGTATTAGGCTAGAAAGCAGGAGACTGTGAGTTCAAGTCCTGCCTTAGCCATGAAAACCGGCTGGGGGACTTTAGGCCAATTGCCAGGAGATGGTGAATTCTAGTCTCACCTTAGGTATGAAAGGCAGCTGGGTGACGTTTGGGCCAGTCATTCTCTCTCAGCCCAACCCAAAAAATTGTCTAAGCACTTATAGTTTCAGTATCCACATTCTAGAGGGATGTCAAGCTATTTCTCCAAACGTCTTCAGTTCTACAGGAATAGCAACAAAGACCACATTTTCTAACCTTTTATTTTCAAGAAAGGGCATCCAACTCAGAGGGAATTTTTTTTTTAATGTGTGGAAGATTTTCTCTCTCTCTTTCATTCTTCCAATCCCAAACCACCGCACTTCTCAATTTAACTCTGGTTAAATTGTATTATTCAGAACAGATTCTTGAATTTTTGATGAGGAAAGTCCATCCTATTTGAAATGTGGTGGCTTCTCAAAATTTGAAAATCCTGCCTCCATTGTTGTGACAATTCTCTAAGGTTTAGAACTTTAGGAGATTTCCAAGCAATGACTTGGCACTTCTTTAGTTCTCATTTTGATGATTTTTGTCAGAACCAGTTGTGCATAATTGCCTAATTTAGCCCACCACTCCTTGCAGAAGACAATATATTAAAAACTGACCGAGCTGGCTGAAATTTGTACAACATGCAAAAACACAGATGGATGCAACTTAAATAAGCTTGGGGTACGATGCAAATGCATTACAGGTATACCTCAATGACCACAATTGAGCCCCAAATTTCCATTGTTAAGTGAGACAAGTTGTTAAGTGAGTTTTGCCCGATTTTACAACCCTTCTTGCCACAGATATTAAATGACTTGCAGTTAAGTTAGTAACACGGTTGTTAAGTGAATCTGGCTTCCCCTAATGACTGCTTGTCAGAAGGTCGCAAAAGGTGACCGCATGACCCCGGGACATTCCAACCGTCATAATATGAGCCATTTGTCAAGCGTCTGAATTTTGATCATGTGACCATGGGGATGCTGCAATGTTCCTAAATGTGAAAAATAGTTATAAGTCCCTTTTTTCAGTGCCATTGTAACTTTAATTTGTCAGTAAACAAATAGCAGTAGCACTTATATACCGCTTCACAGTGCTTTACAGCCCTCTCTAAGCGGTTTATAGAGTCAGCATATTGCCCCCAACAATTTGGGTCCTCATTTTACCGACCTCAGAAGGATGGAAGGCTGGGTCAACCTTGAGCCTGGTGAGACTCAAACTACCAAACTGCAGGCAGCTGGCAGGCAGCAGAAGTAGCCTGCAGTACGGCATTCTAACCACTGAACCACCACAGCTCAAATGGTTGTAAGTCAAGGACTTCCTCTATTGTTACTGTCTTTTCCCTGATTTGATGAACCATGTTGTGTGAACATAGCTACTGAGAAAGTATTTCAAACGTATTAGTATTAGTATTTCTCTAAGACAAAATCCAATGCAACTTCTACGTCTTTGGCCTTTCTGTTGGAAGAAATGTCCATCTGGGCTCAGTTCCAAGTGGGGAGAAAGACACTGGAAACATGGAGACTGCTTGGAAAGATGGTTTAATGGTGGACAGGACCACATGGTTTTGAGGTCCTGGGCAAAAAGAGCACATGGATGAGAGAGAGAGAGAGAGAGAGAGATTTATGCCCTCTGTTGGGCTTTGAATTTGAGCTTGTGTTCTGATTGGTTGTCAGACTCCCATGGGGCTATGCAGGGGTAACTTTGTAGGTTGTCTTTTGAGTCCCAGGCTTGGTTGACTCTTGCTGGGTGATGATGTAATGAAAGGGCTTTGGGCAATTCCTACTATGGCTCTGCCTGAAGGAGGTAGATCTTAGTTATGTAGAATAGACTGGCCCAGGCCTTAATGGCCCATTGACAAAGGTGTGGGGGGGGTTGAGTTTCTGCCTCCCTTTTAGGGGAAATATTCTGCCCTTTTAATATTTCCTAAAATATCTCATTTTCCTAGGAGAGGGGTGGGTGCTAACTTCCTACATTTCCATACAGGATTCTTGTGAGCATTAGAGCAGGATAATGCCCAGTGAAATATTAATAAAATCATCTTGGCACCTTCTCTTTACCCTGTAAATACTAGATAGCTTTAGGCCTCCAACTTCAGTATCGAGGTACCAAAACTGACTTATATTTCAAGGTTGCTTTAAAGCAGCTGCCTCCTAAATATTTTGGCCTGCAACCGGTGGATGTCTGATGTTGGTGGGCAGGGAGCCAAAAAGCAGACAAAATAACAGAGTTGGAAGGGACCTTGGAGGTCTTCTAGCCCAACCCACTGCTCAAGCAGGAGACCCTATACCATTTCAGACAAATGGCTGTCTAATCTCTTTTTAAAACATCCAGTGTTGGAGCACCCACAACTTCTGGAGGCAGGTTGTTCTTCTGATTGATTGTTCTCACTGCCAGGAAATTTCTCCTTAGTTCTAGATTGGTTTTCTTCTTGATTAGGTTCCATCCATTGTTTCTTGTCCTGCCTTCAAGTGGGTGGCCCTTTCTTCTTTGTGACAGCCCCTTAGATATTGGAACACTGCGCCGAGGTGGCGCAGTGGTTAAAAGCAGCACTGCGACCTTCAGCTGATTGCTAGTTCAGCAGTTCAGCTGTTCAAATCTCACCAGGCTCAAGGTTGACTCAGCCTTCCATCCTTCTGAGGTGGGTAAAATGAGGACCCAGATTGTTGGGGGCAAGATGCTGAATTCTGTAAACCGCTTAGAGAGGGCTGTAAAGCACTATGAAGCGGTATATAAGTCTAAGTGCTAGTGCTAGTGCTAACACTGCTATCATGTCACCCCTAATCCTTCCTTTCATTAAACTAGAGGAGGAGGAGGAGGAGGAGGAGGAGGAGGAGGAGGAGGAGGAGGAGGAGGAGGAGGAGGAGATGCCATCTTGCTGATTTTGACCTTCCCACACGGCTGTTGCTGCCGAGTTGGGTTCCCATAACCACTGAGCAGTATGATCAGTTCCTGGGAGGCATTATGGGATTGGTAGCCCCAAAATTCTGGAAGGAGCCCAGCCTAGGAAGGGCTGTGTTTAAGGGTTTCAGTTAGAATAACCTCCGGAAGGACTTTAAACTACAACACACACTTTATAAATGCAAGGCCGTCATTTAAACTTCAGACATCTTTTTGGGACTCTCACTCATGGCAATAGGAAGGAAAAATATGCCCATGGGGCTGCTTGGCTAATGAACCTGAGGCTTTGTGATAATTGGCAGTCGCTTGGAAAACTCATGCCTTCCCATTTAAAATACAGCACAAAGCCATTTCAGTTTATGAAATTTTTCCAACTGGTTCTGCGCCGTCCTTATTATTTAAATGATACGTCTGTCCTTTGGGCTGCACTGCAACATTCCTGGCTAGTGGCCTGTCTGGTTCTTGGCCAAGCTGAGCTCGTGCTTGTGCTGCGCTCCCAAAAACCACCAAGAACCATAAATTTTGCTGGTGCACAAGGGGAAATGCTTCTCCCTTTCGGCTGAGCAGGAGACTGCGAAATGGGTGCTTTTACATCGCAATTAAATTCAGAATAGCACTGGAATGGACCCAGGAGATCTTCTAGTACACACCCCCCTGCATAAGCAGGAGACCCTATACCAGGGTCCCCGACCCCCAGTCTGTGGACTGGCACCGGTCCGCAGCATGCTAGAAACCGGTTGTGCAAACAAGCGAAGGCTCATTTGCGGGATGCAGGCAGAACTGCAGAAAAAACAATTACTGTCAACCTGCCTTCCATTGAGGACCTGTATACTGCACGAGTCAAAAAGAGGGCTGTGAAAATATTTATGGACCCCTCGCATCCTGGACATAAATTGTTTCAACTCCTACCCTCAAAACGACGGTATAGAGCACTGCACACCAAGACAACTAGACACAAGAACAGTTTCCCCCCAAACGCCATCACTCTGCTAAACAAATAATTCCCTCACACTGTCAAACTATTCACTAAGGCTGCATTACTATTACTATTAGTCTTCTCATTGTTCCTATCACCCATCTCCTCCCACTTATAACTTGTTGCTTGTATCCTTACGATTTATATCAATATTGATTGTTTCCTGATTGCTTATTTGTACCCTATGACAATCATTAAGTGTTGTACCTCATGATTCTTGACAAATGTATCTTTTTTTATGTACACTGAGAGCATATGCACCAAAGACAAATTCCTTGTGTGTCCAATCACACTTGGCCAATAAAGAATTCTATTCTATTCTATTCTATTCTATTCTATTCTATTCTATTCTATTCTATTCTATTCTATTCTATTCTATTCTATTCTATTCTATTCTCAAAATCATGCCCCCTCTGGTCAGTGGACAAACCTTTCTCTCCACAGAATTGGACCCTGGTGCCCAAATGGTTGTGGGCAGTAGTGGGTTCTAAAACTCTTTACTACCGGTTCGCGCATGCGCTTGCAACGCTTCTGTGCATGCGCAGAAGCTTCTGTGCATGCACAGAAGTGTCCCAGGTGGGTGGGTGGAGCCTCCCGCCACCGCTGCTCCCGGGCCGAACCATGAGCAACCCACCGCTGGTTGTGGGCCGCTGCCCTATACCATTTCAGACAAGTGGCTGTCCAGTCTTTTCTTAAAAACCTCCAGTGAAAATATATTTTATATTACTATAAAAACTATATGCTGCCATGAGTCCATGTGAAGTATGGCAGTACCAGGGGTGGGTTCCACTTACCATCGCCACCAGTTCGCATCGCGACGTTTCGCACGAGCGTGCTTGCTTCGCTCTCTCTCTCGCGTTCCCTCATGCAATTTGGCTTCCGTGCATGCTCAGTAGCTGGAATCAGCCCGAAACATAGCTGAGGAGCTGATCAGCTGTGCTTCAGGCGAAGGAATAAAGGTCAGTTTAAACTCCGGGGCGGGCGAGAGGGCCCTTTTACAAGCAGCAGAACAGGAAAAACCTTCAAAACAGTAAGAAATTCGCTAAAATAATCACAAAAAAAGATGGCGGCGCCCACAGACCGGCAGCGGTTGATCCACTTCAGTGACGTCACCAGCAGGTCGCTACCGGTTCGGGTGATCCAGTCCGAACTGGGAGGAACCCACCCCTGGGCAATACCTACACAAGATAACAGAATAACAGAGTTGGAAGGGATCTTGGAGGTCTTCTAGTCTAACCCCCCTGCTCGGGCAGGAAACCCTATAGAATTTCAGACAAATGGTTGTCCGGTCTCTTCTTTAAAAGCTCCAGGGATGGAGCCCCCACAACTTCTGGAGGCAAGTTGTTCCACTGATTAATTGTTCTCACTGTTAGGAAGTTTCTCCTTAATTCCAGGTTGCTTCTCTCGTCAATTAGTTTCCATCCATTGTTTCTTCTCCTGACCTCTGGTGCTTTGGAATATAAGTTGACCCCCGCTTTTCTTTGTGGCAGCTCCTCAAATACTGGAACACTGTTATGTCATCCCTAGTCCTTGTTTTCATTAAACTAGACAAACCCAAATCCTGCAACCGTTCCTCATATGTTTTACTTCCAGGCCTTTAATCATCTTAGTTGCTCTTCTTTGCACTTTTATTATTATTTATTTATTTATTTATTTATTTATTTATTTATTTATTTATTTATTTATTTATTTATTTATTTATTTATTTATTTATTTATTTATTTATTTAGTGAGATTTATATACCGCCTCACAGTGCAAGCACTCTCTAAGCAGTTTACACCAGTAAGCAATGTATATTTATATTGCCCCCAACAATCTGGGTCCTCATTTTACCTACCTCGGAAGGATGGAAGGCTGAGTCAACCTTGAGCCGGTGAGATTTGAACCGCTGACCTGCAGATCACAGTCAGCTAAAGTGGCCTGCAGTACTGCTCTCTAACCGCTGCGCCACCTCGGCTCATGTAAAGTCTCAACATCTTGTTTGTAACATGGCGACCAAACCTGGATGCGCTATTCCAGATGTGGCCTTACTGAGTCTTTATAAAGCGGTACTAATATTTCACGTCATTTTGATTCTATGCCTCTGTTTATGCAAGCAAGGATTATATAGGAGCCAAGGTGGCGCAGTGGTTAAAGTGCAGCACTGCAACCTACTTCAGCTGACTGCAACTTCAGCAGTTCAGCTGTTCAAATCTCACCGGCTCAATGTTGACTCAGCCTTCCATCCTTCCGAGGTGGGTAAAATGAGGACCCAGATTGTTGGGGACAATAGGCTGACTCTGTAAACCTCTTAAAGAGGGCTGTAAAGCACTGTGAAGCGGTATATAAGTCTAAGTGCTATTGCTATATTCGCTTTTTGGGCTGCCGCCGCACCTAGCTGGCTCATGTTTAAGTGATCGTCCACTGGGACTCCCAAGGTCCTAATGATTGACTGTGATCCATCTCCCCTCCCCCCTCTAGAGATTAAGGACCTTGTGATATGCGAACACGAGCGGTCAGTGCAACTCTTTGTGGACTCGCTTGTGAACAAGGACAAGCAGAGTTTTGCCTTCCAATGCACCGATTCCGGACGCTTCAAGAAGGGCATTTGCTTGAGTTGTCGGAAGAATCGCTGCAACAGCATCGGATACAACACCAAGAAGATGAGGAACAAACGCAACAGCAAGATGTACCTCAAGACAAGGGCTGGCATGCCTTTCAAAGGTAAGGTGAATCCTACTGCAGGTAGTCCTTGACCTACGAACACAATTGAGCCCAACATTTTCATTGCTGAGCGAGACAGTGGCTGAGTGGAGTTTGGCCCCATTTTATAATTGTTCTTGCCACCGTTGTTAAGTGAATCACTGCAGTTGTTATTTATTTTTATTTATTTATTTATTATTTGTTCTTCTATGCCGCCCTACTCCCGAGGGACTCAGGGCGGCGTACAACAATTTTATAAGAACATCAATAATAAACAGTGATTTAAAAACAACAAATTAAGAAAATATACAAAAGTTTAAAAATGTTCACAATCAGTCATACCAAGGGGGGAAAATTCAGATGAATTTAGTCTTTCCCTCCTGCCTGCAGGAAGAGCCATGTCTTGACGGCTTTCCGGAAGGCCAGCAGGGTGGGGATGGTTCGGGTCTCTGGGGGAAGTTGGTTCCAGAGCGCGGGGCCCCCCACAGAGAAGGCCCTCCCCCTAGGGCCCGCCAACCGGCATTGTTTGGCTGACGGGACCTGGAGGAGGCCCACTCTGTGGGCCCTAAATGGTCGAAGGGAAATGTGAGGCAGAATGCGGTCCCGAAGGTAACCTGGTTATCTTAGAAATACCGTACTAAAGTGAAACTGGCTTCCCCATTGATTTTGCTTGTCAGAAGGTCGCAAAAGGGGATCACATGGAACTGCAACCGTCATAAATATGAGTCAGTTGCCAAGCGTCTGACTTTTGATCAAAGGACCGTGGGGGATACTGTGTGAAAAGCAGCCATAAGTCATTTTTTTTCAGTGCTGTTCCCCAGTCCATGGGGAAGCCGGATTCACTTTACAGCCGTGTTACTAACTGAACAGCTGCAGTGATTCACTTAACAATGGTGGCAAGAAAGGTCATAAAATGGCACAGAACTCGTTTAACAACTGTCTTGTGACAGAGATTTTGGACTCAATTGTGTTCGTAATTCAAGGACTGCCTGCAATTAATTTATCTATGTGCAAGAGCTTTCCAGTGGACCAAAGACAGCGTTTTTTTTTCTCCTCTGTGTAGTAGGGAATCCATCATCCACGCGCCCACTGCTTTTCTGGTTCTCTCTAGTCTTCGAGTTTGGGGTCCCAAGAACACATATGGCGCTCAGATCCTCTGCCCCTTGGGCCCTCCCCTTGCAAGCCATGTCTGTTTATGTTGCCACAAATTTGCAAGTCAAATTTTGGGTTCTTGTCTTTCCTCAGTTTTCCACTATCAGCTGAAGATCCATGTCTTCAGCTATAAAAGTATGGGAGAAACCGAACCAGCTTTTTCCGTGACCTTCTATGGGACCAGTGGAGATTCTGAACCTCTACCTCTGGAAGTGTAAGTGGAAAATTTCAAATATCAGTCATTCTTGTTAAAGTTGATATTGGTTTTTTTCTAAGAAGGCCACCTTCATGTTTTGTTTCCCCAACTCTGTCCTAGGAAGAATTGGTAGATCCCCTGTTTTAAAGAGAGGAACAGTCCAGAGCAGGGGTCGCCAACCTTGGCAACTTTAAGCCTGGAGGACTTCAACTCCCAGAATTCCCCAGCCAGCTTTGCTTTGCTGGCTGGGGAATTCTGGGAGTTGAAGTCCTCCAGGCTTAAAGTTGCCAAGGTTGGAGAAATCTGGTCCAGAGCCTTGGTAAGACACCTCAAATACTGCATCCGGTTTTGATCACCACATTACAAAAAAGATGTTGAGACTTTGGAAAAAGTGCAGAGAAGAGCAACTAAGATGATTAAAGGACTGGAGACTAAAATATATGAAGGACTTGGGTTTGACTAGTCTAGAGAAAAGAAGGACTAGGGCAGTGATGGCTAACGTTTTTGTCGTCGTGTGCTGAAAGAGCGTGCGCGTGCCGGCACACATAATACAATGTGGGGGGGCCGTGCACATTCACATGTGCCCCCATGCGCCCCTGCCCCCCATGCATGCACATGTGAACCCCCATGCTCCCCCTGCCTCACCGCGCATGTGTGTGACCCCCCCGCCCCATTTTGGGCCTAGTAGGCCTCCCTGCAGCCTCCTGGCACCAAAAGCGGGCCTCGGGGGTCCCCCAGCCCTTGTGCATGCGCGCACGCCCCCCGCCCCCGCGCATGCATGCACAACCCCCGTGCATCCTCACGCATCTCCTGCATGTGCCCTGCCCCCCACGCACCCCAAAAATCAACTGGCTGGCGGGAGGCACCTGTGCGTGTGTGCGCATGCGGGGTGGAGCTGAGTTGGGCGACGGCTCGCATGACCGCAGAGAGGGCTCTGCATGCCAGCTATGGCACGCATGCCATAGGTTCGCCATCACGGGACTAGGGAGATATGATAGCAGTATTCCAGTATTTGAGAGGTTGCCACAAAGAAGAGGGGGTCAACTTGTTTACCAAAGCACCTGTAGGCAGGACAAGAAACAATGGATGGAAACGAATCAAAGAGAGAAGCAACCTGGAATTGAGGAGAAATTTCTTGACAGTGAGGATAATTAACCAGTGGAACAGCTTGCCTGCAGACGTTGTGGGTGCTTCAACACTGGAGGTTTTTAAGAAAAGACTGGACAGTCACTCTGAAATGGTATAGGATCTCCTGCTGGAGCAGGGGGCTGGACTAGAAGCCCTCCAAGGTCCCTTCCAGCTCTATCCTGATCCTGATATTCAGAGAAGTTCTCAATGTCTTCATGTTCCTACACTGCATGTCTTCGCGCCCCCATAATTTTATTTATTTATTTATTTATTTATTTGTTCATTCTTATAAGCCGCCCAACTCCCGCGGGACTCTGGGCTGCGTACAACATGCAAGAAGAACAATTTATTAAAAAGAAACCCAATAATAATAATTTAAAAACAGTTATAAAAATTTAAAAACATTATCATCATTCATACACGGGCAGACCACAGATGTTCTCATTGGTCTTATTTTAGCCCACCTGCTTGAAAAGCCATGTTTTCACGGCTTTACGGAAGGCCGGTAGGGTGGGGATAGTCCGGATCTCTGGTGGGAGTTGGTTCCAAAGAGATGGAGCTCCCACAGAGAAGGCTTTCCCCCGCGGTCCTGCCAACTGGCATTGTTTGGTTGATGGGTGTCACGGTGTGAATATTGTCAGTTGTATGTCTATGTAGGGTGATGCACCCCTATTCTGATATTATGGTATATTCCAATACAAGCAGAACACGTGATATGATCCTGTACGCATGTCCACATTCCTGACCCACCATTAATCACTTTTGACTTGGCTCTTGACCGGAACGGTCGCTTTTTTAGCAAAGATGTAATTATTCAGGATTTATTGTTTTTGTACCGAAATAAATATTTCTATTAGACTTTTAATCTCGGCTTTATTTCTAACTGTCTGAATTCCAAGTAAAGATCCAAATCGCCTCTATGAGATTTATTCTCACCCCAACAATGGGACCTGGAGGAGACCAACTCTGTGGGACCTAATCAGTCGTAGGGAGGTATGTGGCAGGATGCAGTCCCGAAGGTAGTCTGGTCCTGAGCTATGTAGGGCTTTGAAGGTCATAACCAACACCTTAAATTGCGACCGGAGACTAATGGGCAACCAATGCAGCTGGCGAAGAACAGGTGTTACATGGGTGTATAATTTGAAATGAGGGTTGGAAACTTCCAGCTTGTGGGTCTAATAATCCACCTCATCAGCTGTGTGAACCCTGTGGGGCCTTGCTGTCTTCCCTCTGGAACAAGGCTGAGCCGGTGGAGGAATGACCATTTGTTCAACTTTGGCTTCCTTTTCAGATCTGACGAGATTGGCCTGAACTATACAAACACCTTCCTGGTCTACACAGCTGAAGATGTGGGTGATATTCTAAGGATCAAACTCACCTGGGAAATCACCACTCAGTCCTGGTACAACTTTTGGAGCCAAATGAAAAATTACTGGTCCAAGCCCGATCCCTCATCCAAAGAACTGCAGATCAGACGGATCCGTGTGAAGTCGGGCGAAACTCAGAAGAAGTAAGGAGCTTGGTGAAGGATCACCAGTTAGGGAGCAAGGGGTGATGTAACATCGCACAGTCTTTTTCTGTTGGTGAGGCTGGCTGGGAGGGAGGGAAGGGACGCTCAGTTTGAACTAAACAATTCACACGTGCATGTAGGTTTATGTACAGGTAGTCCTCGACTTACAACAGTTCATTTAGTGACCGTTCAAAGTTACGATGGCACCCAAAAAAAGGGACTTATGACCATATTTCACACGTGAGCATTGCAGTATCCCCGTGGTCACGTGATCAAAATTCAAACACCTGGCAACTCACTCATATTTATGACGGTTGCAGCGTTTTGGGGTCATGTGAACACGTTTTGCGACGTTCTGACAAGCAAAGTCAAGCCAGATTCACTTAACAACACTTGTTATCTTAGAAATACCGTTAGTAAAGTGAAACTGGCTCCCCCATTGACTTTGCTTGTCAGAAGGTCGCAAAAGCGGATCACATGACCCCGGGACACTGCAGCCGTCATAAATATGAGTCAGTTGCCAAGCGTCTGACTTTTGATCACACGACCGTGGGGATACTGTGTGAAAAACAGCCATAAGTCATTTTTTCCCCATAAGTCAATGGGGAAGCTAGATTCACTTTACAGCAGTGATTCACTTAACAACTGTGGCCAAGAAAAGTCATAAAATGGGGCAAACTCACTTAACAAATGCCTCGCTTAGCAACAGAAATTTTGGACTCAATTGTGGTCGTAAGTCAAGGACTACCTATATGCGCATGTTACCAACCTGCTTCCCATAAGCGAAGTCAGTGGAGGAAGCTGGGTTCGCTTAATGACCATGTGATTCAAATAACATCTGCAATGATTCTCTTAACCGTGACAAAAAATATCGTAAAATCAAGGGCGACGCGCTTAAGCAACCCCTTGCTTAGCAATGTAAGTGCTAGTTCCAATTGTGGTCATAAGTCAAGGACTAGCTGAATTTTGCTCTTCAGTATTTCTTTTTGAAAAAATTAAACCAACCTTCCCCACCCCCCAAGAAATTAAAATCAGGAGAAAAATGTGCAAAGAAAGGGATTTGAAGAAGGATGATAGGCTATTAAAAATGATATAAAAATTTAAAAATATGATGTTAAAAAAGGAGTGAATTTATACTAGTTGCTATTTTAGTTTTGAATCCTGGAGTATTTCAATCTGGTTTTGTGTTCAGATTATGAATTAAAATTGCTTTTAGTTAGCAAGCAAAAGTCCCGAATAATACCTTAACCCAGGGGTGGCCAAACCGTGGCGCATGCGCCAAACATGGCACATTGGATGATTACAAGTGGCGCATTGCATCCTTGCGCCTACTTATTTTTTTTTAATAGGTGTCATAACTGAATCCATCTTAATATTTTCAACACCAAAGTGATCTCAGTTCAATTCGTACAGCCTTCGGTAATGTTCAACTTCTCGGTGTCTGAAACTTAGAATGGAACTTGTGAGATGTTACTTTAGGCGGGTTTACAAATGTACGACTATTTTTATTGGTGTTGCCATTGCGCATTCCTGCTCAGACGATCACAAACATATCAGGTGTTTGAAGTCACGTGCGAATGAGCGGCGAGCGTTCGATATGGTCAGTCAGTTCTGAGTGAGCCATCGTGGCGTGGTGTTTGAAGCAGTGTTTTATTGAGTGTACTAGCGTGGTTTTTGTATTGAGAGTGATTGAAAGACAGATTCAAGATTAAATATATATTACGTTTGTCAAAGAAGAGTGCCACTACTTTTTCTTGACGCGAATATAGAAGTAAGTAAGAAGGTAAAAAACATGCTTGAGTTGTATGGCGCATCTGAACTCGTCTGTGAAAAAATTGGCGCATGGTATACTTAAGGTTGGCTACCACTGCCTTAACCTAACCCACATCTTTACAAATTGACTCAAGGATATAGTGGAAGAATCAGGTGGAAAATGAATTTAAGGGAAACAGTCTGCTCATCTGCTATTTTCCCATAAATATAATTTAAACCATCCCCAATCTATAAGATAAATCTTTTGGCTTTTCATGCTAATAGATGTCAACGAACTCTTTGTAGAAAGTATCTGTCAGAGGAAATATGAATGACAGAGAGGACAGTTCACTCTCGGTCTCTTTGTGTGCTTGATTTTAAAACTTCGTATTTATCTACCCAGTAAGATTTTTTATCTATGTGTGATCCTTGGTGCTCTCTGAGCTTGGTTGTTTTCTTGCAGATGTTTCATTTATCCAAACTAGGTAACATCACCAGTGCATCAATGTTGATGATGTTACCTAGTTTGGATAATTAAATATATGAAAGAAAACAACCAAGCTCAGAGGGCACTAGGGACCCCTCGTTTTAACTCCGAGCTACAAATATTCTCCTTCATCGGCATTTTAATCTATGCTTTCTGGAGTCACACAAAGGTCAACAAATCAGAAGAGTTCAGCCTATTTTTATCAAATCCCTTCTATGTATAGTCAACTGATCCTCATCCAGGCTTACATTCCATTAGTTTACTAATCTGGAACAAATCCAAGAATTTAACTCCCACAATCTCGGGGGAGACATTTCTCAAAGGCCGCCCCAGTAGGACAGTAGGATGCTGCTTCTTCTCCTGTCGGCTTGCAAAATTGGACATTCAGAAGAACCACAACTCTGGGTTGCAATTGTAGAGAGCACCATTATGGTGTAGCAGTTGAGAATGTTGGGTTAGGAACAAGGAGACCTTGGTTCTGTTCTTGGACTTTAAGCCAGCCCCTCTCTCTGGGTTCTAGAACCAATATGGACTGTTGGTGAATATCTGAGACTAGGAGTGAGGAGACCTAAATTCATTCCATCCTCAGTCATGGAAGTGTTCTGTCCCCACGAAGCACACAACCACACAAGCAGTTCGTACACACTGATTTAATGAAACAAAGGCTACTAATAAAACATCTTACTAGTACTCAAGATGCACACACCAATTTACAAACAAGCTGTTATCAGCAAGCAACCAGCTACCAATTAAGCTTCATTAATAGCTGGTATCAGTTCAAAGAGTTCGAGAGTAATTGAGTCTGTTTATCTTATGGAGTTTCCAAGAGTTGGCAAAGTTCCTAGAAATTCGTCCTTGATAATCCAAGCCAATGCAGAGAATGCTAAAACAAGTGTCAGGGAACAAGCTATGATCAGACAGGTCTCCTTTGCAAACATTGTTCTCTGCAGCTCGTTAGCTGCAACTGATGACCTTAAATAGACTAGGGGAGTGGCCAATTAGCCCCAAGTCTTACTCCCGAGTAGACCTCCTCCGGAGTAAACCTTCCTTCCTGTCTTTTAGCAGCCCTGCTTGCTCTTGCATTCAGGAAAGGAGTAGCCCCTCCTTTCTCAGCACTGCCAAGAGGTACTGAAGGTTCTAAAGGCCCAGGCTGCACAAGCTGCGGGCGGGCCACAACAGGAAGCTCCTGAGGGACTTTGGGCCTCCCTCTCATCCCAAGAACCAGAGTAATGTATAGGTCAAACTCGATTTCATTGAGGGCTGCATCAGGATTGTGTTTGACCATGGGGTGTGTGGCCAGGGTGGGTGTGGCCATCTCGACGTCACTCCTGTCAGAGGTGCCTGTGGTGGCCCGAGCGCTCTGCCAGCGAAAATGGACTCCTGAGCTCCGTTGTCTCCTGCAACCCTCTGCCAGCGAAAACGGAGCTTGGGAGAGCCACACAGAGCCCTCGCAAGCTCCGTTTTAGGCTGTGACAGTCTCCTGCAATCCTCTGCCAGCTCTGTTTTTTGCTGGCAGAGACACCACGGGACGGTCCTTCGGTGTTTCCAGGGCGGCCCTGTGGGGCAGATCTAAGCATCCCGTGGGCCGGATCCGGCCCCCGGGCCTTGAGTTTGACACCCCTGGTATAGGTAGTCCTCAATTTACAATCATTCATTTAGTGGCCATCTGAAGTTACAACAGCACTGAAAAACTGACTTATGACCGGTTTTCACACTCACAACCATTGTAGCATTCCCATGGTCACGTGATCAAAATTCAGTGTTTGGCAACTGGCGTGTATTTATGACAGTTACACTGACCTAGGATCATGTGATTCCCCATTTGTAACCTTCCCAGCTAGCTTCCAATAAGCAAAGTCAATGAGGGAAGCCAGATTTGGTTAATGACCGCATGATTCACTTAATAACTGCTGTGATTTGCTTAAACAACTCTAGCAAAAAAAGGTCATAAAATGAGATGCAGCTCACTTAACAACTGCCTTGCTTAGCAATGGAAATGTTGGGTTCAGTTGTGGTTGTAGGTCCAGGACTCCCCATCGCCTCAGTTGTAGAAACTCCGTGGGTTCCTCTCTCTGAGATCTAGAACCTGAGTGAATATTTGGTGGTGAAGATGCTGGGCTAGGAACAAGAAGATTCAGGTCCTAGTGTCCTTTCATTCGTGGTAGCTCATTGGTGGGCAAATGACAGACTCCTGGTCCATTCTACTTCCAGTATTGTTGTTGTGTAGGCTGCGGTGAGCTCCTGAAGGATACAAATGCAACAGATCAGTAAATAGATCCATCATTTACTCATGCCTAAAAACCAGTGGTGGGTTCCTACCAGTGCGGTCCACTCTATAGCACTGGTAGCGGCTCGCTGGTGACGTCACAGTACCGGTGCAGTCGGTTGCCAGTGCCTGGGCGCCACCATTTTTTTAAAAAAAAATTTTTTTAAAAAAAAATTTTCTGCACATGCCCAGAAGCCGAGTTTCCAGCACTGCTCATGCACTTCCTTCCTACCCCACAGTGAGTCCAAGCAGAGGAGGATGGCTGAGGGAGCGTGTGAGACGCTGAAAGAACAGGCAGCAGGAGCTATCTTCATTCCCCTCCCTTCAAAAGTCCGAGAAGCCACGAATGCGCAGTGATGATCCTAGGCATTTTTGCACGTTCGAGGCTTCTCAAGCTGCTGAGGGGAGGGGGAATGGGCGGCAGGACCTATCTCAGTTCCCCTCCCTTCAGCAGTCCGAGATGCCACGCCTAACCGGCCACATGGCTGGCAAGCCACACCCACAAAATAAGCCATGCCCACAGAGTGGTAGTAAAAAAATTAGGAACCCGCCCCTGCTAAAAACCACACTGCACACCTGTTTATCATTGGCGTAGCTGAGTTAGGAGCAAATGGTTCTGAGAACTGGAGACTATAGTTAGTTATCAACTAAGGACAACAATAGCAATAGCACTTAGACTTCATAGTGCTTTACAGCCCTGTGCTGTCACCATGGACAGGATTATTTAGTTGATGTAGGAAATGTTTCTTTAAGACAATTGCATTAGGGGTAATGTAGTTTTTATGTGACCACATTTATGTGACCTCATTAGCTCGCGTCTGGGAGGAGGAGTTAGTTATTTTAGCACGGCAGTTAGCCTTTGTTCTTAAAAAGAATCTGCGTCATGTAACCTCTGAGACAAGCAATGTCCTTTTACCTGCACAAGAGAGAGAGATTGTAATGCAACAGAATTTACATCATAATCGTGAGTTGTCGTGGGAATGCCTGCAATAAAATAATCTTTGATATCTCGTGTGCTGAGTTATCTATCTGGAAGGAATCCATTTCTCCAATCCAGAATAGTAAAAGGACACGCCAGATGCTAGCGGTGGCCAACCTCAAACTGCACAAAATAGCATCCAACAGTGAAGAAGTACTGAAAGCCTTCAATCCTGAAGACCACGCCAAGGGTTTACAAGACCTTGATTTTGACGTCGACACCCCTCTTGTCCAACGGAGTCTCGGCCTGTGTTGGGACTTGAAGAAGGACGCCTTTACCTTCAGAGCCCCAGCTCAGAATACCGCCTTTACAAGAAGAGGAGTTTTGTCAACAGTAAACAGCCTTTTTGACCCTCTAGGCTTTGCTGCTCCCGTAACTATACAAGGAAGATTCCTTCTACGGACGCTATCCCAAAGCACCAAGGATTGGGATGAGCCACTTCCGACAGAACAGAAGCAAAAATGGGAGACATGGCGTGCCTCCCTGAGTAATCTTCAAAGCATCAGTGTGCGCCGTACATACGTTCCCATCTCACCCGCCACCGCGACGAAAAGAGAGCTGCACATCTTTTTGGACGCGTCCACGCAGGCGATAGCAGCCGTAGCATATCTCAGAGTCTACGGCGGGGAGGGAGACAGTTACATCGGCTTCGTCTTGGGGAAGGCAAAGCTAGCACCACAACAAGGTCACACCGTGCCAAGATTGGAGCTCTGCAGCGCCGTATTGGCCGTAGAGCTCGCAGACTTGATAACTAAAACCATAGACCTTGAACTGCAACCCACTACCTTCTACACAGATAGCAAGGTGGTGCTAGGCTACATTCACAACCAGACAAGACGCTTCTATCTCTACGTAGCCAACAGAGTGGACAGAATCAGAATGTCCTCCAATCCAGAACAATGGCGTTTTGTGCCAACAGATAAGAACCCAGCGGATCATGCTACACGATCGATTCCCGCATCTCAGTTGGCAGAATCCACCTGGCTAAAGGGCCCCAATTTTCTAATCCGCTCTCAGAGTTCGATGCCACAGATGCCAGAACACTATGACCTTGTTGACCCAGACCAAGATGACAACGTTCGACCTCAAGCGCCCGGAAAACCACTCATACCGGACAAATACGTAAACACCCTGGTGACCTGTTTGGCGACATCAGTCAAAGACACAGGAAACCGACACCTTAAACATGAACTAGAGCCAGTCACCTTCAAGAAATTCTCTAGATGGAAATCCATCGTGCGTGGCGTGGCAGTGCTCCTACGCTTTCTGCGCCGCAGAGAGGCTTCACAGATGAGCGATTCAGAAAGCCGCCTACAAGCAGAGAGAGGGATCCTACGGATTGTGCAACACAATGTCTACTCGGTGGAGTTAGAACACCTTAAAGCTAAGAAACCTATTCCAAGATACAGCCCGCTTCTGACACTGAACCCGTACCTTGACAGCGAGGACTTGCTGCGAGTAGGGGGGCGTTTGAACAAGGCCAGTATGGACTTCATCATAAAACACCCTATCATTCTTCCTGCTCGCCACCACGTAACAAACCTGTTAGTTCAACACTATCACGAAAAGGCACACCATCAAGGCCGACACTTCACAGAGGGAGTTGTCTGAGCCGCCGGATTCTGGATCGTAGGTGCCAGGAAGCTCATCTCAACTGTCTTACATAAGTGTCTGCGCTGCCGCAAACAAAGAGGCGAGACGCAACATCAGTTGATGGCTGACCTGCTACCAGAACGTCTCAGTACCGAACCACCCTTCACCTACGTAGGCCTAGACGTCTTTGGCCCGTGGTTAGTGACGGCCCGTCGAACCAGAGGCGGTCAAGCTCACAACAAACGCTGGGCCGTCCTTTTCACATGTCTCAGCATTCGAGCCGTCCACATCGAGGTCATCGAATCTATGGACAGTTCCTCCTTCATTAACGCTCTGAGAAGGTTCCAAGCCCACAGGGGCCCGGTCAAAGCATTTAGATCTGACCGCGGAACAAACTTCATGGGAGCCTGTAAAGAACTACAGATCAACGAAAGTACCCATCTCAATCCAGCAATTGACAGCTACCTGAGGGCCCAAAGCTGTGAATGGACATTTAACCCTCCCCATGCTTCCCATATGGGAGGAGCATGGGAAAGGATGATCGGAATAGCCCGCAAAATCTTTGACTCCATGGTGACGAAAGAACCTACGCTGACACATGAGGTCCTTACCACCCTCATGGCGGAAGTGGCTGCTATCATCAATGCTCAACCTCTGGGTCCAATCTCGTCAGACCCTGAGAACCCGACTATTCTTTCACCAGCCACTTTGTTAACACAAAAGACAGGCGAATGGCCAGCTCCAGAAGTGAACTTCGTTCCTAAGGACAGATATAAGCAACAGTGGAGACAGGTTCAACTGATGGCCAACACCTTCTGGAAGCGTTGGAAGCAAGAATACTTGACTACCCTTCAGGTTCGCCGCAAATGGGATACCTCAGAGCCGAATCTGGAAGAAGGAGACCTCGTCCTGTTGAGGGACAAAGACGCACATCGAAATTCTTGGCCAATGGGACTTGTTCACCGAGTTCAGACCAGCACTGATGGACTAGTTCGCCAAGTCCAAGTCCAAGTCACGAAGCCACAAGACCCAGGTCGCGACCCAAAGACTTCTGTCAAGAAGCTCTACACCAGACCAGTCACCGACCTAGTCTTGCTGAGAAGAAAGATCGAGCTTTAAGATTGAACCTCAAGCTTTGCATGCCCTGTATCTACCTCAATGTTTGCATTGCTTGATGATATAACTTGTTTACTTTAGTTAGTCAGATAGTTAAGTCACAATATTTAGTTTATATCTTTGTTTACTTCAGTTTATTCGCTAGCTAGTAGTGGAATTTTACAAATTCCAGGCGGGGAGTGTGCTGTCACCATGGACAGGATTATTTAGTTGATGTAGGAAATGTTTCTTTAAGACAATTGCATTAGGGATAATGTAGTTTTTATGTGACCACATTTATGTGACCTCATTAGCTCGCGTCTGGGAGGAGGAGTTAGTTATTTTAGCACGGCAGTTAGCCTTTGTTCTTAAAAAGAATCTGCGTCATGTAACCTCTGAGACAAGCAATGTCCTTTTACCTGCACAAGAGAGAGAGATTGTAATGCAACAGAATTTACATCATAATCGTGAGTTGTCGTGGGAATGCCTGCAATAAAATAATCTTTGATATCTCGTGTGCTGAGTTATCTATCTGGAAGGAATCCATTTCTCCAATCCAGAATAAGCCCTCTGTAAGCAGTTTACAGAGTCACCATATTGCCCCCAACAATCTGGGTCCTCATTTTACCAACCTCGGAAGGATGGAAGACTGAATCAACCTTGAGCTGGTCAGGATCGAACTTCTGGCAGTGAGCAGAGTCAGCCTGCAATATTGCATTCTAACCATTGTGCTACCACTCTTTATTGTTATAATTTTTGAAAGAAATACATGAATATTTGTTTAATAGCATGGTTTTATTTTATCTGTGTCTGAAATCTATCTGAAAATGTCCAAACAGCAATACTGATACATGATAGAAGAAATAGCATGGGAGGTGGACATTCTGATGTAATAAAAAAGTAAGGTATTAAATATAATATTTAGGAAAATCAAAAGAAAAATGTTGCCTCGCATGGGAATGATAATGAAAGAAGGAAGATGGAAAGAAGCCATTTGTCTAGAACTGGATTGGGGAACCATGGGCCTTTTATGACTTGTGGACTTCAACTCCCAGAGAGGGCCATGGTTCCCCGCCACTGCTCTAGCACAATGTTTCTCAATCTTAGCAATTTTGAAATATGTGGACCAACTCCAGAGTTCCTCAGCTAGTATGCTAGCTGGAGAATTCTGGGAGATGAAGTCCACATGTCATAATTTGCCAAGGGTGAAAAACAATGATCTGGGAATTAACAGTTTTGTAAAACAAAAAAAAAGATACACAATTTGAACAGGTAGCTTAGTATCACTTTCCATTTAAAGGTCCTTGTTTTCTATGGGACTTAAAACACGTTTGATTTTGTTTGTTTCAGGCTTGTGTTTTGTGCAGAAGACCCTGGGAAGACCGACGTATCTCCTGGCCAAGAACTCTGGTTTGGAAAATGCCGAGAAGGGTGGCAAAAATGGAATAGAACAATGTAAGTGCTAGTACCAGTTTAGAATTTAATTGCTTGCAACAGAATTACCATGAGGAGTTATCTGACTATGTTGCAGAGAAGACAATTGTCCCCCAAATCTATTGGGCAGGATTATCCCTTAAAACTACAAACATAGGAAGCTACTTGATTTATTTATTTGTGAGATTTATATACCGCCTCACAGTGCAAGCACTCTCTAAGCGGTTTACACCAGTAAGCATTGTTTATTTATATTGCCCCCAACAATCTGGGTCCTCATTTTACCTACCTCGGAAGGATGGAAGGCTGAGTCAACCTTGAGCCGGTGAGATTTGAACCGCTGACCTGCAGATCACAGTCAGCTAAAGTGGCCTGCAGTACTGCCTCTAACCGCTGCGCCACCTCGGCTCTTTGGGAAGGTTTGGAAAGATGCAATGGACATCCAAAACGTCCCCAAATCTTAGTCTAAAAGTGTGCCCCTTAAGCTCCCTAACACCTCAAAAAGGCAAAGAACAAAGGAAGGAGAAAGGAAAGAAGTGACAATGGCACATGAGGAGAAGGAGAAATAGTGCTGGAGGAGGAGGAGGAGGAGAGATAGTGATGGTGGACAAGGAAAAGGAGGAGGAGGAGAAATTGGTGGTGGTAGTGGTAGAGAAGGAGAGGAGGAGGAGGAGGAGGAGGAGGAGGAGGAGGAGGAGGAGGAGGAGGAGGAGGAGGAGGAGGAGGAGGAGGAGGAAATCAAATCAAATCTCAAGTCCAAAGAAGCTACTGATGACCATTCTGGGGCCTTCTGTGAGCATCTGAAGACTACAAATTGCAAACTGGGGGTAAGGACATCTGTAAAGGTGGTCAAAAAAAGTCAACCTGGTGGATACCTTGCATATAAAAATAAAAGAATAAGATTTTGATCACATGGGTCCACGTATCTTAAAGTTGCCAAGATTGGGAGAAACCCTGCTCTAAGAGAACTCTTGACCATCCCTAGGGAAATCAGGCATTTTACTCAGCATTTCCCACTACAAAGTAAATTTAACTTTATTGTACCTGGAAGTCTCCATCAGTGGTTCTCCTCAAGCATGACAAGACCATTTGTGGTTCAGTGGCCATTAGTCAAATCTGAAACATCCCAGTAACTGCCCGAGACAGGAACTTGGCCTCCTCCCACAAATCTTTAGAGGGAGGTTTTTTTCCCTGTGTAGTTTTTCTTTGAGGCCAGTTCATCTCAAATGATTGTCAAAGCGCATCAAAGCTGTAATTTGAGCCTCTTAAATCATGTTCTTTGTTTTTCTCTTCCTTTCTTAGACCAGGATAAAATCGGCATTGAAATGTCCTCCTGGAGAAGCCTCTTAGATCCATCAGGGACCAACCCAGCTGGAAAAAGCATTTCGCTGCGACGAAAGACAAAAGACCAAAACTTGTTTCTGCAGACTTTTTCCTCTGGCTTCCTCACTTGTCAGGACTTGCAAGAGCTTGTAGTTTAAAGATGGATCTGTGGGGTTGCTAAAAACTATCTCTGCGTGAATGATAATTCAGAGAACTTTCTATATTTATGGCCTCTACTTTTTTTTTAAAGAATAATTTATTGGGAGGGAATAAACCCACCTGTTACAAAACTGGCCTCTTTTTGCAGAGCCTTTCTGGTTGTGCCTATGCCATCTTGCCTTGGTCAACGTTTGGGGTCTATGCCTCTTTTACAGGCCCAGTCAAAACAGATTGCACATTATTGCAACACCATGATTAATGTGAATGCAGACAGAGCCAATCATAGGATGTAGAGCGCTGTGGGGTCCTTGGTTCTCTCTGAGCTTGGTGGGGTTTTGTTTTTTTTTGCAGACATTTCATTACCCAACTCGATAACATCATCAGTGCTAGAAGAGAATGGGGTTTTCCTTCTGCTCTTTCAATGTCGGTGGCGATGTTCTTGGTGGCTCCTTGACTAAGCTGCTTACTTTAGCTTGTCCCTTGATTGGGGTCTTGTTTGCTTGCTGATTCTTGGTCTAGGATTAATCTTCGTGTTAATCTCTAGTAATCTGGATGCTGATTGTTGGTGAGGAGGCGTTGTGGTCTCCCAACAATGACAGCGCAAACCACAGTTCAACCCTAAGCTACAAATATTCTCTTCTATTGATAGAGCACTGTTTCTCAACCTCAGCAAAATTAAGATGTGTGGGCTTCAACTTCCAGAATTCCCCATCTTAATGCTGCCGAAGATAAGAAATGGAGTGTTCCGTGCACATTTCAAAAAAGAAATGTATATTCCCCTACTTATCATTCAAACAATTTGAGCTTGATGATTTTCTCGCAGACGTTTCATTACCCAGCTAGATAACATCATCAGTGCTAGAAGGAAATGCGGTTTGCTCTTATTTTTATATATTAGTGGCTTGCCTTGCCAGTGTTGCTGGGATGTTTTGGGTGGTTCCTTGATTAGGCTGTGGTTTATGGTTAGCTTGTTTGTCTGCATTGGTAGTTCCTTGATTGAAAAGCTAATGTTTTGAGAAATCTGCTTATTAAAGTCAATGCAACTTTCATAGCAGGGTGCCATATGGAAACCAGAAGAAAATTGGGCTGCTTTTGTGAACAGCGGAAGTGTTCCATCTGTGTGATTGGAAACACTTCCAAATAACTTTCTAAGTGTGTACAACCCTAACCTCTTCACATAATAGGAGAGGAAAGGATGGTGGTATTTTTCTCCTTCAACATTACAGTTCCACTCACCTGACCAAAGCATTGTGCTCAAAATTATCTGTTGCGTATCAGGCCTGTTTTTGGTTCTTTTTCCTCTTCTAAAAAATTAGAAGGAGAATCACTCTATTCTCAAGGAAGGAATAACTCTGCAGGAAAAATTTCATCTGCCTCCCTGACAAATCTTTTTAAAAAATGACAGCAAAGCATACTTTTGAGTGAAATGAAGTCTGGTTTAATAGGAGGCGAACAGGAGTCAGAAGAAAATTTATTTATTTAGATTTCTTCTGTTCAGGGATCCGTGACTTCTTTTAAGATATATTAGTTGTAGTCTCCCACTCATCCTGACCTCTAGTCAGTTAATATCCATGATCCTTGGACAAGTTCAATTTTTTTTTTGCCCCAAAACCAGTTCATATTTTTCTTTTGAATTTTCCCCAAGAGAAAAACATAAATATTTTCCTTTGGATTGCCCTTGAGTTTTCCCTTGTTGAAACTTCCTCTTTTTTTAAGGGAGAACAATTTCCTCTTAGAATAGGGGATTGTGTTTTATGAAATGATAGGCCCAGGGGTGGGCTGCTGGGGGTTAGCAGGGGTTCGGGAGAACCTCTAGCTAAGATTCTGTGCAGTTCGGAGAACCCCCAAATCCCATTCCTGGCTGGCCCCGCCCCACCCACCCTGACCCGCCCCTCCCAGGAGTCCCCACGCGGCCCGTTTTGGATGCAGATAAGTGCAGGGCGCGCATGGAGGCTCGGGGAGGGCAAAAAACAGGCCTACCGGAAGTTTGGGAAGGCAGTAAATGGGCCTTTTTCCTGCCTCCAGTGGGCCTCCTGAGCCTGGGGAGGCCATTTTCGCCCTCCCGGAGGCTCGAGGAAAGCCTCCGGAACCTGGGGAGGGTGAAAACGCCCCCCCCCATGGTTCAGGAGGCTGACTAGGTGACTCCCACCATGGCAACGCCCACCCAGCAACCAGGCAGAGAACCCCTTGCTAAAAATTTTGAAGCCCACCCCTGGATAGGCCTTGATTATTATAGAGAGCTGTGAGAAATCAATCAATATTAAGTTGAGTGTCGAGCCCACGATGTCTACTGCATCTCTGTATGATTTATTGTTCCAGCATCTGCAGTGAGCTACAGGTGTCTTAATTCTCTGCATTATTTAGATGTAATTGTGCATTCAAATCAGGTGGACACAATAAATGGCTAAGAAGTAATTGAATTATCTGCCATTTTTGAAGTCTCTTACATTTTTTGAAGAAGGGGCTACTGTAGGTTGACTTTTTTTGCAAACAAACATCTGCAGGGAAAAATTGAAATACACTCCACTATACAGGTAGTCCTCGGTTTACAACAGTTCATTTAGTGCCCTTACAAAGTTCCGACGGCACTGAAAAAAGTGACTTATGACCACTTTTCACATGACCGTTGCAGCCCAGGGTCACATGATCAAAACTCAAGATGCTTGGCAACTGACTCATATTTATGACGGTTGCAGTGTCCCAGGGTCATGGAATCCCCTTTTGCGACCTTCTGACAAGCAAAGCCAATGGGGAAGCCAGATTCACTTAACAACCGTGTTACCAGCTTAATAACTGCAGTGATTCATTTAACAATTGTGGCAAGAAAAGTCGTAAAATGTACAAAACTCATTTAACAACTGTCTCCTTTAGCAACAGAAACTTTGGGGTCAATTGTGGTTGTAAGTCAAGGACTACCTGTAGTGGGAAAACTTTAACATACATTAAGAGCTATTGATATGTCCAAATGAGGTCTGTCTCCTTTTGTAATTAATGAGTAAAGTTGTTCGACTCTTCAAAGTTTGCAAAATTCCCACAGAAAACCTTTGAGAGTTTAAAGTGTTGCATTGAGCAAATTAAAATGATCTGAGGAGAATGTCAGCTCCCTCAGAACAAAGGATGCCTATTTTTAAACCAGACACTTTTTAAACTAGGCACTTTTCTACTGCTAATTTTTTACGTATGGGTTACCGATCTCAACCAAAGTCTTTGGTATTTTTTTTCCTATATAGATGACATTTTGTCTTTATTCTTTAGGAACAGAATTTGGGGGTAATTTAACTGTGACTTGTGCCAACTTATGAAGTGATCCTAAAGCTCTGTCTGTGAAGTTAAATGTGTATATAATGGGTTTTTGTAATAATTGCTCCTTCTCTATTTATTTTTTTTTCCAGAAATGTGCATTTGTATATTTATATAAAGAGCCTCTTTTTTTTAAAAAAAAAAATCGAATGTGTTTTTTACAAGCCAGGAGCAGAAAAATAAAACTCAGTGACTTCTTTAAAATCAGATGTGGACATTTTAATTTTTTCGTTTGAAAAAATCCTAACATGGAGTATCTGTAGAGAGAAATCCATTCTGGAGAAACTCAGTAAACCTGTTCCGCTAAACAGACGTGTAAAGTTGGAATTCCCCCATCAAGTCACAGTCGGTTGGTCCCCTTCAAATCCCCCCAGCCTGGATTGCAAATTTGGACAAAGTTGCAAATCCAAAGAATAATTCTTCCACTTCATTATTCTGGAAAGTGCAGATCTGATTTCTACGTCTTAGCAGCCACATAGGAGCACAGTGGCTCACGTGGTTAGGACTCTGGGTAGAGAAGCCCCAATAAGTAAGAGAATAATAAGTATCTTAATTCCATCGCACTGAAAACTCTTGAGTTTAGAATTCTTGAGTTGAACAATGGGATTGCCAACTAACCAGGGGAAAACCTCTTGCTCTTTCTTGTGCTTTTTAATAAAAATGTTCAGCAGTCAAGGTGAAGATAACAACGACCCTCCCATCTTCATATATCCTTTACACATTTATACACCAGCCATGTAGCTGTCATTCTCCAGCTGTGCATCGTCTTCGAGAGATTAAGCTGCAGCTGAAATCACAGCAGTTTTAAAATGGGCTGCCCCTTTGTCCCTCCGCCCCACAGTCACACCAAAGTATGCCTTTTAGACATGGGCAGTCAGTGACTGACAATGAAATTCTTTACTCATCTGCTCCGCTTAAATCCTGTTAAGTTCGGAGGGCTTAAACTCTCAGCGGGCAAGCTTCAAGGGCAAAGCGATTAAGACGTAACCGGTGACAGAATATTTTCACGATGCCGCTTCAGATCTCTGGTTAACAGAAGAGAGTAACCGAATAACAGAGTTGGACGGGATCTTGGAGGGCTTCTAGTCTAAGCCCCTGCTCAAGCAGGAGATCCTATACCAGAGGCCCCCAACACTTGGGCCACGGCCCACTATTGGGCCATGGGTGGTTTGGAAGTGGGTCACGTGAGTGGAAGTGGGTCACATGCACGCACCAGCCCACCGCTTGCATGGGCCAGTTCCCCTCTCCCACCCCACCCCGCTGGGTCGCCAAGCCATATAGGTTGGAGACCATTGTCCTATACCCGTGATGGTGAACATATGGCACGCGTGTCACAAGTGGCACGCAGAGCCCTCTCTGCAGGCACGCCAACCATCGCCCCAGCCCAGCTCCACTGCGCATGCGCATGCCTCCTGCCAGCCAGCTGGTCTTCGGGTCTCTGCCACGCATGCGTGGGGCATTTCCACGCACTGCGCTGGGGAAAGAAATTGGGATAGATCGGAGAAGGCATGGAAGAAAGGAATGCAGGAGGAAACTAGCACGCACTAGGGAAAGAAATTGGGATAGATCGGAGAAGACACGGGAGGAAGGAATCCAGGAGGAAACTAGTGTGTGCTGCTGGGGAAAGAAATTGGGGAGATTGGGATCATCCCTCCCCCTGTTTTGGTGCTAGCAGGCCTCCCTGAAGCCTCCTAGGACTAAAAATGGGACGTTGGGTGGGTGCAGCGCCCCCCGCCCATTTTTGGTCCCAGGAGGCTTCAGGGAGGCCTGCTAGCACCAAAATGGGCTTCCGGGATGGGGGTTGCCCGTGCATGCGCGGGGGGAGTATGGGGGTCGCCTGCGCATGTGTGGGGGAGGGCTGCGGGCAGCATTGCATTAGGGGGCAGCATGCACACATATGCTGTCACTCGCATGCACACTTTTTTGGCACCCAAGGTAAAAAAGGTTAGCCATCACTGTCCTATACCATTTCAGACAAATGGTTGTCCAATCTCTTCTTAAAAACCTCCTATGTTGGAACAACCACAACTTCTGGAGGCAAGTCATTCCACTGATTAATTGTTCTCATGATCAGGAAATTTCTCCTAAGTTCTAAATTGGTTCTCTGCTTGTTGAGTTTCCATCCATTGCTTCTTGTCCCCCCTTCAGGTGCTTTGAAGAATAGGTTGACCCCCCTCTTCTTTGTGGTAGCCCCTGATTAATTTTACAGACTGCAGTAAGCTTTTTCTTATTTATTTGTTGAGGGACTTGCTCAATCGATGAAAAAGATCCTCTCTTCAAGAAAGTGATCCAAGGTGTGCCATTCCGAAACTAGATGAAGACCCTCCAATTTGGCCCAAAAATTAAAGGACCATCACTAGTCAGTCATTGAGGATGACTATATAAGAGGATAAAAGAGTACTCAGGGGAAGGCTAAGAGGGTGTAAGAGGAAGTAGAAGGGGAGGAAGAGAAGGAGTAGAGAGAGTAGAGGAGGAGTGAAGGAGTAAGAAAGTAGGAAGAGATGATGATGGTAGAGAGGGGGAGTGCAACAGAAAAAAAAACAGAATAGACTGATGATCGATGATATAAGCGTATGTATAAGATATTGACTTTTGAATGATGGAGTATAAATCTAAAACTGTGCATTTTATTGTAATAATTTAAGGTATACTGTATGTTTATTGAATTGTAAAAGTGGTGGAGGAAAAAATAAAAAACTTTTTGAAAGGAGGATGACTATATCTAGAGTGCAAAGATGCTAGGCAGTGGTGGGATTCAAATTTTTTACTACCGGTTCTGTGGGCGTGGCTTGGTGGGCGTGACGTGGCTTGGTAGGTGTGGCTTGGTGGGCGTGGCAGGGGAAGGATACTGTAAAATCTCCATTCCCACCCCACTCCAGGGGAAGTATATTGCAAAATCCCCATTTCCTCCCGATCAGCTGGGACTCAGGAGGCAGAGAATAGATGGGGGCAGGGCCAATCAGAGCTGATATTTACCGGTTCTCTGAACTACTCAAAATTTCTGCTACCGGTTCTGCAGAACTGGTCAGAACCTGCTGAATCCCACCTCTGATGCTAGGATTACTTTGAAGCAGGGTTTCCAAACCTTGGCAATTTTAAGGCATGTGGACTTCAAGTCCCAGAATCCACCAGCCAGCAGGGGTGGCTGAGGAATTCTGGGAGTTGTAGTCCATGCATGTTAAAGTTTCCAACGTTGGGAAACCCAGCTTTAAAGTTAGATAACTTAATGGAAGTGTTTCCAGAGAAGTCGCATAGCACAACTGTTTCCCAAATTTTCTCCTGGCTGATTTTCAATATATTATCAGATTCTGTTACAGTAACCAAGGAATAAAAGTAATACAGGTAGTCCTTGACTTGCAACCATTTGTTTAGTGACTGAAGTTATAATGGCACTGAAAAAAAGTGACTTATGACCAGTTTTCACTCCTACGACCATTGCAGCATCCTCATGGCCACACGATCAAAATTTGAGCGCTTGGCAACTGGCATGTATTTATGAGAGTTGCACACTGTCCCAACTAGCTTTCAACAAGCAAAGTCAATGGGAGAAGCCAAATTAGCTTAACAACTGCATGAGTCACTTAACAGCTGTGGGCAAGAAAGGTCATAAAATGGGTCAAAATTCATTTAACAACTGCCTTGCTTAGCAATGGAAATTTTGCACTCAACTGCAGCCCAAAATTTGAGGAGTACCTGTATTAAGATGCATATCTTTGGTTTTTGTGGTCTACTTTGAAAGCTAACATGCCTGTAGTATCCTTTAAAGCTGCTTGCATAATTATCTTGTGCATGTTTATTTATTATTTATTTATTTATTTTATTTATTTTGTCAAGCATATATATGATTACAGACAAAGTATAAACATGATTGTGAATACATAAGATGTATAAGCATGGTTGTGAGTACATGAGATGGTTACAAATACATGGGGACATTAGGACAGGGACGGTAGGCTGTGACGGTTGTGCGCTTATGAGCAGGAGATGAAAAGAGACAGAAAATTACAAATCAGAAAGAAGGACAATTTCCGGAGAAAATTCAGCCACAAAACCCGAAGCTGTAGGTGCCGGGGGTGGTTCACCAATCACGAAACACTGTGGTTTCTTTAATCATGGTTGATTGCACGAGTCACAACTGGCTGACTTTGCACAATAGCCTATGTCATACATGGACCCTGACGTTGCCTGGTGGCTGAGTTCGCACAAGGATGTTTGTCCAAAAGCAGACAAATCACATGATGCACTTAGCATTTCATGTAAAACTAGCTGTCCCAAAAGTGCTTTTCCAAAAGGGAACTGGACTTTCTTGTTTTTTTCCCCTCGAAAACATTTCATTTCTTCAATTCTGAAGAAGTTTCTGAAGGAATGAAGACGCCTCTTGGTTGAGAAATGTAACATTTTCAGGGAAAAACCCATATTTTTCCCTGAACCATGACCTGGATGATTGAGAATCTCCATAGACATTTGACAATTTATAGCTTTTTTTTAAAGTGCATATCTCAGAAACATGTTTAAAAGTGTGCACATTTTAGTGTTTTGATATGTATGCGCACAGAGAGAGACACTCACATGCAAAACAATTTTAAAGCTATGAGGACCAGTAGACAACATGCATCAATTTTAAACCTTACGCGGAAATGTACAAAATAAAATTATCATTTATATCTTGACATTCCCCAAAATTTATGTAACACTTTCTCAAGGCTTCCACATAGCCTTCACTAACTCTACACACCTTGAAGTCTCTTAACTGTTAAGATGCCTGTGGACATTTTGTTTTACTAATAGCAAGGAAATAGCTTGTTTTGCAGCCTTGAAATTTTGCTTCCTGTATTTCTTAGCAGCAGTTTGATGTAGTCACATTGTTCTGAATGTTGTTTTTATTAATTTAAAACATTTATATAACCCTTTCCTGAAATCTTAATGAAAGCCTCCAAGATGATTTGAAATAACAGAAATAACAAGAAAAGACAATCATTAAAATTCTAGCTTTTTAGAGTTTGTAATCTTGGACTAATCTAGACAGTATACTAAAAAGCAGAGACATCACCCTGCCAACAAAAGTGTGTATAGTCAAGGCTATGGTTTTCCCAGTTGCAATGTATGGCTGTGAAAGTTGGACCTTGAACTATAGTGCTGGAGAAGACTCCTGCGAGTCCCTTGGACTGCAAGGCGATCCAACCGGTCAGTCCTAGAGGAGATCAACCCTGACTGCTCTTTAGAAGGCCAGATCCAGAAGATGAAACTCAAATACTTTGGCCACCTAATGAGAAGGAAGGACTCACTGGAGAAGAGCCTAATGCTGGGAATGATTGAGGGCAAAAGAAGAAGGGGACAGCAGAGAATGAGGTGGCTGGATGGAGTCACTGAAGCAGTCGGTGTGGGTTTAAATGGATTCTGGGGGACGGTAGAGGACAGGAAGGCAAGGCTTGGAGGAACGTTGTCCATGGGGTCACAAAGGGTCGGACACAACTTCGCGACTAACAACAACAACAACAACAAATCTTGGACTGCATATTTCTCTAAACACACAGTCCCCAAAACTGTGTGCTGGCTGGATTTTTTTTATCTTACAGGAAAACTGACAATGTGCAATTTGAGATTTTTATCAGGGTGTGTCTCTATGCATCTTGAATTGCAAACATACTGTATAGGTAAGGTGACCAGACGTCCCGATTTTGGCGGGACAGACCCGCTTTTTCATCATTTGTCCCGCGTCCGGCCTGTCCTCTAAAAAGTCCCGATTTTTTGAAACAATGCACGACTAGGGCATTCTTTCAAAAAATCGGCCTGCAGGCACTCGAGGACGGCCAGGTTGGGCCCAGCCGCAGGGGCAGCAGCAGCAGCAGCAGCAGGCCCTCTCAAAATCGGGACGTCTGGTCACCTTAAAACACCCACCCATACCTTTCTCTCTGCAAGGCGGGCGCGGAGAGATGACGTCGCTGCTGTCGGCGCCCCACGCTGATTGGCTGTTGAAGGGTGAGCGGCGGCGGCGACAGCAGCAAGCCGGGAGCGCTCGCCCGGAATTGGAGTCAGCGAGCAGCTGGGCATCGGGGCTCTTCCCCCGCCTTCTCCATCCTCCAGGGTCGCCACTGCGGGGGTTCCGTCTCTCCGGTGGTGCCTGCGTTGGAAGGGAAGGGGGGGAAAGGCAGCCTGCGGGGCTTGGCACGGCTGGGAGTTGCGAGGCGGCGTAGCAACCGGGCTGTTCCTCCGGGTGTGCTAAAGTGCTCGAGTTTTTTCTCTCACACACACACATGCACAACCTTCCAACGACCGGGTCGGACTGGATCTCCCAGCACGACTTCCCGGTCGTTGGAAGGTTGTGCATGTGTGTGTGTGAGAGAAAAAACTCGAGCACTTTAGCACACCCGGAGGAACAGCCCGGTTGCTACGCCGCCTCGCAACTCCCAGCCGTGCCAAGCCCCGCAGGCCGCCTTTCCCCCCCTTCCCTTCCAACGCAGGCACCACCGGAGAGACGGAACCCCCGCAGTGGCAACCCTGGAGGATGGAGAAGGCGGGGGAAGAGCCCCGATGCCCGGCTGCTCGCTGACTCCAATTCCGGGTGAGCGCTCCCGGCTTGCTGCTGTCGCAGCCGCTGCGCGTGAACGCGGTCCGCGGCAGGAAGCGAGTTCAAGCGACCCTCCGCCGCTGCCGGCCTGCAGCCCGGCGCCCCTTCCTGCCTGCCCCGCCCCGTGCCCCGTACTCAGCTCTTGACTTTTCCCTCTGCGCATGCGCAGCGTTCTGTGCATGCGCAAAACTCAAATGGCGACGTCCAGGCGGCCCCGCCCCCCCCTTTAAAAAAAATGTCCCGCTTTAAAAAAAAAAATCTGGTTACTTTATGTATAGGAAGCTGCCAAGAATTTCTTTAGTACAGTAACTGGAGCTCTTACAGTAGGATTATAAAATTGACATTTTGTAATAGAAAGGCCAGTCAGCCTTTAACATCATGATAAGAGGAGAAAATGATGCTATCTTTAAAATACAGGGTAGCTTATCTATGCTTTTGGAAACTGTGTCAAAAGCAAGTGATTTTTACCCAAGCATCCCACAGTGAAAAACGGAGCAGAGGTTAGTAATTCTGATTTAAGAATGTGCAAAGAATGTGCTTTATGGAGGGTGAGGAACAGTCTTGCCTGGAAGAAATGATCTGGGCTGAGAAAATACCAGCCTTCAAAGAGGGAAGATTCTCCCTCAGGTGAGAAGTATAGGGTGGTAAACCTTTATTATGGTCTTATGTCATGTATAACAATATACATGCGTAGCATATACATAAAATGCATAAAATGTAAATTTAAAATGTCAATTCAAAGAAGTTAAATGAATATCTATCTATCTATCTATCTATCTATCTATCTATCTATCTATCTATCTATCTATCTATACATACATACATACATACATACATACATACATACATACATACATACATATACATACTCATTTAACTTCTTTTAATTGACATTTTAAATTTAAATTTATTACATTTTATGTATATGTTATGCATGTGATAGATAGATAGAAAGAGATAGATGATAGATAGATAGATAGATAGATAGATAGATAGATAGATAGATAGATAGATAGATAGATAGATAGATAGATAGATAGCACATACATACATAAAATACATAAAATATAAAATTTAAATGTCAGTTCAAAGAAGTTAAATGAGTTAAAAAGGGAGGGAGGGAATTGAGAGTTGGTATAGGAAAGAGGAAGAGAGAAAGGAAGAGTGAATGGATAAAGAAAAGAAGGAAGAAAGGAAGGAAGGAAGAGAGGATAGAAGGGCAGGGCACAGGAAGGAAGGAAGGAAGGAAGGAGCAGAGGAAGGAAGATGGTTTTTCATAGTTAAGCTGATCTTGTGCATCTCCTGTGTGACCAAAACAACTCCAAATTTAAAAAGGCACCCATAAATTTACTTTGCTTTCACTTTCATTGACCTTACTTGCGGCTGTATAAGTCATCAGGATTGTCCACAGGTTGTGTGTGTAGGGGAGGTGTGTGTATCAAAAACAGTGGTGAATTGAAGTTCTACCTCCTTTTTAATGTGCATTGCACGATGCAGATAAAAAGAGATGTGGTTCCAGTACACAGTTGCATTGGCCATTTGAATCTTTTTTTAAAAAAACCCCTCCCCATTGCAGACAACCCACTTTATGTCTCTCCCATAGAAATTTGCTGCGATTCCTGAAAACCTATGTGCTCATATGATTAATCACAAGAAAGGTCGTAAAATGGGGCAAAACTCATTCAACAACATAAATTTTTGACTCAATTGTGGTCGTAAGTCGAAGACTGCCTGAATTGTCTTCTCAACCTCAACCCTTGGGATAATAATTAGCAAAAGTTGTCATAAGGAGATATGTGCTAAGGACTCCTGCACAGAGGGTTATGTTCACCCAGAAGTTCTCCAGATCTTAATCTTCACTTTTTTTTTTTGCTGGTATTCACATGGCACCAGAAATGGAAAGTTGGAAAACTTGCATCATATTCTGCTCTCCTCCGTCCAGATGATTCACGGACAGAGTCCAGAAAAAGAAGGGCATGTCAGTTGGCTAACTCTGTGGAGGCAGGGATGTGGACTCAGAGAAAGGGAGAGGGGTTGTCTTGCTCAAGAGCCCCACAAAATCCGTAGCTTTCTCCACCATTTGGCAGATGAGGTTCTTGTGACTTAGAGTCAGTTCGGGTCATTTCAGGACGGCTTCGTAGCTAAAAGGCAGCAGAGAGAGACCGGAGGCTTTTAAGAAGAGGCTGGCAGGCATTGGTCTGAAATAGTAAAAGGCAGGGCTGTCAAACTCAAGGCCCGGGCTCCAAATGCGGCCTACGATGTGCTTAGATCTGGCCCCGGGGGCTGCCCTGGAAACAGCAAAGGATCGGCCCGCGGAGCTTCTGCCAGCAAAAACGGAGCTCGGGAGGGCTGCAGGCAGGCCTCCCGAGCTCCATTTTCCCCGGCAGAGGGTTGCAGGACGCTGTTGCAGCCGAAAACAGAGCTTGGGAGCTCGTTTTCGCTGGCAGAGCGCTCGGGCCACCACAGGCGCCCCCGACATGAGTGACATCGAGCTGGCCACGCCCACCCCGGCCCCCTGAGGTCAAATACAACCCTGATCCAGCCCTCAATGAAATTGAGTTTGACACCCCTGGTATAAGGTCTCCTGCTTGAGCAGGCATGGGCAAGTGTCTCACTTAACAACAGAAATTTGGGGCTCAAATGTGGCCGTAAGAAAAGGATTACTTGTATTATTCTATTATTACAGGTAGCCCTCGACTTACGACTTACAATTCAGCCCAAAATTTCTGTTCCGGCGGGGGGGGGGGGAGAGACATTTGTTAAGTGAATTTTGTCCCATTTTATGACCTTTCTTGCCATAACTGTTAAGTGAGTCACTGAAGTTGTTAAGTTAGTCACACAGTTGCTAAGTGAATCTGGCTTCCCCATTGACTTTGCTTGTCAGAAGGTCACAAAAGGGGATCGCATGACCCCGGAATACTGCAACCGTCATAAATATGAGTCCGTTGCCAGGCGTCTAACTTTGGATCATGTGACCATGGAGATGCTGCAACGATCTTAAGTGCGAAAAATGTCCGTAAGTCACTTTTTTCAGTGCCGTTGTATCTTTGAATGGTCACTAAACAAACTGTTGTAAGTCAAGGACGACCTGTCTTCTGTCTGATGTTAATAAAAGGCCATGAACTCTTTTGTTTTCCCAGAAATTCTCCCAACACTTGCGACCTTCAAGGAGAGACTGGACTGCCACCTGTCTCAAATGGTGTAGGAACTCCTGCTTGAGCAGGGGGTTGGACTAGATGACCTACAAGGTCCCTTCCAACTCTAATAATAAATCTAAAATCCATGGAAGCTTTTCAGAATTAATTCCCGGGAGGGAAATGTCTTTTTCAAGTATCTCAAAGGAGTTAGGGAGTGAAGGGTGGACTACAAACAGCCCTACGGTTTCTTGGATTCCTCTTTGCCCTTTGATCTGCTTTTTAAAAACTCAGCAAAGAAGCAAAGCAGGGAATTAGAAGGAAGGCATCTGGAGAAGGGGATGATTATACTTGGGTGCAACTCGGTGAGAGCATAAAATTGCCACGGTCATCTAAAAATAAGCAAGGCGCCCCGACAATCTGCAAAGCCACTTCAGATGTCGATGGTGGCCGCGTCTTAACAACCGGGAATCCCATGCCAAACTCCACATGGCACAGCCATGCGACATGGCCCCAGGCCCAGCGGGGAGTTAAACAAATAACCAGAGCATATTTTAACTTCTACCTGAATTCTTTAGAGCCCTGTGCCTTTCTGCTCCTGACCAAGATTCAGTAATGGATGGAAAGTCTCTTGACACGACAGCTTTCAAAACCTCAAAGGGAAAAAAAATAATCAAAGTTTTCTTGGGGAAAAAAATAATCAAAGTTTTCTTGGACATGTTGCTACGGATCTGAACGTTGTTATTTTCCAACAGAGAAACCTCAAATGGGGAGAGTGAAATTTGAACTCAAAATGAGATGTATCTATTAATTTAGTATGGTTTGCTTTCCATTGCAGGTGTTAATTTACTAAGCCGCTTTGATGGCTGTATTTTTTATTTATTTTTTAATAATCCCTGGGTGATCTTTGGAGGAATGGCCAATCTATTGAGCTTGAACTCATCAGAAGTTTTTTTTTAATGTAGTGTCATAGAGACTGTGTTTTTGCAAGTCATGTCTACTTGACTTTGCAAATCACATATTTTCTCCACAGTTGCGTTTCTTAGCCTTTGTGGACTTCAGTTCCCAGAATTCCCCATCCAGCCAGTTCTGGGAATTGAAGTCCACTCATCTTAAAGTTGATGAGGATGAAAAACACTGCTCTACAACTATGTTTATAATATTCCCAACAATTTAGGGGAAGAAGACGGGATCCAGGAAATGGATACAGTGGAAATGGATGGATAGGATAGGATAGGATAGGACAGGACAGGACAGGACACGACAGGACAGGACACGACAGGACAGAATAGAATAGCAGAGTTGGAAAGGACCTTGGAGGTCTTCTAGTCCAATTCCCCACTCAAGCAGGAGACCCTATACGATTTCAGATAAATGGTTGTCCAATATCTTATTTATTTATTTATTTATTTGTGAGATTTATATACCGCCTCACAGTGAATTTTGAAAACATGGTCATATCTTGGCTGAAAAATGCTTTATTCCGTTAAAACATTGCTACCTTATCTGTCCTTTCAAAGCAACCAGATTTATTTTTTTGCTATTTGCAACCAAATTTATTTATTTATTTATTTATTTATTTATTTATTTATTTATTTATTTATTTATTTATTTATTTATTTATTTATTTATTTACTTACTTACTTACTTACTTACTTACTTACTTACTCATTCATTCATTCATTCATTCATTCATTCATTCATTTATTTATTTATTTATTTATTTATTTATTTATTTATTTATTTATTTATTTATTTGTTTGTTTGTTTGTGAGATTTATATACCGCCTCATAGTGCAAGCACTCTCTAAGCGGTTTACACCAGTAAGCAATGTATATTTACATTGCCCCCAACAATCTGGGTCCTCATTTTACCTACCTCAGAAGGATGGAAGGCTTGAGCCGGTGAGATTTGAACCGCTGACCTGCGGATCACAGTCAGCTAAAGTGGCCTGCAGTACTGCCTCTAACCGCTGCGCCACCTCGGCTCTAAAAACTTAATCTTCTTAAAAACTTCCAGTGTTGGAGCATTCACAACTTCTGGAGCCAGCAGTGTGCTGCAACTGCCAAGAAAGCCAACACAGTTCTAGGCTGCATAAACAGAAGGATAGAATCAAGATCACATGAAGTGTTAATACCACTTTACAATGCCTTGGTAAGGCCACACTTGGAATACTGCATCCAATTTTGGTCTCCATGATGTAAAAAAGATGTTGAGACTCTAGAAAGAGTGCAGAGAAGAGCAACAAACATGATTATCAGTTGTCTAAAATGGTATATATGGTTTTCTCCTTGAGTTGGACTAGAACAGTGATAGCGAACCTTTTAGACACCAAGTGCCCAAACTGCGAGTGTGCATGCCCAAACTGAAAGATGTGTGCACGTGCTAACGTGTGCATGCATATGCACATGCATGAATGAATGTGTGCATGCATATGCACATGCACGAATGTGCTCATGGATGTGCATGTGTGGATGCGTGGATGTGCATGCACATATGCAACAGAGACCCGAAGACCAGCTGGTCAGTGGGTGGTGGGGCATCCCAACACCAGCAGCGCAGCAAGAGGTAAGATCTTTTTCTTTCATGAGCTTCTGTTTCGTTGTTTGCAGGGAAACAGAAGCTCACGAAAGAAATGCCACGGAGATCTGACATGGGGCGATGGCGCACGTGCCAGAGAGAGGGCTCTGCGTGCCACCTCTGGCACATGTGCCAGTAATGGGTTCCTACCAGTGTGGTCCACTGTACCGCACCGGTAGTGGCCGGCCGATTACACAATTTGCGCGCGACACCGGTCCATCATCTTCAGCGGTCCGTTGCGCGTCACCATCTTTTTTTCAGAATTTTTTAGCTTTTTTTGCTTCCTGCGCATGCGCAGAAGCAAAATCTTGTGAGGGGACGTGCGTGTGTGCGAGATTTCAGCAATTTTTTGCTTCTGCGCATGCACGGAAGCAAAAAAATCACCAAAATTGCATGCGCACGCACGTCCCCTCATGAGATTTTGCTTCTGCGCATGCGCGGAAGCAAAATCTTGCAAGGGGGCGTGCGCACGTAGTTAGCGCATGCACGCATAAAATGTGGTGATGCGTGCACAGCACACCGGTAGCAAGGTAAGAGAGCAACTGACCGCTGACGCGTTCCATAGGTTCGCCATCATGGGACTAGAAGATCTCCAAAGTCCCTTCCCAACTCTGTTATTCTGTTGTTCTGTTAAAAAGATGGTCATGAACTCTGCTCTGAAATTGTCTCCTCTCCTTACAGTATGGTACAGTTGAGCTCAACCAGGCTAAAAGGATCTTTGTTCTCCATCATCTCCATCTCAACAACCGGGAGAGCTTCCGTGGCCCATTTTCGGTGCTCCAGGTCAAAAGCCTCCACAAAAGAGGGTTTGCAATGTGCTGAATGGAATTGAATGATTCAAGGTGAAAGACGCTTAGTCCAGTAAGGGAAGAAGGGTCGTTATCACCCATCATAATTCAGGGCATTGGAATGTCATGTCTCTGTGTCTCTTGGTATCTTTGTGTTCAAGAGACAGAGCACTATCTTTGTTATTGTTCTAGAGAAATTTTTGGTGAGACAGGGAGGGTCATGTTGTGCTTGAAAAGAACACTGTGAGACAACCTGACATTCCAGCGAGACAATGATTAGGACTCAAGGGTTGAGTTGTTTTCTCTTCTAGCTTTCTTTTCAAGTGGGGGTTTCCCACTCAATCTTGTTCTTCAGCCAGCCTTAAGCAAGACCGGCTCCAGACTAGATCTCTGGGCAAAGGTGCCTTCTGGCCTGTTTCATTCCTTGGTGGCTTCTAAGGGGCTTCACCAATGGTATCAGGCAATGAGATCTAGAGTGGATTTGAGTTCCCTCAAGGCAGCAGAAGGAGAAGAAGGTCCCCATTGTAAGACAACCTCCACTCAAAGGAGGACCAAGAAGGAAGACTTTTTGCTCCCAACCTATAGCTTCTGGTTGCCAGAAGACTGAGCAGAGACATTGCTCAGCTGGCTGGCATTTTTCTCAGGCCGTCATTTTGCCCTGGTGAGAATAAATCCAGCTATTTTTCATCTCTGTTCTTCCCTCTGTGTAAACTCTGGACTGGGGTTTAGGAGTGGTGGGGTAGGATTGTCTGGCTCAAAATGCCTATTTTTTCTTTCTAAGAATTTTTCAGGACAGTAAAACTAAATAGAAAGAAAGAGAAAAAGAAAGCAAAGGAAAGAGAAAGAAAGAGAAAGAGAAAGAGAAAGAGAAAGAGAAAGAGAAGAAAGAAAGGAAGAAAGGAAGGAAGGAAGGAAGAAAGAAAGAAAGAAAGAAGAAAGAAAAGAGAAAGAAAGAAAGAAAGAAAGAAAGAAAGAAAAGAAAAGAAAAGAAAAGAAAAGAAAAGAAAAAAGAAAGGGAAAAAAGGAAGAAAGAGAGAGACAGAATGAAAAAAGAAAGAAGGAAAGAAAGAAAGAAAGAAAGAAAGAAAAGAAAGAAAAGAAAAGAAAAGAGAAAAGGAAAGGAAAGGAAAATAAAAAGAAAGAAAAAGAAAAAGAAAGGGAAAGGGAAAAAAGAAAGAGAGAGAGAGAAAGAAAGAAAGAAAAATAAAAAGAAAGAAAAAAGAAAGGGAAAAAAGAAAGAAAGAAAGAAAGAAAGAAAGAGAGAGAGAGAGAGAAAGAAAGAAAGAAAGAAAGAAAGAAAGAAAGAAAGAAAGAAAGAAAGAAAGAAAAAATTCTGCCTTCTGCCCTTCTCTTTATCAAGTAATTCCCTCATCTTAACCTAACGTGTGTCATAATAAGAAAAGGGCTGGGCTTTGATTGTACTGTTATGGCTACCATCTTGAGTTCTTTAACCCCACCCCCCAGTAGACCCCTTCTAAATTGGGGGACGACATTTTAAAACTGTAGGAGATGTTCTCACTTTCCCTGCGTTTGCCCTGAAAAAGGTACTAAACAAGCATTAACGGATGTAATGAAGTTACATGTGGCCCATCCGGGCCTCATTTTCACTGGCAGAGGGCTGCAGGAGGCCATCGTGGCTGAAAACGGAGCCCGTTTGCTGGCAGAGGGTGCAGGAGGCCGTTGCAGCCAAAACCGGAGCCTTGACGAGTGACGTCGAGCTGGCCACGTCCACCCTGGCCATGCCCACCCCTACCCCGAGGTCAAACACAACCCTGATGCGGCCCTCAATGAAATCGAGTTTGACACCCCTGGTCTAGGCTGATTGCACCTGGATTCGTTTCAGAGGCAGCGGAGTGAAGGATGCAGATGTTAAAAACCTCTCCAGGAAGGAGCTAATGAATAATTTGAGTTGGACACCTGAAGATGCAAAGATAACAAGGTGTAGAACCCAAATTTGAAATGTTTCCTTTTTTTTTTAAATGTTGTTCAGCAATTTGCCAGATCCCAGCAGAGAACATGTTATGAAGCCACCTGTGAGTTTAATATGAATAATTGTACTTAGTTTTATCTGTCAGATGTCGGAAGGGTTAGAAAAGGACATAATTAGTATTTATTCCTTGGCTCGACTCTTGGAACAGTTAACCACCCTTTTGGTTTAATTCCAAAGCAAACGAAGCCTAACTTTTGCTTAGAATTACAGAGCCATTAAAATAGAAGGCATCTCAGAGATCACCTAGTCTAGCCCCCTCTCACTGCAGATGCTGCTAGAATATTTCTGATAAATGAACTTCCAACCATGGAGAACTCAAGATTTTATGTAGCAATCTGTTCCGCTGTTTGCACAGTTAGGACGTCCCTCCTGACATGCAGCCTTTAACTCCTTTCTTGGACGTTTGATCCCACTGTTCCTGTCTTACTCTCTTGTGTAGCAGTCACATAGTGTACATTTTACTGCTGTTATCTGTAATCACCTTGCTTAAAGGATGGGAAACCCATCATCCTCCAGATGTAGCTGAAAACCCATTCCCAGCATGACAAGAATGGATATTGAGATACTTGTTGCGTCTCCTCAGGATGCTAGATTGCCCCAGAGATGGCCCTGATTGGCCCAGAGCGGGAGCTGCTTGAAAGCGGGAAACTAAAGGCTTCCTATTGGCTGTCGCGTCTGACAGCCGACTATAAACGAGCTGTCAGACGCGGCAGAGGCTGCTGGCAATTTCCATTCTGAGTTGTCACTGGCTGTTTTGCTGTTTGCTCTGTTAGCCTTAATAAAGGCTTGTTTGGTTCTTGATCAGTCTCGCCTCAGCAACAATACTGACATTCAGATCCAGTTTGGTCCAGTGGTTAAAAGTACCAGGCTGGAAAGCAGGAGACCATGAGTTCTAGTCCTGCCTTTGCTGGACTAAGCCAACTGGGAGACCTTAGGTCATTCCCCGTTTCTCAGCCCAACCCACCTCACAGGGTTGTTGTTGCGGGGAAAATAAGAGGAGGAAGGTAGTCCTTGACTTATGACCACAATTGAGCCTAATATTTCTGTTGCTGAGACAGTTAAATGAGTTTTGTCCCATTTTACAACCTTTATTGCCATGGTTATTAAGTGGATCACTGCAGCTGTTAGTAACACGGTTGTTAAGTGAGTCTGGCTTCCCCATTGACTTTGGAAAAGGTGATCCCATGATCCTGGGACACTACAACTCTCATAAATATGAGCCAGTTGCCAAGTGTCTGAATTTTGATTATGGGACCAAGGGATTATGCTGCAACGGTTGTAAGTGTGAAAAATGAACATAAGTCACTTTTTCAAGTATCGTAACTTCAAACGTTCACTAGATGAATTGTCGTAAGTCGAGGACAGGGGTGGGTTCCTCCCAGTTCAGACCGGATCGCCCGAACCAGTAGCGATCCGCTGGTGAATTCACTGTTGGTGCCGTTCCGTGCGCACCACCATCTTTTTTTTTATTTTGTGTGAATTCTTCCCCTTCCGCGGCTTGAAAAAGAGCCCTCCCACCCACCCGCGGGTCAATTCTGACCTTTATTTCTTTGCCCGAAGCACAGCTGATGAGTTCCTCAGCTGTGTTTCAGGCTTATTCCTGCTTCTGAGCATGCGCGGAAGCCAAATCGCACAAGGGGACGCACGTGCGTGAGTGGAGCGCGCACGCGCAAAACGTTGCAATGCGAACCAGTGGCGAAGGTAAGTGGAACCCACCCCTGGTTGAGGACTATCAGTATGTTTTCCATTTCGAGTTATTTGTACAAAATAATAAAGGCGGGATACAAATAAATAAGATATTGAGAAATTATAATTCAGCAAAACTAATCTCTTACCTCAATGGGGCAGAACAGAACTTTCAGCTTTTGAATCTCTACTTCCAAGGACGAGGAAAAATAAATTCTGGTTCTCGCAATTTGCTTTCTCCACATTCCCAGTTCATTAACATTGTCTGTTAAATGCTGGTTGGACATCCAGACATACCGTATTTTTCGGAGTATAAGACGCACCGGAGTATAAGACGCACCTTAGTTTTTGGGGAGGAAAATAGGGGAAAACAATCTGCCTACCAGGTATTCATCTGGCTAGCGTCCTTAGTCTGGTCAGCTTCAGCACATTATTTTATCCCCTGGTTAGGACTTTAAAAAACCTTCTTCTGAGAGAGTAACAATGAAAGAGCCTGCAAGCCGGTAAGAGCTGGGAAAATAGATAGCACCTGGTTATGGCTAGAAAAAAACTTATTTGGAGCAGCTTCAGCACATTATTTTATTCTCTGGTTAGGACTTTAAAAAACCTTCTTCTGAGAGAGTAACAATGAAAGAGCCTGCAAGCCGGTAAGAGCTGGGAAGATAGTTAGCACCTAGTTAGGGCTAGAAAAAAACTTATTCGGAGCAAGTAGAGCAATGAAAAAAAATTCTGCAAAGACTTAGGGCTGGAAAAACATTATTTGGAGAGAGTAACAATGAAAAAGCCTGCAAGGTAAGAGCTGGGAAGATCTGTTAGCACCTAGTTAGGGCTGGGAAAAAAAGCTACATTCGAAGTATAAGACGCACCCAAATTTTCAGCCACTTTTAGGGAGGAAAAAGATGCGTCTTATACTCCGAAAAATACGGTAATTGAAATCTGAGTTGGTTATTCGTTTTGCCTAATGGCTTCAGATAGTTTTATCATTATATTTAAGGCCTCTGGTGTGCTTTATTCATCATAATGAGTGGGAATGCTAATGAGGAACTAATGAGCCTGTTTAGCAAGACTCTTCCTACTGCTCCTAGAAGCTAATTAGTTAAATTTCCTGATTCTTGTGATTAACAGCCCAGTTCCTAAGTCACATCTTTTCTGAGGCCATCAAACACCTGCTTCAGAAAGAAAATTACTTATGTTAAATACATTAAGATGAATTGAATATAAAGTGCTATATTCACACAGCCCTACCTACATCTTCAAAAAAGGCAGTAATTAATATTTTAAATTCAGCTGAGGAACCGACTATTGTTAAACAGAGAAGGTTTGCTCCGGGGAGCTCACGCTGGCTTCATTTTGGCCTCCGGTGAAAACCTCTCTAAATTTTATTAATTGACTGACACTGTTTTTGATTTTGAGCATCTGCCTCCTTGTTCTTCCTCGCTTATGCGGCGTTTTCATTTTAAATGTTAGTTCGTTTTAGTGTAAACGTTTTTATTCCGATTGTATTTTGGGGGGGATGGATTGTATTGGAAAACTGCCCAAAGAGTTTCAGCTATCGGGCAGTTTAAACTTTAAACATTTAATAAAGAAATAAAAACTACCGTATTTTTTGGAGTATAAGACGCACCTTTTTCCTCCCTAAAAGTGGCTGAAAATTTGGGTGCGTCTTATACTTTGAATGCAGCTTTTTTTCCAGCCCTAACTAGGTGCTAACAGATCTTCCCAGCTCTTACCTTGCAGGCTTTTTCATTGTTACTCTCTCCAAAGAATGTTTTTCCAGCCCTAAGTTTTTGCAGAATTTTTTTTCATTGCTCTACTTACTCCAAGTAAGTTTTTTTCTAGCCCTAACCAGGTGCTAACTATCTTCCCAGCTCTTACCAGCTTGCAGGCTCTTTCATTGTTACTCTCTCAGAAGAAGGCTTTTCCAGCCCTAAGTCTTTGCAGGTTTTTTTTTTTCATTACTCTACTTGCTCCAAAGAAGTTTTTTTCCAGCCCTAACAAGGTGCTAACGATCTTCCCAGCTCTTACTGGCTTGCAGGCTCTTTCATTGTTACTCTCTCAGAAGAAGGTTTTTTAAAGTCCTAACCAGGGGATAAAATAATGTGCTGAAGCTGACCAGACTAAGGATGCTAGCCAGATGAATACCTGGTAGGCAGATTGTTTTCCCCTATTTTCCTCCCCAAAAACTAAGGTGCATCTTATACTCCGGTGCGTCTTATACTCCGAAAAATACGGTAGCTTTTATGAGTCCTTTGCAGAAAAGAGATCCTGATCAATTGTCATGGTTACTTTATTTTTGCATTTGTTGCTATGTCCATTGGTCAGATAGCCCTTGAAGTTTTTTTTAATGGTTATTTTGAAAGGGCTGGTAGGAATAATCTGTTTTGTTCATCGCTGTCAAAAGTGAATAGAATCAGGGGAAACATAAACTGGTCTTCAGGCTGCTGAACAATACAGGAAAATATTTGATAGTTTCTATATCTTTCCAGGGACAATCACCATAAAGGATGGTTGCAAAGTGATCATAAATAAATCATCATTCAGCCAGTTGAATTTAGACCTAGAGATAAATTACCAGATGCTTGGGAACAGCTAAAATAACCATCTTAAGTAGTTTTCCTGAGACAAATGAAAGTGAATTGGAGAGCAAAAATCATGGACAACAGTTGTAGAGGATCATCTAAATATGCAAAAATAAATGTCCCTGATGAATATTCTCTTGGCCTCTGACAGAAAGCCACTTGAAGAGACTAGAAGCATTTGAAATGTGGATGTACAGGCGGCTGTTACGTATAAGCTGGGTTGACAAAATCAGAAATGAGGAGGTGATAAGCCGCATGGGAAAGCCAAGGGAAAGCATCAAAACCATTAAAAACGGAAGTTAGAATATTTTGGACATGTGATGTGACACCCGGAAAAATATGGCATAATTCACTCTGAGAGACCCGGTTAAGGACAGATTGATTTGGAGAAATCTGCGGGGTTGCTAAGAGTTGACAATGACTTGATAGCACATCATTACACACCAGTCGTGTGTTTCTAGCCCTACTCTTCTGAGAAGCACCAATGTGTTGAGCATGTGTCATCCTCTTGTACCTTCCTTTTCCTTCCCAGTTCTTGAGAAGGGTGCACCAAGGATAAAAATGCACATAAACAGCATTTTTACCAAATTGCTTAAGTTCCCCAAAAATTTGGCACCTTGGGCCAGTGCTTACTCAGCCCTAACCTAGAGCCTGAGAAAGGCGGGGCTAGATGAATCACAAGTTGGAATTAAGATTGCAGGGAGAAATATCAACAACCTCAGATATGCAGATGATACCACTCTAATGGCAGAAAGTGAAAAGGAACTAAAGAGCCTCTTGACGCGGGTGAAGAAGGAGAGTGCAAAAGTTGGCTTGAAACTCAACATTAAGAAAACTAAGATCATGGCATCCGGACCTCTCAATTCCTGGTAAATAGATGGGGAAGAAATGGAGGTAGTGACAGTTTCCCCCCACCCTGGGCTCCAAGATCACCGCAGATGGGGACTACAATGAGCCTGTGGTGGCGCAGTGGTTAAAAGCAGCACTGCAATCTGAACTGCTAGTTCAGCAGTTCAGCTGTTCAAATCCCACCAGGCTCAAGGTTGACTCAGCCTTCCATCCTTTCGAGGTGGGTAAAATGAGGACCCAGATTGTTGGGGGCAATATGCTGAACTCTGTAAACCGCTTAGAGGGGGCTGTAAAGCACTATGAAGCGGTATATAAGTAAGTGCTATTGCTATTACAGCCAAGAAATTAAAAGACGCTTGCTCCTGGGGAGGAAAGCTATGGCAAATCTAGATAGGATACTAAAAAGCAGAGATATCACCCTACCAACAAAAGTGCGTATAGTCAAGGCTATGATTTTCCCAGTTGCAATTTATGGCTGTGAAAGTTGGACCATAAGGAAGGCTGAGCGCCAAAGAATTGAGGTCTTTGAACTATGGTGTTGGAGAAGACTCCTGAGAGTCCCTTGGACTGCAAGGCGATCCAACCGGTCAGTCCTAGAGGAGATCAACCCTGACTGCTCTTTAGAAGGCCAGATCCTGAAGATGAAACTCAAATACTTTGGCCACCTAATGAGAAAGAAGGACTCACTGGAGAAGAGCCTAATGCTGGGAAAGATTGAGAGCAAAAGAAGAAGGGGACGACAGAGAATGAGGTGGCTGGATGGAGTCACTGAAGCAGTAGGCGTGAGCTTAAATGGACTCTGGAGGATGATAGAGAACAGGAAGGCCTGGAGGAACATTGTCCATGGGGTCGCGATGGGTCGGACACGACTTCGCAACTAAGAACAACAACAATCTAGAGCCAGACTTTAACCGCCCCTATTGTTTTTTTCTTCAAAATGAAACAAGGCAGGATTTTGTGGAATTTAAAGAACCTGAAAAGGAAATGAAACCTTCCATCTTTAATATTTTGATAGCCACTCCCAAACTTGAGTTTTAGTTTTGAAACATCCTGTCTCCAAAATGCAAATATTTTACCCTTCTGTGGATCTTTATTTATATCTGGCAGGCGAGGGTTTTGGAATTTTGTTCCATGATCTATCAAGGTGTTAGGCAGTTGAAACTGGTCTGTATCATCTTTGTAAAAGGCAATTGATTCAAATATCGTTCTTGCAACACGAGGAAGGAGTAGGATAGCTTTCCACTCATAACATTTGGGTTTATCCGGCTGGCAAGCTGCAATTATCAGCCATGTTCTGGAAAGAGGTCCCCAAATTGCAAATTAAAGTCATAGGAAGCTACACTTCAATGGAATATTTTATTTTTTAAAAATAGTTCCTAGCCATAAGAATAGCATGACAATGAAATCAGTGACCCAGAGTGGTGATGAATTTTCCTTTTTTTCCCCCCATATGGGTTCAAGATGAACTCAGATAGCCATTTCTCAGAAATGATTTAATTGAATTTCTCTCCTAAATAAGAGATTGGTCATGATGACCTCCGGAGTTCCTTCCAACTCTAGAATTATAATGAACGCTTGAATTACCGTATTTCAATGTTCACTTTTGGCAGGATATGTATATTTATATAAAAGCCAAATACCACTCACTCATCATGAAATCTCCAGAACTGTAAAGCCTACAAACTTGAAACTTGGCACGTATGTTCCTCTTGAACATACGCTCTTGAACGTCCTCGCTAAGAAAGGATTTTTCAAAATGACCATCAGATCATTAGTTATTTCTTATATTATTATTAATATGCTCTGATGCTAAGGAGTTAGACGTTCTACTCCCACTCCCCACCTGAACCGGGCGTGGGCATGGCCAGTGCATGACTCATCCGGCCTGCGGGCTGGGAGTTTAGACATTCTACTCCCCCTCCCCACCTGAAAAGAACTCTATTCCAACTGCCAGTTACCTCATATTAACACACTCTGATGCTAAGGAGTTATACATTCTACATACATTTTCAAGCTTTAAGTGTCAATGTATCAAGCCCAATCAATTTCGTAGCACGGGTATCCAGCTACTAATACTGTATACAATGGTGCAACAGAAGAAATTAATCCCATGTGTCTTACCAGCTGTGAGATTTTATTACTGGTAATAGCAAAACATTAAGAAAATAACGTTCATCTTTCATTTAAACAGACCTATTGAAAAGAGCAGAAAATAATATTGTCTGAAAACTGAGCATAGCAACAAAGAAAAAACTTAAAGAAACTTGGTTAAAGCTGTTTTTGCTCATATATGCTCTCCCGTTTTTAGCTACACAGTTAATCCTCGACTTACGACCACAATTGAGCTAAACATTTCTATTGCTAAGTGAGACAATTGTTGTCACGATGTGAATATTGTCAGTTTGTGCATCTCTGTGTTTCCTACTGTTCCTTGTATCTATGGTCAGACAGACGTATGATATATTCTAGTACGCATGTCTACATTCCTGAGGTCAACTCCTTTCCTTTCTCATCGCCATCTCTACCAAGGTAAAAGTGATTTATTTTCTTAGCCGATACAATGTAGTCCTAATAAGAATTCTTTATTATTTTTCTACTGAAATAAATATTTTGTTTATTAGTATTTGAATCTCGGGCTTTATTTTCTAAGTAAGTATGTTTTCAAAGAAGCCCAATCCATCGCCTCTGAGGAGAGTAATTCTCTTCTTAACAATTGTTAACTGAGTTTTGTCCCTTTAATGACCTCTTTTGCCACAGTTATTCAGTGAATCATTGCAGTTGTTAAGTTAGTGACACAGTTGTTAAGGGAATCTGGCTTCCCCATTGACTTTGCTTGTCAGAAGGTTGCAAAAGGGGATCACATGACCCCGGGACACTGCAACCGTCATAAATGTGAGTTGTCAAGTGTCTGAATGTAAATCACATAACCATGGGGATGCTACAATGGTCATAAGTGTGAAAAATGATCATGTCATTAAGTCACTAAGAGCAACAAAGATGATTAGGGGACTGGAGGCTAAAATGTATGAAGAATGTTTGCAGGAACTGGGTATGTCTAGTTTAATGTAAAGAAGGACCAGGGGAGACATGATAGCAGTGTTCCAATATCTCAGGGGTTGCCACAAAGAAGAGGGAGTCAAGCTATTCTCCAAAGCACCTGAGGGGAGGACAAGAAGCAATGGATGGAAACTAATCAAGGAGAGAAGTAACTTAGAACTAAGGAGAAATTTCCTGACAGTTAGAACAATTAATCCGTGGAACAGCCTGCCTCCAGAAGTTGTAAATGCTCCAACACTGGAAGTTTTTAAGAAGAGATTGGACAACCATTTATCTGAAGTGGTGTAGGGTTTCCTGCCTAAGCAGGGGGTTGGACTAGAAGACATCCAAGGTCTCTTCCAATTCTGTTATTCTATTCTATTCTAAGTCACTTTTTTCAGTGCTGTTGTAACTTTGAACAGTCATGAAATGCACTGTTGTAATTCGAGGACTACCTGTATGTCTATATAAAAATAATTTGTTAAAAAGTGAGGAAAAAAGGTAGCATGAAGCCGTATGGCTCTTTTCTGTGTTTTTTCTAAACCATCCAAATTGAGTCCGAGAAAAAGGTGAACTTGGACACAGCTAAAAAGCTCATGGACCTTGCAAAAAATACAGGCCAATCCAGGATAGAAGCTCACTTGGCTTGGAAGAAGAAATTGTAATTATTTTTCCAGTTAAGTCTTCCACACTGTATCATTTCACCGCTCACCGTCTTCCATTGTTACGGCATGTTCAGTGGTGGGTTTCACATATTTTTACCACCGGTTCGCCCCCCGCGCGCACACTCGCTTTGCTTGTGCGCCTTCTGCGCATGTGCTCAGCCTCGAAAATGTGGCTAAATATGATGGCATTACGTCCGGGCAGGTGGGCAGGCTCACCCACAGTCGCCGCTACCAGTTCGCCCGAACCAGTCCGAACCGGTTGAAAACCACCTCTGGGCATGTTGCATCTCTGGTAAATAAGTTATGATACAATAATTTTACTTGATGAAATTGACCCCTGCCCCAAATTGGCATTTCTTCCCGTTATCCAGGGGTGGGTTCTTACCGGTGCGGTCTTCTGTATGGCACCGGTAGCGGCTGGCGGATTGCGAAACGGCTCTGGTGCCGTCCTCGCCGGTCCGTCGGGCAGCACCATCTTTTTTGTGATTTTTTTTTGGCTTTTTTTGCTTCCTGCACATGCGCGGAAGCAAAATCTCATCGAAATCTCATAAGGGGACATGTACGCACATGCGATTTCGCGAGATTTCGCTTCCACACATGCGCGGATGCAAAAAATCACCAAAATCATGCGCGTGCATCCCCTCACAAGATTTTGGCGAGATTTCGCACGAGGGGGGGTGCGTGTAGCGAGCAAGCATGTGTGCGCGCAACATGGCAGTGCACCGGTAGCGAGGTAGGAGCAACCCGCCCCTGCCGTTATCCCGCCCACTCAAAACATATGAAGTCAAGTTCTTAATTTCTTTTTAGAAAAGATCAGGTCATGCAGATGCAGAAATCCAGTGAGTGTGTCTATTCTGTAAAAGTGTGATTCACTGGATCTTTTTGGGGGGTGTGTGCGGGGGAGTCCACTGACAAGAAGCCTTTAGTGTAACTTGAATGTTACATTCCCATGACCTCTGAAAATGTTTTTGAAAGGTTACAGCTGGTCAGAAAGTTATCTTTGTCTGAGGAACAGTTGGCCGGGGATGCAGGACAAAGCACGGCCCCCCCAAAAAAATTTTTTAGCGGAGAAGACAAATCTGTGCAATGTAAAGAAAAGAAGGAATTAAGAATTTAGATGTTCGTTACCACACAAATCAGAATTAGTTTTAAAAGTCCTTGTTTTTCTTTCCTTTCCTTTCCTTTCCTTTTTTAAACAGACTGGAGCTGGTAATGTGCATAACAATCACGGCAATTAATTTACCGTGTTAAATGTAAAGTAAAAGCTGCATTTGAAAGCCTTGTGCTGTGTCTATAGCAACACAAATCCATGGGTTGGAAACCCCACCCCCCAACCCTGAATGGCTAAATAAATGCTTGTACCAGCTGTGATTTCTAAAAAGAAGACATCTAGGATGTATACCAGAAATACAGGATTCGCTTTGGATCTGATCTCATTAGGCCAAATTGCATTTATCATTAGAAACCACATCAACAGCAACTACACATTCAACAACATAATTTCTATATAATGGGCATTTCCTCTGATGCTAAGATTTAAATTCCTTCTCTATTAAAATTCTTATGAAATTCAGTTTTCCAGGCTTGGTGTTCCCCTTAGAGAGAAAATTCCCATTCAGTACAGATACTCCTTGACTTACGACTAGAATATAGGTTGTAAGTTGTTGCGGTCGTAAGTTGAGGTATAATTTTCATTGTAAGTTGTTGTGGTTGTAAATTGAGGTATAATTTTGGTTGAAATATAATTTTTGTTATAAGTTGTTGCGGTCATAAGTTGAGGTATAATTTTGGTTGTAAGTTGCGGTTGTAAGTAAGTTGTTGGGGTAGTAAGGTGAGGTATAATTTTGGTTGTAAGTTGTTGTGGTTGTAAGTTGAGGTATAATTTTGATTGAAAATTGTGGTCGTAAATTCAGGTATAATTTTGGTCATAAATTGAAGTATAATTTTGGTTGTAAACTGTGGTCGTAAGTAAGTTGTTGCGGTTGTAAGTTCAGGTATAATTTTGGTTGTAAGTTGTTGTGGCCGTAAGTTGAGGCACCACATGACTGGGCTTAATTTTACAACCATTTTTACGATAGTGGTAAAGCGAGTCCCTGTGTTTGTTAAGTGAATCATATGGTTGTTAAATGATCCATGTGATTGTTAAGCAAATCCATTTTCCCTAATGGGCCGTTTTTGCCCTAAACTGACAAAAAATGCTGGAAGTCGCCAAAATCTCTCACAAACTGTGGTCATGTGACCACAGAATGTTACAACTAGTTGTAAATGCAGACCGGTTGCAAAGCGCCTGAAATGCAACCATGTGACTGCAGGGGGAGGGAACAGCGGTCATAAATCTGAGGGCAGGTTTTTTGAAGTTCATGATAACTTCAAGTGGTCCTTAAATGTAAATCAAAAACTAATTGTATCATATGTTGATGGAGATTCTCAATTACCCAGGTCCTGGTTGTTCCAAAGGTGATTTTTCCAAAAGGCAACTAGACTTCCTTGGGAGTTTTTTTCTTTGAAAACATTTCATTTTTCATCCAAGAAGCTTCTTCAGTTCTAACTCTTCTAACCCCTTCAGTCAGATTGAGGATGTTAGAAGAGTTAGAATTTGTATGTCTAGTCTAGGACTAGGGATGATATGATAGCAGTCTTCCAATATTCGAGGGGGCTGCCACAAAGGAGAGAGGGTCAACCTATTCTCCAAAGCACCTGAGGGCAGGACAAGAAGAAATGGATGGAAACTCATCAAGGAGAGAGGCAACCAAGAATTAAGGAGAAATTTCCTGACATTGAGAACAATTAACCAATGGAATGGCTTGTGCTCCATCACTAGAAGCTTTTAAGAAGAGACTGGACAACTATTTGTCTGGAATGGCATAGGAGGGTCTCCTGCTTGAGCAAGGGGTTGGACTAGAAGACCTTCAAGGTCCCTTCCAACTCCCTTATTCTGCTATTATGGAGCTTCTTGGATGTGAAAATTTTTCAAAGAAAAAACCAAGGAAGTCCAGTTGCCTTTTGGAAAAAAAGAACTTTCGGGACAACTATATCATATCTAATATGATTTGTAAGCCATAGGTGGAACTGACTGTTTGAAAAAATTCAGAGCAGCCTTTGAAATGGTGTGCCATTTTATTGGGTTTCTTCTGGCCCATCGCAGTTGCAAATTCCACATTTCCAAGCTCTTCCTAAAATATCCAGTCTCTTCCTAAAATCAGTACGGAGAAATTGTAAAAAGCTGTAAAAGAAACTTGTTAATGTTTTATGTGTCCGTATCTTAGATGTTTGTTATATCTGTGTTCTATGTTTTTATATTGTATGTTAGTTTTTAAAGGAAAACTTAATAAACATTATTAAAAAAAGAAAGAAAAAAAAGAAAGAGCTTTATAGCTCCCGCTGCCTTAAGAAAATTCAAAACATTCATAAATATCCATCTCATCCTGGGCACCCCCTTTTTTTTTAACTATTACCATCTGGCAGACGGTACAGGATAATAAAATCAAGGACAAATAGGCTGAAAAACAGCTTCTTTCCCAGAGCAGTAACTACTGTATATTGAATTCTACTGTATAGTGCAATATTAAGGCAATATCAGGGGTTTTTAATTCAATTGTATAGAATGTGAAGGATGTGTGCTTTTGTTTTATTTTTTATGTATAATGTACACCGAAGATGGCATTTAATTTCGTTGTACGAGGTGCAATGACAATAAACTAAATTAAACTAAACTAAACTAGTATGGGTAATGAAACGTCTGCCAGAAAACAAGCAAGCTCAGAGAGCACCAGGGACCCCTCAAAACTTTCTCTCATCTACCAATAAGTTTTCAGAACTGCCCATGATTTTCTGCTACCTGAGATGAAGGAGAGTAAGACCCCGGGGCGTATGAATGCATTTATTTTTTATTTGTTCATTAGATTTGGAGGCTGTCCAATTCCTGGATGACTTTAAGCAGTTTAAATTTTAAAAGGAGGAAATAATAAAACGAAAAGGAAGGAAAAAAACATATGCATCCAGAGAATGCAAACTTAACATAGTGGAAAAAGAAAACCAATGAGCCTTAACAGCCTCAAGCCTTGGGAGCAGAGCCAAATTTTCAAGGTCTTCTAGAACAATGGCAGGATGGGAGCCCTCTTGATCTCCAGGTGTGTGTGTGTGTGTGTGTGTGTGAGTGTGATGGATACTGTTCCAGAGGGCAGGACCTGCTGGTAGGTGGGTGAAGGATCAAAGGCGAACATCATTGCACTCCAGGTGGTACATCTGCTGGCCATTCGCAACCAGAGGGAGCAAAGGGAGGGCAGATAGCAATAGCATTTAGACTTATATACCTCTTCACAGTGCTTTACAGCCCTCTCTAAGCGGTTTACAGAGTCAGCATCTTGCCCCCAATAATCTGGATCCTCATTTAATCCACCTCAGAAGGATGGAAGGCTGAGTCAACCTTGAGCCTGGTGAGATTTGAACTGTCAACCTGCAGGCAGCTGGCAGGCAGCAGAAGTAGCCTGCAATACTGCATTCCAACCACTGCGCCACCGCGGCTCATCATACAGATAAAGAGATGGAAGTATACAGCCACATGGGAATTCTGGGAATTGAAGTCCACACCAGTAGTGGGTTCTAAAACCCGTCGCTACTGGTTTGAGTACTGGTTTACCCAGTTCACTGAACCAGGCAGAACCGGGAGCAACCCACCGCTGGTCCACACCAGAGGTGGGTTGCTCCTGGTTCAGACCGGTTCTATAGAACCAGTAACGGGAATTTCCCCATGCTCACTGGATCGGGAGCAATCACCGATTGGCCACACCCCTGAACTGGCTCTAATGGCAGCAACATAGGTGCCGTCATCTTGTTTTTTGCTTCTGTGCATGCGCAGAAGCTTGGTTTTTGGCACTGCGCATGTGCGCGCGCCCATGTGGCGCCGGAGGAAGTGAACCGGCGGCGAGGTAAGTTAGAACCCACCCCTGGTCCACACAACTTCATATTGAGCTGTGGTGGTGCAGTGGTTAGAATATAGTACTGCAAGCTACTTCTGCTGACTGCTGGCTGCAGTTCGGCAGTTCAAATCTCACCAGGCTCAAGGTTGATTCCGGGGGAATCGATTGAGAGGGACCACGCATGTTCCCCGGGGTCACACGTGCCCCCTGGCATCGCTCCGAGCCCCCCCAGGAGGGGGCGCCCCACTATTTGAGAAGGACTGAATTAAGGTAAGGTAAAAAGAGCTGCTGTGGCGCAGTGGTTAGAATGCAGTACTGCAGGCTACTTCTGCTGTCTGCCGTCTGCCAGCAATTTGGCAGTTCAAATCTCACCGGCTCAAGGTTGACTCAGCCTTCCATTCTTCTGAGGTCGGTAAAATGAGGACCCAGATTGTTGGGGGCAACATGCTGACTCTGTAAACTGCTTAGAGAGGGCTGTAAAGCACTGTGAAGTGGTATATAAGTCTAAGTGCTATTGCTATTGCCAATGTTGAGAAACACACACCTAGTCCAACACTAGAATAGTGCAAGAATCAACTACTATGGCATTCCAGACAGATGCAGGTAGCTTGCCCTTAATGACTGGTTGCTTAGTGGCCATTTGAAGTTATGACAGAAACCCCACCCCAAACGCTACTCATGACCTGGTTCCAGAGTACCAACTACTGCACACACCTCTGTGATCACCTGACCACATTTTGGGTATTTGGTAATCAGGTCATCTTTACATCCAATTGCAACATTCCACAGTCATCAGACACCTATGTCCACACCAGTCACTTACATTACAGCATCTTCGTGAAGGTCCACAAAGCAGATACGAACTTGGCACAGTGACACAGTGGTTAAAATGCAGTATTGCAGGCAAACTCTGCCCACAGCCTGGAGTTCAGTCCTAGAACATAGAATAATAGAGTTGGAAGGGATCTTGGAGGTTTTTCTAGTCCAACTCACTGCTCAGGCAGGAGACCCTATCATTTCAGACAAATGGTTGTCCAATCTGTTTTTGAAAGTCTCCAGTGATGGAGCACCCACAACTTCTGAAGGCAAGCTATTCCATTGGTTGATTGCTCTCACCGTTAGGAATTTTCTCCTAAGTTCTAGTTTGCTTCTCTCCTTGGTTAGTTTCCATCCATTGTTTTTCATCTTGCCTCTTGGTGTTCTGGAAAATAGGTTGTCTATTTTCGGGGTTCAAGGTTGACTCAGCCTTCCATCCTTCTAACGTCAGTAAAAAGAGGACCCAGATTGTTGGGGGAAATGTGTTGACTCTGTAAACTGCCCAGAGCAATGGTGGGATTCCAAATCTTTTCCTACTGGTTCTATGAGAGAGCGCTTTGCACGTACGCAGCACTCAAAGACCGCCTTCCGTGTCAGCGCTGGCGAGCTGAGCTGTTGTTTAGCTCAGCTGAGGCGCAGCAATCGCACAAATCAGCTGAGCTAAAAAACAAGGGAATACAGGATAGGACAGGGAACGGCGGGGGCAGGAGGGCGGGGCCAACCAGAGGTGATATTTGCCGGTTCTCCGAACTACTCAAAATTTCTGCTACCGGTTCGCCCAAACCGGTCCGAACCGGCTGAATACCACCTCTGGCCTAGAGAGAGCTGTAAAGCACAATGAGTTGGTGTAGAAGCCTAAATGCTATCGCTAGCTCCACCTCCAGTTCTATCAATCTGTGTCTCCATTTCCATCATCATTATTATCTCTTCATCTCAATCCAAACAAAAAAATTGGCAACAGCCACACAGTTCTTAATTGAATACAGCAGGGAGAGCCTGGGAAGCCCCTGATTCCCGATGGGGTGAATTAGAGACCATGTGTGGCAGAAAAGCAATGCGTAACTCGGGAACTATGAGACCAGCAAAAAAAGCATATGTGCAAACATGGTACAGATGCAACCAACGGAAATTCGAAAAAAAACTCTTTATTTTTTTTCCAGGGCAGCTTACAGCATCTAGGTAGAATTCATGTACAAACCAGCCAGCCGTAACTTAAGGTATGATGGTGATGTCATGAATAATTGCTGTACATCATGCCTTGTCTTAGTCATCTTTCTCCTAATATTTCCATTCTTGGGTAACGGTGCCTCCTTGCCAGCAGAACAATAGCCAAATAGGATCATCCTTGGTTATGACTATTCCTTCCCCGTAACAAAATTTATTGTAAACTTGACATTCGTCACGATTTAGTCATATCCTTTTGTCTGATATCATCAAAATGATGTTCCCCCCCCAAAAAATTCTAAAAGCAATTTAGAATTTCTTAAGGAGAGGAACCCTTAAACTTTCCAGATCATTTTGAGAAAAGTTAATACTAGTTTACTCTTAGCCCATTGTATTTACAACTCTTACTGTATACTTAGGGACGCAGTGGCTCAGTGGCTAAGACTTTGAGCTTGTCAATCAGAAAGGTCGGCAATTCGGCAGTTCGAATCCCTAGCACCGCGTAACGGAGTGAGCTCCCGTTACTTGTCCCAGCTTCTGCCAACCTAGCAGTTCGAAAGCATGTAAAAATGCAAGTAGAAAAATAGGGACCACCTTGGTGGGAAGGTAATAGCGTTCCGTGCACCTTCAACATTTAGTCATGCTGGCCACATGACCACGGAGACTTCTTCGGACAGCGCTGGCTCTTCGGCTTTGAAATGGAGATGAGCACTGCCCCCTAGAGTCGGGATCGACTAGCACATATATGCGAGGGGAACCTTTACCTTATTGTATACTTTCAGAGAACAATTCTAGAGTTGTCTGGTTTTTTTTTAATAAATTGAGCCTAACAATTAAGATTAAAGCAATGGCATGTTAATTATAAAAGGATACAGTGTTCTCTGTTTTAAAATCCCCCAATCATCCACATCTCATAATATTTTAATGGGAATTTGTTTAATAGTAAGTGTCAGATTTCTGGTTTCTCGGAACTATCTATGGAGATTCTCTGTCATCCAGGACATGGTTGTCCCAAAGGTGCTTTTTCAAGAGGCAACTGGACTTCCTGGTTTTTCTTTGAAGACGTTTCACTTCTCTTCCAAGAAGCTTCAACTGGAAAAAGCACCTTTGGGTTTCTCAGAAACATTTCCTTGGTTTATTGAAAGCCCCCAAAAGAGGGAGATATTGACCCCTTTGTTTTAAACAGGACATTAGAAAGGGTAACCGAAATGGGAGTTGATTAGCTCTCTTTTGAGGAAAATAACACATAAATAAATTTTATTTATTTACTTTTACAGGTAATCCTCACTTAACACTAATTGGGACCAGAAGCTCTGTCATTAAGCAGCATGGTTGTTGAGCATAACACCACAGAAGAAGAAGAAAAAAGACTAGGGGTGACACGATAGCAGTGTTCCGATATTTAAGGGGTTGCCACAAAGATGAGAGGGGTCAATCTATTCTCCAAAGCACCGAAGACAGGACAATGGATGGAAACTAATCAAGGAGAGAATCAACCTAGAAATAAGGAGCAATTTGCCGACAGAACAATCAATCAGTAGAACGGCTTGCCTCTAGAAGTTGTGGATGCACCAACACTGGAGGTTTTTAAGAAGAGATTGGACAATCATTTGTCTGAAATGGAATACAGTCTCCTGCTTAAGCAGGGGATTGGATTAGAAGACCTCCAAGATCCCTACCAACTGTACTATTCTGTCATTACCGTCTTCAACTTCTGACCTTCTGCTGGCTTCTCCAATGACTTCGCTTGTTAGAAACCAGCTCCGAAGGTCACAAATTATGATCATGTTACCTCAGGACACTACGATGGGTAAAAATGCAGGTTCATCTTCTTGCATCCGAAACACAATCCTGTGATGCTGCCCAGGTCATAAGTACAAGGACCGGTCTTAATTACTCCTTGTTCAGCGCCGTTGTAACTTCAAACAGTTGCTGAATGAGTGGTTATTAAGCAAGGACTACCTATCTAGCCATTTCAGTCCTCCTGGATCCCAAAAGCCTCTGGCTGACTGTCTGGCTTGGCGTGAAGGCAGATAAGAGGAGACATAATAATAGTATTAATATAGAAATGTGGGTTGAGATCATTTTTTTTTCATCCTGTTAATGTTTGAATTTAGGATCATCCACTGGAATGAGGCAGATAACCAATAGAAAAAAAAGGACTTAAACTATCTGCCTTCAGATGTGGGAATACCTACCAAGTGTGCACGGAAAATTAGGCTTAAAAGGTAAATGTGTAGCATGGCTAGCATGGCTTGCATCCCAACCACACGACAACATCAGCGAAGGAAGGACATACCCGTAATCTCTTCTCAGCATATGGAATGCATCTAGTTGGCCATTTGTGACCTGGAAATGCTGAACTACATAATCCATTGGTCTGATCTAAAAGGGGTCTTCTTATGCTCATTTGCGCACCACATTTCAACACCCGCAGTGATCTGCAGAAGGAGGCAAACATGCTCAAACATGCATTTTGACATCACAATACAAACAACATGACTTTGCTGTGTCTGATATCGTGACAAATAAAAGTGTCAGAATTGCATCATGATGCAATGTGCATTTCATCATTTTTTTTCCATCATTGTGACTTCTACACAGACATCTATGTCCACACCAAACATTTACAGCAACTCTGTGAAGGTCAACAAGGCTGACACAAACCTGGCTGAAGCTTTCAAGAAACTCGACTCAACATGGCTAGGACTAAATCCTTGTTTTAACTGTAGAATAGTAGGTGTTATAAAAGTTGACAGCATCTAAGATATTGAAGCTAATTCCGGAATGGAATGGAATAGAATAGAATAGAATAGAATAGAAAAAATGGAGTGGAGTGGAGTGGAGTGGAGTGGAGTGGAGTGGACTAGACTAGACTAGACTAGACTAGACTAGAATAGACTAGAATAGACTAGAATAGAATCTGGAAAGGATCTTGGAGGTCTTCTAGTCCAGCCCCCTGCTCAAGCAGAAGACTCTATACCAGTGATGGCAAACCTTTTTTTCCTCGGGTGCCGAAAGCAAGCAAGTACCCGCTATCGTGCGCATGCGAGTGCCCACACCCATAATTCAATCCTCCTGCCCCTGCCCCCTGTGCATGTGTGCATGACCCCCACGCTGCCCCACCCCCCGCGCATGCGCACACAACCCCACCTCCCCCCCATTTCCCAACTTCCGGTGGGCCTGGTAGGCCCGTTTTTTCGCCCTCCCCAGCCTCCAGAGGCTTTCCTGGAGCCTGGGGAGGGTGAAAATGGCCTCCCCCGCCCCCTGGAGGCCGGAAACACCCTCCCAAAGCCTCCGCACGAGCCAAAAATCAGCTGGCCAGTATGCACATGCGCGCTGGAGCTGAGCTAGGTCAATGGCTCGGGTGCCGGCAGATATGGCTCCGCGTGCCACCTGTGGCACCCGTGCCATAGGTTCGCCATCACTGCCCTATACCATTTCAGACAAGTGACTATCCAGTCTCTTCCTAAAAACCTCTAGTGATGGAGCACCCACAACTTCTGAAGGCAAGCTGTTCCACTAGTTAATTGTTCTCACTGTTAGGAAGTTTTTCCTTAATTCCAGGTTGCTTCTCTCCTTGAATAGTTTCCATCCATTGTTTCTTGTCCTGTCCTCTGGTGCTTTGGAGAATAATGTGACCCACTCTCTTTGTGGCAGCCCCTCAAATATTGCAATACTGCTGTCATGTCACCCCTAGTTCTTCTTTTCTTTAAACTAACCAAACCCAAACCCTGCAACCGTTCGGCATATGTTTTAGTCTCCAGGCCTTTGTTCATCTTAGTTGCTCTTCTCTGAACTTTCTCTCTCCTTGTGTTTCTCTCTCTGTAATGTCCAGTCATTTCCCATATTCACTTAAAAATAATGGTTTCCTGTTTACATTCTCCACATTGGTGCCTCAAGGAATTCTTAGTTGTGAAGGGAAAACCTGACAGCCTCGTAGAGTCATGCAATCATATAGAATAGAATAGAATAGAATTCTTTATTGGCCAAGTGTGATTGGACACACAAGGAATTTGTCTTTGGTGCATATGCTCTCAGTGTACATAAAAGAAAAGATACATTTGTCAAGAATCATGAGGTACAACACTTAATGATTGTCATAGGGTACAAATAAGCAATCAGGAAACAATCAATATTAATATAAATCGTAAGGATACAAGCAACAAGTTACAGTCATACAGTCATAAGTGGGAGGAGATGGGTGATGTCAACAATGGGAAGATAGATAGTCCTTGATTTACAACCATGACTGGAACTTCTGTCATTAAGCAGTTAACGTGGTTATTGAGTGAGTCATATCTGATTTTTTAAAAATAAATTTTATTAATTTTCTATTAATTACATTCCTTAGTGATTAATAAACATCATGTTGTCTGGGTATTTAATTTGCTTAACAATACAGATTCCATTCTTATTCTCAACCCCTTTTTTCCAACCACTGGTAAAATAAGTTCCATGTTTGATAATATTGTGTCTTCTTTCTGTTTGATTTATCAGTCTATCCATTTCTGCACAATCTAGTATCTTCTTAATTATCTCTTCATCTTGTGGTGTTTCTTCATTTTTCCAATATTGTGCAAAGATAATCATCGCTGCTGTTAAGACTTGTAATACTAAATACATACTTTTCTTATCAATTTTTTCTGATATCATCCCTAATGAAAACAGTTCAGGTTTAAAATCTACATGTTTCCCTATTATCTTTTCTAGCCATCTGTGTATTTTCGCCCTTTTTTTTTTGTTTTAGCACAAGTCCACCACATATGATAAAATGTGCCCGTTTTTTAAATTACATTTCCAACATTTGCTAGACATATTTTTAAACATTTTAGCTAACCTAGCAGGTGGTAAATGCCATCTATAAAACATTTTATATAAATTTTCTTTGTAAGAAGTTGCCATTGTTAATCTATAGTTCATATCTGATTTTACTATCATTTTTGCACCAGTTGTTAAGTGAATCTGGGTTCCCCCATTGAATTTGCCTGTTGAAAGCCAGCAGGGAGGATTATGAATAGCACTAGGACTAGCATTCAGACTTATATACCGCTTTACAGCACTCCCTGAGTGGTTTACTAATATCAGTGTATTGACACCAACAATCTGGGTCCCCATTTTACCAACCTCGGAAGGATGGAAGGCTGAGTCAACCTTGAACTGGTTAGGATCAAACTGCTGGCTGTGAGCAGATTCAGCCTACAAGACTGCATTCTAATCACTGCGAGATTAATGGCGACTCTGGGACACCGTAAACATCATAAACTCATGCAAGTTGCCAAGAGTTCAAATTCTGATCACCTATCTGTGGAGATGCTGTTATAACTGTGTAGACTGGTTGTAAGTCACTCTGTCGTAACTTTGAATGATCATTAAATAAATGATCGTAACCTGAGGACTACCTGTAAACTTTATACAGTCTTGAGGGTAACTAGATGATTTTGGAAGATACTATAAATAATTAAGTAGGAACTGACCACAGATGTAGTGAGAGAGACAGGTTTCAGATATGCAAATTAAGTAAGGTACCATATCTGTAAAAATAAAAAAATACAAATACAAACATACAAATGTATCTCTTTGATGCCATCCACTGGTTACCTAGAGCAGGGGATTTTCAACCTTGGCAAATTTAACACTTGTGGACTTCCAACTCCTAAAATTCCCCAGCCAGCATGGCCAGCTAAGGAATTCTGGGAATTGAAGTCCACAAATCATCAAGTTGCCAAGGATGGAGACCAGCGGTGGGGTGCTCCCGGTTCGGCCCGGTTCTGAGAACCGGTATGCCAGCAGCGGGAGCAGTGGTGGATTCCTACCAGTGCGGTCCACTCTATAGCACCAGTAGCGGCCTGCTGGTGACGTCACAGTACCGGTGCGGTCGGTTGCCGGTGCCTGGGCGCCATTTTTTAAAAAAAATTAATTTTTTTTAAAAAAATTTCTTCTGCGCATGCCCAGAAGCCGAGCTTCCGGCACTGTGCATGCGCTGCCTTCCTACCCCACAGTGAGTCCAAGCAGGGGAGGATGGCTGAGGGAGCGTGTGAAACGCTGAAAGAACGGGCGGCAGGAGCTATCTCCATTCCCCTCCCATCAGCAGTCCGAGAAGCCACGAACATGCAGTGATGATCCTAGGCATTTTCGAACTTTTGAGGCTTCTCGAGCTGCGAGGGGAGGGGGAATGGGCGGCAGGACCTATCTCAGTTCCCCTCCCTTCAGCAGTCTGAGAAGCCACACCCACCTGGTCACATGGCTGGCAAGCCACAACCACAAAATAAGCCATGCCCACAGAGTGGTAGTAAAAAAATTAGGAACCCGCCCCTGAGCGGGAGGCTCTGCCCACCCACCCAAGACGCTTCTGCGGATGCGCAGAAGTGTTGCATGCACGCACAAGCGCGCACACGAACCGGTAGCAACAGGTTTTAGAACCCACTACTGATGGAGACCCCTGATGTAGACATTATTAACCTACATATGGAACCACAGAATTGGGTCTTATTTAATACTAGATTTGATGCTAACTTATCAGTTTGCAGCAGTAGCCTCTCAAAGCTCACTCGGAAGAGGAGTCAAAGAACTCATTTTTAATCCTTCATTTCTGAAAGTATTCATTTCCATTCTGTGGAAAACACCCAGATCCCACGGTCAATAGAGAACAGAACATACAGTATGTGACCTGTTGGATAGGGTGAATGGAAGAAGCAGACAGAAGTGGCTTCAAAACAACAGTTCTTTATTTGGCAATTATTTACTGTCCATCCTGACAGCCAGCCCTTTTATAGGGAGCTGCCAGACAGTCTAGCCAATCAGCAGTCAGTATTTTCCCTCCAGAATGGAGGACCTGATTGAAGCCTATGTGCTTCAGTCTGAGAATGTAACATGACCTATGCCATGTTCTCATTAACAAAGCAGGAAATAACTTGAGATGCTGTACCTGGGTTATAACAGTGTGGTTAGGCCCATGACAGCCTCAATAATTAATAATGCAGAGGAATAAAAGCAAGATCTGGTAGCGGTAGAACAACTAGATCCCAAAAGTTAAGTTCTGCTTCATCCACCCGTCCAATCTGGCCGAGAACTGTGATAGAGAAACAGCAATTCCATCTTGTTTAGGCTCAGATTTAGCCTGTTTTATTCTACAGGTTGTCCTCGGCTTACAACAGTTCATTTAGTGACTGTTCAAAGTTACAACGGCACTGAAAAAAATGTTCATGTGTTCAAAATTCAGATGCTTGGCAACTGGTTCATATTTATACCGTTGCTGTGTCCCAAGGTCATGTGATCCCCTTTTGCGACCTTCTAACAAGTGAAGTCAATAGGGAAGCCAGATTCACTTAACAACCGGGTTATTAACTTATCAACTGTAGTGATTCACTTAACAACTGAGGCAAGGAAGGTTGTAAAATGGGGCAAAACTCCCTTAACAAATGTCTCACATAATAACAGAAATTTTGTGCTGAATTGTGGTCGTAAGTCAAGGACTACTTGTATTAACAACCTGCAAACGCTGAAATAAATCTTAATAGCATCCCTGGCTAGGCCTTGAAAGGGCCGTATAAAATTGAGAATCAGAGCAAAATGCTCTAATAAATAACCATGGAAGAATTGTTAAATTCTTCCTAAGAAGTAATTTGTCATCTTGAACAAGCCCACTGGATAGCAATAGCACTTAGACTTATATACCGCTTCACAGTGTTTTTACAGCCCTCTCTAAGCAGTTTACAGAGTCAGCATATTGCCCCCAACAATCTGGGTCCTCATTTTACCCACCTCGGAAGGATGGAAGGATGAGTCAACCTTGAGCCTGGTGAGGATCGAACTGCCAAATTGCAGGCAGCCGGCAGGCAGCAGAAGTAGACTGCAGTACTGCACTCTAACCACTGCGCCACCCCGGCTCATGGATGCTGCTTTTCTTGTCTTATTACCATCATGTAGGCCTGAATATGGAACTGTACCCCTGCTTGAGAAGCTAACCATGTTACCAAGAGAACTGCATGGCAGATTACTGAAAAACTCCAAGCATCCTATAATCCAGTGGCCCCCAACCTTTTGGGCATCAGGGACCGATTCTGTGGAGACGCGTGCCATAGGTTCGTCATCACGGGCCTAGGGTTTATGTTGAGGTAGTCAATCTATTGAGTTATACATTGCTAACACATTCTTCAAACCATCAAAATGATTCCTATACATGTGCACATTACCAATCACTGCATACATACATAAATAAATCTGACAGTATTGATAGCAGAAGAAATCATTGTAACAGCAAAGATGTCGGGCCTGACTATTAAGCAGATTAGAAATTGCTCATGTGCCTAAAATGGAAGAACAAAGCCAGTCATTTCCCACTATAATATGATCTTGAATGTGTACACACCATGTTCAAAGAGAACATCAGGAATCACTTTGAATCCTTGAACGTCATTGATAGAGATCTGGAGGAACTGTGGAATAAAATCAAAGAAGTTATTAAGATTAAATGTGAAAAGGGGCTGCCAAAGACTAAGAAACAGAAGAAACCAAACTGGATGTCAGAACAGACAATAATAGAAAATAAGAAGAAAGAGGAGAGAAGCCAAAGCTAGATAAAGATCTCCAGAAGGGACTTAGCAAAAAATGTCAAAGAGTTGTTAGAAGAGAAGAAACATCTATAAAAGAACTGAAGTTGGAAACTGACACAGACAAATAAGAAAGGTCTTCCAAAAGATCTCCAAATTGAGAAGGATAGTCTAATCTTGAACTGATATGTTAGAGCAGGAGTGTGAAACTCAAGGCCTGGGGGCCGGATCCGGCCCGTGGGGTGCTTGGATCTGGCCCTCGGGGTCGCCCTGGAAATAGCAAATGACCGGCCCACAGTGCCTCTGCCAGTGAAAACGGAGCTCATGAGGTCTGTGTGCGGCCCTCCCAATTTCCGTTTACGCTGGCAGAGGGTTGCAGGAAGCCGTCGCAGCCAAAAACGGAGCTCAGGGGCCTGTTTTTGCTGGCAGAGCGCTTGGGCCACCACAGGTGCCCTTGTCAAGAGTGATGTCGAGCTGGCCACGGCTACCTTCGCCACGCCCAGCCCAGCCCCATGAGGTCAAACACAACCCTGTGGTCCTCAATGAAATCGAGTTTGACATCCCTGTGTTAGAGGATGAGAAGAAGAAAAGGAAAAGAAAGAGAGAAGAAGAAAGGGGAGGAGGAGGAGGAGGAGGAGGAGGAGGAGGAGGAGGAGGAGGAGGAGGAGGAGGAGGAGAAGAAGAAGAAGAAGAAGAAGAAGAAGAAGAAGAAGAAGAAGAAGAAGAAGAAGAAGAAGAAGAAGAAGAAGAAGAAGAAGAAGAAGAAGACTGAAATTCTATACAAAAGGAATATTAACACCCAATATGTTTTAGAAGACATTCCTTATTTATGAGAACATATAGAGGTAAAAGATGAAGTTAAATCAGCATTCTGGTCATTATCAAGTCAGAAAACTATAGAAATTACTGGAATATTTACAGAACTATGGCAACAGACCAAGAATAGGAATAATTTTTAATCAATTTCCAGGCAAATCTGGAGAATGATACAGTGGCTAAAAGATTGAAAGAAGTCATTCAGTTTGAAAGAACTTCTCAGAAGACAGTCAATACCAAGGAAAGGAGTCTTCATGGAAACCCAAGAATGCAAACTACTGCATAATATCATTATGTGTACTTTCTTGCAAAATAACGCTTAGGATCATCAATGCTGATTAAGAGCTCTACATGGAAAGGGAAATACCAAATGTTCATGCTGGTTTTCAAAGAACCAGAGATATCTTCAATGCTAGATAATTGAGAAAGTCAAGAAATCTAAAAAAAACCAACCCCTCAATAATGTTTCTTTAACTATACTTATTTATTTATTTATTTTATTTATTTATTTGTCAAAACATGTACAAGATAGCAGGTATGGTATAAACATAAACAATAGCAAGGTAGGTACAGGTAAATTTGGACAATAGGACAGTAAGACAGGGACGGTAGGCACAACGGTGTGCTTATGCATGCCCCTTACAGACCACTTACGAATGGGGTTTGGGGTTTGGGGTTTGGGGTTTGGGGAAGAAACCACAGTGCACACACACAATGTCAGGTAGTGCATTCCAGGCATTGATCACTCTATTGCTGAAGTTGTATTTTCTGCAATCAAGTTTGGAGCGGTTTGCATTGAGTTTGAATCTGTTGTGTGCACGTGTATTGTTGCGGTTGAAGCTGAAGTATTCATTGACAGGTAGGACATTTATGAACTACATTTAGATCAGATCGAAGGCGATGTAGCTCTAAGCTTTCTAAACCCAAAATTTCAAGTGTGGTGGAATAAGGTATTCTGTTGCGAGCAGAGGAATGAAGGACTCTTCTTGTGAAATATTTCTGGACTCTCTCGATTGTATTAATGTCCGATATGCAGTGCGGGTTCCAGACAGGTGAGCTGCATTCGAGGATTGGTCTGGCAAATGTTTTGTATGCTCTGGTTAAAAGTACAATATTACCAGAGAAAAAGCTACGCAAGATTAGATTAACAACTCTTAGTGCCTTTTTGGCAATGTTGTTACAATGGGCTCTGGCACTTATATATCTGTATATCAATACCTTCAATTGTGGCAACCACATCAGCTTGTGGAAAGTTTTTGGAAAATTAGAATTTCATAATCTTTCATTGTCTTCATGCAGAAATATATACAAGTCAGGAAGTCACAGCACAGATGGAACATGACAAAACAGAATGGCTCCAGTTCAAGCAGGTCTTATGTATTGCCTTATTTATTCAACCTGTACGTTTATACATATTGAGGGAGGCTGGATTGGAAGAAGACATAAAATTTAAGGCTTAAATGAAATATTAAGTGCAGTTATGTAATGCTTCTGAAAAATCAAGATATCCCAGAGAAAATGCAATGGGATAGAAAATAATAAAATAAGATTGTGTGTGTGTGTGTGTGTGTGGCAATTATGCAACTGCTTCCTTACAAATTAATAGCAATAGCCCTCCCTGATTCAAATTAATTGCAACACCTTCAAATCAAGATACTATCTATCCTGAGACAGCTCACACAATGTAAACTTTGGGGGATTCTGGAAGTTGAAACCCACAATCTTAAAGTTAGTGAGGTTGAGAAACAATGCATTAGGCATAATAGATACATTGTCCAGCGATTACAAAACTTTGGGTGTTTAGAAAATTATTTTAAATCAAAATTAATCTGCATATTGATAAAATTAAGATCGAAAGTAGCAATACAACCCACATTCTTATGTCCTAAAATAAAATATATTTATGATGATGCTAGTACTTTATTATATGCAGCGGTGGGTTGCTTGCTTACCGGTGCCGGTGCGCTGCGCGCGCATCTCCATGTTTCAGATGCGCACACGCGCATGCCCCCGTGTGCAATTTTGCTTCTGCGCATGCGTGAAAGCAAAATCACACCAAAATCTTGCAAGGGGACGCGCATGCGCACGGGATTTCTGTGAGATTTCGCTTCTGCGCATGCGCGAAAGCAAAATCTCGCCGAAATCTCTCTTGCGCGCGCGGCCCCTCGTGAGATTTTGGTGCGATTTTGCTTTCGCGCATGCGCAGAAGCAAAATCACCCAAAAATTCACCCAAAAAGATGGCGACACGCGCAACGGACGGGCAGAGAGGGCTCTGGAGCGGTCGCGTGCAAATTGGCAATCGGCCGCTCCCTACTGGAGCTCCACACTGGACAGCTCCGGCAGGAACCCACCTCTAACTTGTTCACTTGCTTTCTTATTTGCATAAAAGGAGTTGCAAGATGGAATAGCCACTTCTGTTTCTCTTGTGCTCTTTCTCTTCCGTGATGGAGGGGTGAAAGTTAGAGATGGACCTCTTAGAGCAGTGTTTCCCAACCTTGGCAACTTGAAGATATCTGAACTTCAACTCCCAGAATTCCCCAGCCAGCATTCGCTGGCTGGGGAATTCTGGGAGTTGAAGTCCAGATATCTTCAAGTTGCCAAGGTTGGGAAACACTGTCTTAGAGCAACAACTTCCCAGCCAGTAGTGGATTCTAAAACGCCTTGCTACCACTTCTGCATGCGCAGAAGTGTCCTGGGCAGGTGGGCGGAGCCTCCCACCTCTGGTGCTACCAGTTCTTAGAACCGGGCCGAACCGGGTGCAACCCACTGCTGTTCCCAACCCTAGAACTGGGTCTACAGGAACTCCTCACTTACAACCATTCATTTCGTGACCGCTCAAAGTCACAACAGAACTGGAAACAGTGACTTTGACCAATGATCACACATCCCCGTAGTCACATGATCAAAATTCAAGCGCTGGTAACTGGCATGTATTTATGACGGTTGCAATGTCCCATTTGTAATTTCCCCATCAGGCTTCCAACAAGCAAATGTAATGGTGGAAGCCAGATTTGCTTAATGACTGCATGGTTCACTTAACAACTGCAGTTATTTACTTTAACGTATGGCAAAAAAACGGGGCACAGCTCATTCAACAACTGCTTTGCTTAGCCAAAGAAACGTTGGGCTCAATTGAGGAGGCTCGGTGGCGCAGTGGTTAGGGTGTGGTACTGCAGGCTACTTCTGCTGACTGCCGGCTGCCTGCAATTTGGCAGTTTGAATCTCACCAGGCTCAAGATTGACTCAGCCTTCCATCTTTCCGAGGTTGGTAAAATGAGGACCCAAATTGTTGGGGACAATATACTGACTCTGTAAACAGCTTAGAGAGGGCTGTGAAGCACTGTGAAGTGGTATATAAGTCTAAGTGCTATTGCAATTGCAGGCGAACGCTGACCATTGCCAGGAGTTCGATCCTGACTGGCTCGAGATTGACTCACTTCCATCCTTCCGAGGTCAGTAAAATGAGGACCCAGATTGTTGGAGGCAATATGCTGACATTGTAAACCACTCAGAGTGCTGTGAAGCACTATGGGATGGTATATAAGTCTAAGTGCTATTCCTATTGTGGTCATAACTTGAGGACTACCAATAATTAGTTTCAGCTAAGAAGTCTGCTCAATTTCCCATTCCCCCTGCATGAAAAGGGAAAGTGCATATGCATAATTTCCTTATTCAGCATAAATATGGTATCTGATGGACGCTGGAGCTTTCAGCAACTGAAGAGCAAGCTTGAGATTTCGTTGGAAAGTATCTTTCGTCCTTTGGTTTTTCTCTTGTATGTTGGGACACACGGCTAGTGCAGCTGTGATTTTGATGCATTTCTCAGGCCCAGCAGAAACACCCACCAAAGAAAAGGCTGCTGGAGGGAAAAAGACCCCGACAACTTGTTTTTCTTTTATCCAGCCTAATGAAAAACATGCTTTTCCCACAGAGCTTCACTAAAACAAAAAAAAAGTAATTGGGTTACTATTTCAGTGCAATTAATCAAGGGCAATACATCACTTTGTTAAGAGTTCCAGAAATGCTTCCTCCCACCCTCCCTCCCTCTCTGAGAGCAATCTTTTGTCCCAGAATTTAAAGACAGTCAGGTTCATATTGTGAAACTGCTCCATGCAGACTTACAGGCACAAGAGCATTTGGGAAAAGTATATATATATATATATATATATATATATATATATATATATATATATATATATATATATATATATATATATATATATATATATATATATATATATATATATATATATATATATATATATATATATATATATATATATATATATATATATAACTACATAACAAAGAAGGCATTAAGAGTGGTTAACCTAATCTTGCGCAGCTTCTTCTCTGGTAACATTGTACTCTTAACCAGAGCATACAAAACATTTGCTAGACCGATCCTTGAATACAGTTCATCAGTCTGGAACCCGCACTACATATCAGACATTAACACAATTGAGAATGTCCAGCGATACTTCACAAGAAGAGTATTACATTCCTCTGTTCACAACAGAATTCCTTATGAAACCAGACTAGAAATTTTGGGACTTCAAAATTTAGAACTCCGCCGCCTTCGATCTGACCTAAGTGTAGCTCACAAAATTATCCGCCTCAATGTCCTACCCGTTAACGACTATTTCAGCTTCAACCGCAATAATACACGAGCTCATAATAGATACAAACTTAATGTAAACCGCTCCAGACTTGATTGCAAAAAATTCGACTTCAACAACAGAGTTGTCAACGCCTGGAACACTTTACCTGACTCAGTAGTTTCTTCCCCAAACCCCAAAAACTTCAACCTCTTATTATCTACCATTGACCTCACTCCATTCCTAAAAGGTCAGTAAGGGGCGTGCATAAGCGCACAATCGTGCCTACCGTTCCTGTCCTAATGTACCCATATATAAGGGTAAAATAGATGATGCACAAGGAATTGTGGCTCTACCTGTGGCTCCTGGATTAAATATATACATATTTTAATGCTGCTAATAATTTTGTTTGTCTGGACAAGCATCATATATTATTAAAAAAATAAAGAATTGCTACTTAACATGATAGTGGTAGATCAAATGTCCACTTTCCCTGGATATTTCAGATTATAGTACTTCCTAATGTCTTTAAACTGCACACTGATTTCATATATAGAAGTGTTAATGGTTTCCCAAAGGTGCTTTTTCAAAAGGCAACTGGATTTTGTTTTTCCTTGAAGACGTTTCGCTTCTCATCCAAGAAGCTTCCTCAGTTCTGACTGAATGGTGGAGGATGGAAACATTTATATTCCTTTGCAGTCATCTGGTTGTTAGCATTCTCTCTGAGAGTCATTGAGGCCACTTGGAGGTTTATCTGTGCCCTCAGGGTCACCTGAATAGCGCAAATGAGTGTGTTAATGGTTTCCGTATTGGCTATTGCTATTTAGAATGAGTTAATAATATACTAGAAGGAAAGCTGAACTTCTAATGGGTTTCCCATTTTTAATGGCATTCTCCTACTTTTTAAGAAGGCAGATTAGTTCTATTGCTGCCTGATATGCCTTATTTATTTTAAATCTCTTTTTTTTTCCTAATTTCCTCGTTCACTTTCTTTTAAAAAAAATAATTTTTATTAAACATTTTATATTAAAACAAATGGTTACATTCTGGTTTATGGACAATTGTTCCACTTTAGTTTACATTATTTTCTTATTCTTTTGTCCCACTTTGGTATTTGTAATAAACAAACATATTATATTTACATATATTATATATATACATACATATATTAATGATTCCACATTCCCTTCCCCAATATTACTGTCATATAGAACTAACATTTTAAAAGGTGTAATCCAATTCTATTGTGTGGTACCTTTTTACCCCTCTTCTGGTTCTATCTTCCAAGTGTTGAGTCTGTGTATCTATTTTCTATTGTCTAACCATTTATACCACTCGTCCCATATCTTGTAAAAATCTGAATTCTCTTCATCGTTCATTGCTTGGTAAGTCTATCCATCTCTACGCACTCCAATATTTTGTTAATCACTCGTTCTTCTGTTGGTATATTATGATTTTTCCACATCTGGGCGAATGTTATCGGTGCTGCTATTATATGTAGCATTAAATATTGGGATTTATTTTAAATCTCAGCATCGCTTACTCTTAGTTCTCTTTTGCTAATGTCTCCCATCAAAACCAAGTTTCAGGGATTTGATATATTCTCCATGTTTAACAGAGTTGGAAGGGACCTTGGAGGTCTACTAGTCCAATCCAGGGGTGGGTTCCTAACTTTTTTACTGCCACTCTGTGGGCGTGGCTTATTTTGTGGGTGTGGCTTGCCAGCCATGTGACCGGGTGGGCGTGGGCCTCGGGAGCTTGGCAGCGGCCGGAGAAGCGGGGGGCATTGCCCACCCAAAACGCAGCCCCCCACAGCGGGAGCAGCAAGCAGTGGTTCTTCTAGGAGGTTCCATCCGGCCTGAATGCTTCTCCCCATTCGATGATCCTAGGCTCCTGCTGCCTGTTCCCCTCCCCCCCTGTTCCCCTCCCCCCCTCAGCAGCTCGAGAAGCCTCAAACGTGCGAAAATGCCTAGGATCATTACCGCACGTTCGTGGCTTCTCGGACTGCTGAAGGGAGGGGAACTGAGATAGGTCCTGCCGCCTGTTCTTTCAGCGTCTCATGCGCTCCCTCAGCCATCCTCCCCTGCTTGGACTCACTGTGGGATAGGAAGGCAGCGCATGCGCAGTGCCGGAAGTACTATAGAGTGGACCGCACTGGTAGGAACCCACCACTGGTCCAATCCCTTGCTCAAGCAGGAAACTCTATACCTTTTCAGATAAACGGATGTCCAGTCTCTTCTTAAAAACCTCCAGTGATGGAGCACCTATAACTTCTGAAGTCAAGTCCTTTCACTGATTAATTGGTCTGTCAGGAAATTTCTCCTTAGTTCTAGGTTGCTTCTCTCCTTGATTAGTTTCCACCCACTGTTTCTTGCCTTACTTTCTGGTACTTTGGAAAATAGTTTGATTCCCTCGTTTTTGTAAGAGCCCCTCAAATATTGGAACACTGCTATCATGTCGCCCCTAGTCCTTCTTTCCACTAGACTAGACAAACCCAATTCCTGCAACCGTTCCAGTCTTAGCTGGTCTCGTGGTGACTTTCTCTGTACAGCTTCTTCTCCTTCTTGTGATGGTCAACTTGGAAAAAAGCAGGCTGTACGCATTTGTCATGTTCGAATTAAAAAAAAAAAGAATACAATTCTTTTTTGTTGCAGCCAAAAAGAAATCTTGTAGCACTTCAGGGCTTGAAGGGCAGGTTGAAATCTTTATTTTTTTTATGATCCCTACTGACTTCCAGTTTGTATTGGATTTGCAAATTTGCAGTGTAAAACCAATAAATCATATCATCTACCCCCCCCCTCTCTCTTCTTCACCTCCTGCAAATTTTTCAGTTTTACATATACATGGAAAAGAGAGAGAGTGGGAGTGAGAAGGCAGACATTGTATTAATATTGCTCTTTCATTGAGTATAACACATTCTTTGCAACCCAGTTTCTCTGGCCAAACCACATACTTAAGACGGCATCGCGTGAGTCCTAGAGAGGAGCCTTCTTATTGGCTGCTGTTCTCTCCTGATGCTCTTCAGTCAACTTTGTCAGTTTCCCGTTGGAAGAGAAAATTTGAGGTGTGACTGATATTAAAAGAGAACTTTAATGACTTGAAGTAACCCCAGTTTTAGGGAAATTGGAGGATTTACCATGTGGTTTTGTTACTCGGAGCACCTGGTGATTCATTCCCTCGGTCATTCATTCATAACGGGAACGGTAATTGTTTTTGCAGTAAATAAAACAGAGTGACATGAGTAGCCAAAGTTTTGATAAACCTATTTAAATAATTATTTCCTTCCCGGGCATTGTACTGTAAGAAATAATTAACAGATGGTGAAAAAACTTTAAAGAGGTAAGCCCAGCCACAGTTAAGCAAAAAAAAAAGATGGCTGGAATCGTATTTTGCAAGCTATTGCGATTAAATGTGGGCTACTTTTGAGCAGAAATATACGTTTTACACTCTGCAGTTCCGATTTGAAACACATTTAGTAGGGAATAATCCCCATGGAATTTAGAGTGTCTGCACTATTAAATATATTGGCAGAAAAGTCTACATTAAACTGTTAATGCAAAATGCTTAATTCTTCCACCAAGAGAAAACTTTTAAAGCACCAGGTTAGAAACTGGGAGACTGGGAGTTCTAGTCTTGCTTCGGTACAAGGCCAATTGGGTGACTTTGGGCCAGTCCCAGCGGCGGGTTGCTCTCTTACCGGTGCCGGTGCACTGCGCACGCATCTCCACGCTTCGGCGGCACGCACGCTCACTATGCGCGCGCACCCCCTTGTGCGATCACTATGCGTGCGCACCCCCTCGCGAGATTTTGCTTCTGCGCATGCGCGGAAGCAAAATCGTGCCAAAATCTCTCTCTCGCGCGCGTCCCCTCGCGAGATTTCAGCGAGATTTTGCTTCCGCGCATGCGCAAAAGCAAAATCGACCCAAAATCACCGGAAAAAAATGATGACACACGCGGTGGACCGGCAGAGAGGGCTCCGGAGCGGTCACACGCAAATTGCGCAATCGGCCACTCCCTACCGGAGCTGCGCACTGGGCAGCTCCGGCAGGAACCCACCTCTGGCCAGTCCCCTCTCAGCCCTAGGAAGAAGGCGGCAAGGGCAAACTACTTTGGATAATGCTGCCAAAAAATTGCAAGAACTTGTCTGTTTAGTCACTAGAATTCAAGACAGATTCAAAGGCACCTCCCCGCTAATACAGGGAGTCCTCAATTTATATCCATTTGTTTAGTGACCCTTCAAAGTTACAACAGAATTGAAAAAAGTGACTTATAACCAATCCTCACGCTGATGACCATCTCGGTATCCTCACGGTCATGTGACCACAATTGGGGTGCTTGGCAATTGGGGTGCTTGGCAATTGGGGACCACAATTAGGGTGCTTGACAATTTCTAACAGTTGCAGCATCCTGGGGTCACATGATCCCCATTTGCGACCTTCCCAATTGGCTTCCGACTAGCAAAATCAATGGGGAAAGCTGGATTCACTTAATGACTGCAGGATTCACTTAACAACTGTGGCAAAAAGGACATAAAAATTGGACATAAAATTGGACTCACTGAGCAACCAACCTGCTTAGCAACAGAAATGCTGGTCCCAAATGCTGGTCATAAGTTGAGGACTATTAGTAAAGACTACCTAATTGAATTACATCACTGCAGCTGAAAGGGTGCAATGCAATCTGTTCTCCTTTGCTATAAGCCCAACAAAACTGAGGCTACTTGGGAACAAAGCCCAAGGTCATTCGCCATGAAGAGTAATAGCTGCTGGCTGGATTCACTCCTCCTCCTGAGCCTTAAACCATGGTTTGCAAATCACAATGCATAGTTTCATACAATATGCATGGCTGTCTCAGGAATTCTGGGAGTTGAAGTCCACAGGTCCTCAAAGAGCTGTAGTTTGCCTACCCCTGTGCTGTGCCAATTATTTCTCTTTAAGTCCAAGAAATGGTGGGTTTAACTGACAAACAAGCAAATTTTATTTGGGTACCAGGAAACATTTTGTAATCGTGAAAACTGTTTAGATGCCTTGGGAGATGATAGAGTAAGGTGACCAGACGTCCCGCTTTTGGCGGGACAGACACGCTTTTCAAGCGTGTGTCCCGCGTCCCGCATTCTTTCCAAAAAGTCACACTTTTTGGAAAGAATGCCCGGACGTCTGGTCACCTTACTTTAGAAGAAGGGAAGTGGAGAAACGAAGAGCTAAGTTAGAACAAGAAAGGGGTCGGTCGTAGCGCAGCAGGAGATGGGAGGGGGACTGAGGCGGGGTCCGGGCGGGTGTCCGAAGCGTGAGTGGGCCTTCTCCCCCCCCCGCCGCCTTCCAACCACCCTCGGATCCATGTGACGCTATGAATGAGTCTGGGGAGGGGGCTGGGCGAAGCGCTGCATTCCTGAACAGCAGAAAGCGAGCGAGCGAGCCAGCGAGCAGGAGGAGGGGGGGTGGGCGAGCGAGCGATTGAGCGGAGAGGCTTCTTCCCGGGCTGGGAGCGGAGGCAGGCTTGGAGGGAGGGAGCGGCTGGCAGCAGCGCAGCCCTAGGAGACTGAGCTGCTCGTCCATGGCTAAGGGGCGCCGCCATGGAAGCCTGACGCCCCCCCCACCTCCTTTAGCGTGGCTGCGCCTCCGCCCCTTCTTTCCCAGAGGAAATCACTGGACCTCCACTCCCTCCCCGCCCACCTGCCTCCGTAAAGGACCGCAAGGACACCATCGGGCGAAGAGAGAAGGGGGTGGATAAAGGGCAGGGGGGACCAGCCGGTGGGTCCCCCCGAGAAGAACATGTGCTGAGCGGCTTCTATCCGTGGCAGGTAATGGGGCTTGGGTATCCTCGGGGAAACACAGGCGGAGCATTTCTACCAGCCAGCCAGCCCAAGCCACTGCCGGCTCCCGAAGGGGAGGCGGGAGGCGAGGAAAGGCCTCCCGCCTCCCCCCCACCCACCTGGACGCCGACATTTGCTTTCTTTTGCCCTCTGCGCATGCGCAGAGGGCAAAACTCAAATGGCGGCATCCAGGCGGGCCCGCCCCCCGTCAATGGTGTCCCGCTTAGGAAAAAAAAATCTGGTCACTTTATGATAGAGGCTTCTTTAGAGAGGCTAGATAGCCATATTCCAGGGACGCTGTAATGGCGGACCCCTGCACTGAGTGCAGCGCAGCGCCCTTGAACCAGATAATCTCCCTTCTAGCCCTTTCATTCCATGACTCTATGGAATCATATTACAATTTATAATAAAGGGAGAAACAGTCGTTGCTCAAACAACAAGTTAGTTTTAACCTTGGCTAGTTTTTTTTTTTTTTTTTTGGTCATCCTTATATTGTGCAAACCTAGAAAAAAGATAAATTCAGTAATCAAGCTGAACTGTTGTGGGGATGAAACCATTTTGTCAAAAATTAAAAGAAAAAATTTCAGAGCCACTGCAGGTTAGGGAGTTACATCTAGAATATGGGGATTTACTCTGTGTTGCTAGATTTTAATGGCGTAAACTCTTCATGTAGCATAGTAAGCAGGGGCGGGTTCCTAATTTTTTTACTACCACTCTGTGGGCGTGGCTTGTTTTATGGGTGTGGCTTGCCAGCCATGTGACCGGGTGGGCGTGGCTTCTCGGACTGCTGAAGGGAGGGGAACTGAGATAGATCCTGCTGCCCATTCCCCCTCCCCTCAGCAGCTCGAGAAGCCTCAAACGTGCGAAAATGCCTAGGATCATCACCACACGTTCGTGGCTTCTCGGACTGCTGAAGGGAGGGGAACTGAGATAGGTCCTGCCGCCCGTTCTTTCAGCATCTCACACGCTCCCTCAGCCATCCTCCCCTGCTTGGACTCACTGTGGGGTAGGAAGGCAGCGCATGAGCAGTGCCAGAAACTCGGCTTCTGGGCATGCGCAGAAGAAATTTTTTTAAAAAAATTGGCGGCGCCCAGGCACCGGCTACGGACCGCACCGGTACTGTGACGTCACCAGCGGGCAGCTACCGGTGCTATAGAGTGGACCACACTGGTAGGAACCCACCACTGATAGTAAGGTGGAAAAATTCTCACCTGGGGCACCACAGAAGGTGGGTGATCAGAAAAATCAAGATGACAAATGTAACTCTGGGATCAAATGGTACAAAGATACTTACCTTCAACACAATTGCTAAGGGAAAATGAGCTAAAAGAGCTCATTGCATCAGCTCTACATCTTGGCAAAATAACAGGACTGCATGATTGTGTTCCATTTATAAGCCCTTGACTGGGTCACTCGCTTCCACGCTTGTCTACCTCCTGATTAGGAAATAATGTCAGACTAAACCAGTTGCCACACTGTCTTCTCCCAATCTGCCTGATCTTGGTCTTCTGCAATACTCTTTTCAAAACATTTTAGAGCCCTGAACTTCAGCATCGTTGGCCAAACAATACAACCATAGTTTTCTTATAATTACAGAAGCTCCATCTAACATCGGTTTTCTTGGGCTGTTTCAAAGCTTCTTGTCAAGGAGGCTGTAGTAGAGCTTTATGTATTTATTTATTTATTTGTCAAACATGTATAGGATAGTAGTAGTTTGTATAAACATAAGTAAAAAGTAACGATAAAATGGGACAATAGGACAGTAGGAAAGGGATGGTAGGCACAGTGGTGTGCTTATGCACGCCCCTTATAGACCCCTTAGAAACGAGGAGAGGTCAACTGAAGACAGTCTAAGGTTAAAGTTTTTGGGGTTTGGGGAAGAAACCACAGAGTCAGGTAGTGCGTTCAAGGCATTGATCACTCTGTTGCTGAAGTCGTATTTTCTGCAGTCGAGTTTGGAGCGGTTTACATTGAGTTTGAATCTATTACGTGCTCGTGTATTGCTGCGGTTGAAGCTGAAGTCGTCATTAACAGGAAGGACATTTTGGTATATGATTTTATGAACTACATTTAGATCAGATCGGAGGTGACGTAGTTGTAAATTGTCTAATCCCAGTATTTCAAGTCTGGTGGAATAAGGTATTTTGTTGTGAGCGGAGGAGTGAAGGACTCTTCTTGTGAAATATTTCTGGACTCTCTCGATTGTATTTATGTCTGATATGCAGTGCGAGTTCCAGACAGGTGAGCTGTATTCGAGGATTGGTCTAACAAATCTTTTGTATGCTCTGGTTAGCAATGTAATGTTGCCAGAGAAGAAGCTACGCTTAAGTTGTTAAGCTTGATGGACCATTCATGATCTTCAGGACACCATCTTGGGAGGGGGGAAACAAAGGTGGTTTATCCTGGTTGTTCTCTTGTCCATGGATGGGGAACTTAGAAGCCTCCAGTTGTTGTGAAAGTATAGCTGCATCAGCCTCAGTCGGTATGGCTTCCAATGATAGCCATTGGATGACGTCAAGAGAAGGAAGGAAATAATAGTGCCAGAATGATGTGCCTGTCTCACCTGTGGGCTGCGGAAAAGATCTCGACAGTATGGGTTGGGAGAGAAACAAAGGGGGAAACTCCTGTTGTTAAGGAATTATCACAGAACAGAATAACAGAGTTGGAAGGGACCTTAGAGGTCTTCTAGTCCAACTCCCTGCTCAATGTAAAAGAATGACTTGGAAATATCTCCTTTTCCCCAGCTAATGGGATCTGTAGAAGAAATCTCACTAGCTAATGGATTCTGCAGGCAACATTTTGAAGCTGGCTGCGACCTTCCCAGCCAGCTTCAAAGTCAAACAAAGTCAATGGCAAAGCTGGCGGGAAGTTGCAAATTGTGACCACATGACCACGGGACTCTGCAATTGTGCAGAATTTGCTTGACAATCACAACTGGAACTGCCATAAGTGCCGCTGTAAGTCAGTGCAGTTACATGGCACCATACTTTACAATCTACACGCATCACTTAGCGACAGAATTGTCAACCCCAATTATCATCATTAAGCAAGGACTATCTACAGGGGTCTCCAACCTTGGCAACTTTAAGATTTGTGGACTTCAACTCTCAGAATTCCTCAGCCAGTTTTGCTGGCTGAGGAACTCTGGGAGTTGAAGTTCACAAGTCTTAAAGTTGCCAAGGTTGGAGACCCCTGATCTACAGTACACAATGGCTGCATTTCTACAATTAACAAAATCAAGGCTAATTGTAGGAGCAAAGCAGGCAGAGCTGGGGGTGGTGGTGGAGTTAAACATGTCATAAGTTTGGAGTCATTATGATGCCACAAAGGATCCAAGTTCAACCCTCCTTGAATTCCATTAATCTTTATCTGGTGCCGATTCATATTTGAACTTTTGTCCTTGACATTAATCTAACTAATGACCACTTTTAACTCTGCACCCCTCAGCTTTACCTGTTCTCCTCCTACACTGGTCAAAATTAAGATTAATCAGGATTAGCACATCGTGTGAATAAAACTGCTAGATCTTCCCTGAACTCAGTTGAACATGTGAACCTGCCGGTGTGTGTGGAGGTCCTACAGCTTTGCAAAGAGAAGGACCCCCAAATCTGCCCTAAAATCCCAGTCTGATGGCACACCACACAACAATATAGTATTTCAAATCGGGATCTCTTGGGCAGGAGATCAGCTCCCAAACATCCATATGGAAACGTTTCCTAAAAGTCAAAAGACTGGGAAAAAAAAGCTTGGTACAACAGTACAAAAAAGTTTCATATTTCAGGGTGATGCTTTTTCTCAGAACTAGTTAACATTTCTTATCTTTGTCTGTTGCTAAAGAATTCGAGGAACCTTGACTTTGACTGTTTATAGACTTGTTACCAATGGGGCATGAAGCAGGAGTGGGCCGTTACACATCTGGAATAGCATTTCCCCTGTGATGAAGCCAGCCCTTCACTTTTAGAAGCACGACTGATGAACTGGGGTGGCGATGCCGTATGCGATTTCCTGTGCTCTCTGCAATTGAAAAAGGCAAATTAACTGCAAAGGTCAGGAAATGGACCATGGCATTTCAAATTATGTTCATGGCTATTTTAAAGCAGCGTTTTTCCACACCTCTTAAACTTGCCGGATTTGAAAATGCTGCTTTCAAACAAATTTTAAAACAAGATGCTCAGCTTTGATAGATTATAGATATTATGCCAAATGGGCTCAAAAAATAGCAGCCAACTTTGTGTTCTTTGGGATACCTCTGAGGCGGTCCAATGTGGGTTGAAAAAATCAAGATGGCGGCCGCAACATCATGATTAAGCTCCACCCCTTTTATGTGAAGCTGGCATTCCAATGGCATAACTGTGGCTGCCATCTTGACTTTTTTGACCTATGGGCAATGCCCTGATAGAGATCCCCATTATAATGAGCAAACAAGCAATCTAGGCTTTATGTTGGACTTCTTCTTGTGCCATATCTGTCATCGGACATTGCCAATCATATTGCCGATCCTATTTTTATCAACAGTCGCACGAAAAAGTGCTGCTGAGTTTTGTCCAAACCAGTCCCTTAGATTTTGAAGCCATGATGTTCTTCTTCTGCCTGGACCTCGTTTGCCTTCAATCTTTCCCTGGAGGATTAAGTGAAGTATGGTGTATTTATCCGGGTGTCGCATCACATGTCCAAAATATTCTAACTTTCATTTTTTTATGGTTTTGTTGATTTCCCTTGGCTTTCCCAGGTGGCTTATCACCTCCTCATTTCTGATTTTGTCAACCCAGCTTATATGTAACAACAGCCTGTAAATCCACATTTCAAATGCTTCTATTCTCTTCAAGTGGCTTTCTGTCAAGAGACCAACTCTCCACTCTGTAGAGCAGGATAGAAAAGATGTAACATCTGACAAGTCTGATTTTCAGTTTTAGGCTTATGTCGTGACTGCAGAAGACCTTTTTCATCTTGAAGAATGCTGTTCGAGCTTTCTCTATCCTTGTCTTTACTTCAGTGGTCATATCCCAGCTTTCATGTAAATTTGAACCGAAGTACGTGATCCTTTCAACTTTTTCTAGTGGTATTCCTTCCGAAATTAATGGGTTGTTTGCTGACAGCCATGATCTTGTTTTTTGAGGTGTTAAGCTTCAAGCCGTATTTTTCAGATATTTCTGTGACTCTGTTGATGAGGTCTTCACACTTACTGACAAGCAGAACTGTATCATCATCATCAGAGGTGGAGCTCTTGCCTCACACTCAGCAGGTTGTGAGTTCGATCCTAGGTAGAGGCAAATGTAGGGTCTCCTGCTTGGGCAGGGGGTTGGACTAGATGACCTGTAAGGTCCCTTCCAACTCTGTTAATCTGTTAAATCTGTATGTTGGACAGGGGCATAATCTTGACTGATACGGGAGGCACACTGACCTCTGGGTGGCATATTAAGGATCTCCTTTAAATTTCTGATTTTTTAAATTGGTGCAAATGGTTTCGAAGCACACGGTTTGCCCTATAATTCCTTCAAAATGAAAAAGAATAACTTGGAAATGTACCATCCTCCAGCTAATGGGGTCTGTAAAAGATCTCACTAGCAAATGGATTCTGCAGGCAACATTTTGGGGCCTCTAACGTTCTACCCCCCCATTTTGTTCTGTTCTGGATGTGTCCATTAATATATTGGTTCCATCTTCCAAGCCATGATCTTTCGGGATTTGACCATTTCTGCCTACATTATGTGATCTCCTTTTGTGATGAGCAAAATCTATGGGGAAGCCAGATTCACTTAACAACTGCACTGATTCACTTAACAACTGGGGCAAGAAAGGTTGTAAAGTGGGGCAAAATTCACTTAACAACTGTCTCACTTAGCAACTGAAATTTTGGTCATACGTTGAGGACCACTTGTATGAGTAACTCAATTCTGGGCACAGTAAGATGGACCCAGGAACTGCTAAGTGGGAAATCCACAGAAAGTCCCAAGAAAAATAAGAAAGTAAGAAAACTGGGTAGGGGGGAGGGAAAGGCAGTGGAAAATCCCCGCTGTTCTTGTCCGGAAAATTACAAGGATATTTTCATAAAGCCACTACAGAGTCAAGTTCAACTTGAGGGAGTTTATTCTTTTAGAATTAATAATAATAGGAAATGATAGTGCCAAGGCAGGGGGCATAAGTGGTGCAAAGGCTGTTTGCGGCCTTGTCTGAAGGATAAAGTTTAAATGAGGTGAAGGGTCTGCTGTCATTCCTCAGTGAAACCCGGTCCCTGACATTTGATCCTCCTCATACGGCCATTCTTTCCCCACCATCCAGAGGTGGGCTGACTCGTAGGGAGCCAATTAGAATTTGCAGATTTCACGAGGATCATGTGGGGAAGTGGGAGGAAGCCGAGGGCAGGATGGGTTGCATACCGGAATCTCACAAATGTCTGGCAAAGCATGGTGAGCTGAGAGAACATGCAAATTCCTTCAACCTGCCTCGGTTTCCCTCACGGGTTCTTTCTGCCACTGACGTCTTCTGTCCTTTTTCTCTCTGTCCTATCCCTCCCTCCATTCCACACACTCCCCGCACATCAATCAATCAGCTGGAAGGGACCTTGGAGGTCATCTAGTCCAACCCCTTGCTCAAGCAGGAGATCGTACACCGTTTCAAACAAGTAGCGGTCTCTTCTTAAAACTTCAATAAAGATCCAGCAAAGGAACCAGGCTGACAGCTCTCCCTTTTATACAGGGCTGTCAGCTGGTTCAACCAATCAGCGGTCTCTATTTTCCCGCTCAGAATAGCGGACCTTGGAGTAAACAGTGTAGTCTGAATACATAACACGCTTAATGATGGTGGTGTCCATTTAATGACTGCTGCAAAAAGGGTTGTAAAATTGGATTGGTTTTTTGACAGACCCATTTTAAGATCATCATGATATAGGACCATAATGGGCAGGCTCCATTACAGTCATATGTCAAGGATTACCGTATTTTTCGGAGTATAGGACGCACCGGAGTATAGGACGCACCTAGATTTTAGAGGAGGAAAACAAGGGAAAAAGTATTCTGAACCAAATGGTGTAGTAATATATTATTTAATAAAATACCAGTGTAGCAGAATACTTTTTACAACCATGTATACTTTTTACAACCATGTACACTTTTTACAAACTTCAAACTTGACAGCTTTAAGACTTGTGGACTTCAACTCCCAGAATTCCTTCTCCAGTCATGCTAGGTCAGGAATGGGAGTTGAAGTCCACAAGTCTTAAAGCTGTCAAGTTTGAAGTTTGTAAAAAGTGTACATGGTTGTAAAAAGTCTTGCCAAGTTTGAAGACCCTTGCACCCCTAACCCAGGGGTCTTCAAACTTGACAGCTTTAAGACTTGTGGACTTCAACTCCAATTCCTGAGCTAGCATGACTGGAGGAGGAATTCTGGGAGTTGAAGTCCACAAGTTTGAAGACCCTTGCACCCCCTTGGCAAGTTTAAGACTTGTGGACTTCAACTCCCAGAATTCCTCCTCCAGTCATGCTAGCTAGAGTTGAAGTCCACAAGTCCTCCCGGTCTCGCAGCCAGTTCCCTCCTGAAGTTCAAGGGCTGCAACTTGAACTGAGCAGATCTGCGGCGAAAGCGGCGGCTCCTGGTTTTCCCGGCCAAAGAGCACTCGCTAGAGAAGAGCAGCTGAGGAAGCAGGCGAAGCGCGGCGGCAGGCAGGTGTTTTGGAAGCGCCGAGGGCAGCACGCGCGTCCGGGATGCCCCTCTCTGTGCTTTCTGCTTAGCCGGCAGCAGCGGGCGCAGCGAGTCCCGTCCTCACGCGCGTCCCCCGCGCTTGCTGTGGCGACGCTGTTTTCTCCGAGACCTTTGTCTCGGAGAAGGAGCAGTAGACAAAGGTCTCGGAGAAAACAGCGTCGCCACAGCAAGCGCCGGGGACGCGCGTGAGGACGGGACTCGCTGCGCCCACTGCTGCCGGCTAAGCGGAAAGCACAGAGAGGGGCATCCCGGACGCGCGTGCTGCCCTCGGAGCTTCCAAGACACCTGCCTGCCGCCGCGCTTCGCCTGCTCGCACGCCCGCTCGCTCGCAAGCGGGCAGCGGTGGGGATCGAAGCGGAGCGGTGGCACCTCGAAAGGACTGGGGTGCTAGATTTCATGCTAGCTCAGGAATGGGTGGCGGGGGCAAGCAGCGGTGGTGGCGGCAGCAAGCAACAGCGGGGACGGCGGGGGCAAGCAGCGGGGGGGGGAAGCGGCGGTGGCGGCGGCAGCGGGGAAAACCTCCGAAGGGTGGGGGCTGGGGGGGGTTGGGGGCTGCATTCGGTGTATAAGACGCACCCACTTTTTGACCCCCTTTTTGGGAGTAAAAAGGTGCGTCCTATACTCCGAAAAATACGGTACCCACACTGTATGTATATTTTAGTATTCCGTTATAGTATTACTGTATCTAGTATTATTATAGTATATATTAGTATATGCTATAGTACCGGTACATATTATAGTATTATTATGACCAGCTCTGGGCTAAATGAATGGGGTATCAAGTGGTGCTAATAGGCTACAGGTAGTCTTTGAGTTACAACCATTCATTTAGTGACTGTTTGAAGTTGTAACAGCATTGAAAAAAGTGTCTTATGACCATTTTTCACAGTCAGGGGCGGGTTGCTCGCTTACCTTGCTGCCGGAGCTATGCGCGCGCATCTCCACACTTCGGCGGGGGGGGCGCTCGCTATACCCGCGCCCCCCTTGCACGATTTTGCTTCCGCACATGCGCGGAGGTAAAATCTCACCGAAATCTCGCGCGTGCGCGTGTCCCCTCGTGAGATTTCAGCGCGATTTTGCTTCCACGCATGCGCAGAAGCAAAATCGCCCGAAAATCACTGAAAAAAAATGGCGACGTGCCGGTTGGACCGGCAGAGAGGGCTCCGGAGCGGTTGCGAAATCTGCTGCTCCCTACCGGAGCTGCGTACCGGGGAGCTCCGGTAGTCACCCACCTCTGTTCACAGTTATGACTGTTGCAGTGCCCCCATGGTCACATGATCAAAATTCAGATGCTTAGCAACTGACTCACATTTAGACACATATTTATATGTCCCTTGGTCGTGTGGTCATCTTTTGTGATCTTCTGACAAGCAAAATCAATGGAGAAGCCAGTCTTTATTAACTCCAATAACTGCAGTGATTCACTTAACAACCGCGGCAAGAAAGGTCATAAAATGGGGCAAAACTCACTTAACTGTCTTACTTAGCAACAAAACTTTTAGGCTCAATTGTGGTCGTAAGTAGAGGACTACCTGATTCACCCTAAGGAGTCACATATTGCAGAACACATTAATATATGTACTTAAGTTTGATTTACTAATTCTGAGTTGTTACGGCCCATCCTTCTGAGGTGATCTGGTGCTCTCTGAGCTTGGTGGTTTTCTTGCAAGAATTTCATTACCAAACTAGGTAACATCATCAGTGCCTCAACTTTTAGCCATCATATGACTATCTTTTCTGACAAAGCACGAAGAGGGCCCAGGGGATGTCTCCTCCTGTTAGTTATCCTTGCAACAACAACCCTACAAGGTAGGTAAGTCTCAGCCCAGAGGTATATCTAGGTCGCCTCTGTGGTTCAAGGGCGAACATTTTTTGTTCCAGGAAGAAAATAAATCCCACCATATGCAGTCCATAAATCATCGGGTTCAAGTGATCTAATGGAACGCCATCCCCTCCCCCTTACAATAAGCCTCAGTTGATAAAATACAGTGGCCAGTTGAGCAAACAAAGTGATCTCTTTTAACCGTAAATCCCCTTCGATGAGGCCAACTGAACTTTTATTTCTATGAAGTTGGTCTGGGAAATGCCCCCCCCCCCGGGCTTAACGAGGCATTTACTGCTCAGCTAATTGGCAAAATGCTTCGACTTTTCCCGGAGCAAAAGAATTGCAGGGATGCCGGTAGTCTTCTCCAACCCGGTGCAGGCTCGATGTTCCTCTGAAGCCGAAGAGCACAATGGAACTTGGAATCCTGGGATTCGACGGCCTTCAAATCTGAGGGGGGAGGCCCACCGGCTTGATATCTCAATGGGAATTAGATAACTTTGCTTTTTCCTCAGATTTAATGCCAGAAACAACTTCCCGATTACTTCAGAGGGGGCCGAGAGGCAGGTTGAGTTACAGCCAGGCCAATGGTGGGCTGGGGTCTGCTAGGAGGAATAAAGCAAGGGGCCCCTGACTGAGAGCAGCCAAAACAATGTCTTCCTCCACATAGTCTCCTTTCTCCAGCACATGTTGGCTGGGCCGGCAGCCAAAGGGTGACTCCTCCAACAGCAGTTTTGACGGGCAGAGCCTTTTCCGTGAAAAGCTTGTGCGAGTCACGCTGAACCAAGCCGGAGAAGGCTTGGCAAAGTGCCCTGGAGAAGCCAGGCTTGAATGGTTGGGGCCTCCAAGGAGATATTATGTCTTCTCTGGTCTTCTGCTGCTCCCTGTTTGGGTGATTTTTTTTAATTGATTAGACTTTTTTTATCCTGCCTCTATTACTTTATAAGTAAGTCAAGCTGGTGAACGTACATTATATTGCTTCCTCCGCTTATTTTCCCCGAAACAACAACCCTGTGAGGTTGGTTAGGCTGAGAGAGAGAGAGAGAGAGAGAGAGAGAGAGAGAGAGAGAGAGAGAGAGAGAGAGAGAGAGAGAGAGAGAGAGAGAGAGAGAGAGAGAGAGAGAGAGAGAGACTGGCCCAAAGTCACTCAGCTGGCTTTGGTGTCGAACAGAGGTGGCATTCACTTACTTTCCTTACCGGTTCACAAATGTGAGCATGCGCACGCCCTTCCACGCCCTTCCACGCATGCGCACGGCCTTCCGCACATGCAATTTGCTCGTGCGCGCATCTTGCACGCATACGCGCGACTTCAAAATGTGCCTAAATAGGATGGCATAGCGCCGGGGCGGGCCGACTGGGCCCACCCGCAGGTCGCTACTACCGGTTCGCCTGAATCGGTCTGAGCCGGCTGAATGCCACCTCTGGACTAGAACTCACTGTCTCCTGGTGATTGGCCCAAATTCACCCAGCCAGCTTTCATGCCTAAGGTGGGACTAGAACTCACAGTCTCCTGGTTTGTATGCTAGCACCATAACCAAATTGGCTCCTGATCTATCACCTAGACCTCCAAGGACATATGGAAATTTTCAACCTGGGTTTCTCCCTTCCTCATTGAAACTTACTGCACGGATTAATGTTAGGTGCTCCTCTAAATCATGGCTTGTTTGATTCACTTTAAAGAGCAGATCCCACTTTTCTATTTCAAAAATATTCAAGCCATGGTGTGTGGAATAAGTCACAATTGGTAGAGGTACAATGGTCCCATGTCTGTCTTATTTAAATGTGCACTTCAGAATTTATATTTTCCCTTTCTAAAGTAACAACCCATAAGGAAAAAAGGAACAAAAGTAACAACCCATAAGGAAAAAAGGAGAAGCTAAAAGGAAGAGGGAGGGGGAATCAAAGTTAACATTATTTTAGTGCTTACAGCAGTGTTTCCCAACCTTGGCAACTTGAAGATGTCTGGACTTCAACTCCCAGAATTCCCCAGCCAGCGAATGCTGGCTGGGGAATTCTGGGAGTTGAAGTCCAGACATCTTCAAGTTGCCAAGGTTGGGAAACACTGTCTTACAGGTACTCCTTGGCATACAACCATTTGTTCAGCAACTGTTTGAAGTTACAGTGGCACTAAAACGTGACTTATAACTGGACCTCACACTTATGACTGTCACAGCATCCCCACAGTGACATGATCAGAAGCTGCCATGTATTTACAATGGTTGCAGCATCCCCAAGTTCATGGGATCATCGTGTTGGAATACATGTTAGAATGTATTTTGTATTGCAACAACTACAAAATTATTCAGCCAGTAGATGGAAGTGTTTAGTTTGCATCTCTGGTTATAATCTACTGCAGGGGTCCCCAACCTGTGGGCCGCAGCCCACTACTGGGCCGTGGCCTATTGGGCCGTGTGAGTGGCTGGCCAGTGCACGCATGTGTGTGTGCAGGCACACACCCCACTCACGCTAGCGTCACGGCGTTGCATGGGTGCTCACAATGCCATGAGCATTGTGCAGGCGCTAGCGTCACCATGACCGCACTTTACCCCCACTCAACCTAGCATTGTGGCGGCTTGTGAGTGCTAGTGATTCCATGAGCATCTCACGGGTGCTAGCATCGCCGCGAGCATTGCACAGGTGCCTGTGACCCAGTGGTGGGTTCTTACTGGTGTGGTCCACTCTGCCATTCTGGTAGCGGCCCGCCGATTGCGCAATGGCTCCGGTGCTTTCTTTGCCGGTCCGTGCGCGCCGCCATCTTTTTAATTGCATTTTTCACGGTTTTTGGCTCTCTGCGCATGCACGGAAGTGAAATTGTCCTGCGCATGCGCAGTTAGCCAAAATCGTATGAGAGGATGCATGCGCGCGCACAAGATCACAATGCGCACCGGTAGGAGAAGGTAAGAGGAACCCGCCCCTGCCGTGACCCCGTTTGCGTTGTACACGCATGCACACATAAAGGCGCCTGCTCCTGCCCTGCCCCCCCTGAAAGGTTGGGGAACTCTGATCTATTGTTCTTTTTAATTCTGAGGAGAATTTCCGGTGACAGCTGAGAAAGCAGCAAGGCCCAGGGGGACAGTAGACGGTACATTTTATTTGATCTGTAAGCATCTTCTGCTACCAATCTCTATGGCTATATAATAATCCTCTGCGACCATTTCTATATAATAAAACAGAATTTTCTAACAATTTACAATGGTTGCAGCATCCCAGGGTCATGTGATCATCACTTGTGACCCTTCCCAGCTGACTTCCGACAAGCAAAGTCAATGGGAGAAGCTAGATTCTCTTAACAACTGCATGACTCACTTAACAATTGCAGTGACTCATTTAAAAACCGTGGCAAAAAAAGGTCATAAAATCTGGCCCAAGTCACTTAACAACCACCTTGCTTAGCAATGGAAATTCTGGTCCCAACCTGTGGTCGTATGTCGAGGACTACCTTCTATTAAAAAGAATGACTTCCCGATCAGTAGCAACATATGTTTTTTACTAGGAAACATCACAGAAGAAGATGGGGACAGGGAAGGAAAACAAGAAGATTCAGTCCCACGTTCTTAAATTACAAAGTTTATGCAACAAGCAGATGGGAGAAAGGACTGAGCAAAGGCAGAGCCAAAAGGAGAGCTGGTTTCTATAGAGCAGATGCCAGGTCTCCACGGGAAGGGTGCCAAGATGGTGGTGGTGGCAACCGCCTGCATCAAGCAACCACATAAAACGGGGTAGGGTTTTGATTGCACAGTTTCAGCCACCATCTTGATCTTTTGTTATTCCTTCGCGGAAAAGCTTTAATTTTACACCTCTGTCTTCAAAGCTGCGGGAATGGTACGGGGCTATATAATGCATGGATAACTAATTATTTGGGAATTAACAGCCAAAGGTGACCGGGTAGAGCTGGGGTGTCGAACTCGATTTCATTGAGGGCCGCATCAGGGTTGTGTTTTACCTCAGGGGGGATGGGATGGGCGTGGCCAGGGTGGGCATGGCCATCTCGATGTCACTCATGTCGAGGGCGCCTATGGTGGCCCGAGCGCTCTGCCAGTTGCGACAGCCTCCTGCAACCCTCTGCCAATGAAAATGGAGCTTGGGAGGGCCGTGTGTGGCCCACGCGAGCTCCATTTTCAGCTGCGACAGCCTCCTGCAACCAACCCTCTGTTGCTTCCTGCAATCCTCTGCCAGTGAAAATGGAACTGCACTCTGTGGAACATTCTTCCATAGGAGGTGAGATCTGCTCCCAGCCGCCTGGTCTTCTAGAAGGACCTTAAAATCTGGTTTTGCTGGTTGGCTTGGGATCCCGATGGCGGCGGGGGGTGCTCTTGGCTGGAGGAAGTTGATGGGGTAAGAGGAAAACCTCACCTCTGTGCACCATCCCCTTGGTCTTGGTTCTTATTTAACTTGTTTTAATTTTAATTGCTTTTATATTTATCTTTTTACCATTTGTAAGCCATCAGAGCCTTAACAGTGAGAGATGGGTGGTATATAAATTAATAGATAGATAGATAGTTAGAGATAGATGATAGATAGGTAGATAGATGAGAGAGAGAGGGGACGGATGGATGGACAGACAGACAGATGGGTGTTGGATGATAGATTAGATAGATGATAGATAGATAGATAGATAGATAGATAGATAGATAGATAGATAGATAGATAGATAGATAGATAAATAGATGATAGATAGATAGATAGATAGATAGATAGATAGATAGATAGATAGATAGATAGATAGATAGATAGATAGATAGATAGATAGATAGAGGCAGGCAGGCAGGCAGGCAGGCAGGCAGACGATAGAACCCCGGTCCGTGGACCGGCACTGGGCCATGGCATGCCAGAAACCAGGCCACGCAAACAAGCAAAGTCCCATCCGTGGGATGCAGGCAGCACACAAAACCACACCCCCTCCAGTCCGCGGAAAAACCTCTCTCCATGGAACCAGTTCCTGGTGCCCAAAAGGTTGGGGGGGGGCTGCTGTTCTAGTGAGCTCCCCTGCAATCACAGTCCACTTCAGTATTACAGTTCCTTGTGATTTTCGTTCCTTTCCTTGTAAGACAGTAAGAGCCAATAAATGAGAATCTTTGATGGAAGATCAGTACTGGATGTACCAGTAGTGGGTTTCACTTATCTTCGCTATCGGTTCGGAACTGTGAACGCACACGCGCTCGCCTCGCTCGCGTGCAGCACTTCTGCGCATGCGCAGATCGGCCATGATGACGTCTGGGCGGGTGGGCGGAGCCTCCTGCGCCACTACCGGTTCACCAGAAGGCCATTAAATCTGAAGTTGAGGGAAAATATTTTGAGGGAGAGAGGAAAGAGAAAAGATAGTTATTCTTTTCTTTCTGTTTCAAGACAGGCCCCTTCAGCCACCATATTTAACATCATAGATCATCTATGGCAGCACATTAGGAGTGGTGCGGCCTGTTTTTTATGTACAATAATACATTATGTACTGCTATAATAGAGCCTGCCATGAAATTCACAGTTTGTACCTCCCACCGTACAAGCTGTGCTTGGTTACAACTGCAAACTTGACTTTTTTGACCCTGTTGCGGAAGGGCCTGTTTCTCATTGACCGACAATATAAAACAGTCATACATAGTCTGAGAAAGAGTCTGGTTTGTCATTTTTAATACTAGTAGTTCTCATTTGTTTTGAGACCTTCAAATTTCTAGGTTCTATTGCATCTCAAGACCTAAAATGGTCATCTAACATCAAAAACGTCATCAAAAAAGCACAACAAAGAATGTTTTTTCTGCGCCAACTCAGAAAGCTCAAACTGCCCAAGGAGCTGCTGATACAGTTCTACAGAGGAATTATTGAGTCTGTCATCTGCACCTCTATAACTGTCTGGTTTGGTTCTGCAACCCAACAAGACTGACACAGACTTCAGAGGATAATCAGAACTGCAGAAAAAACAATTACTGCGAACCTGCCTTCCATTGAGGACCTGTATACTGCACAAGTCAAAAAGAGGGATGTGAAAATATTTACTGACCCCTCACATCCTGGACATAAATTGTTTCAGCTCCTACCCTCAAAACGTCACTATAGAGCACTGCACACCAAGACAACTAGACACAAGAACAGTTTTTTCCCGAATGCCATCACTCTACTAAACAAATAATTCCCTCACCACTGTCAAACTATTCACTAGGCTGCATTACTATTACTATTAGTTTTTCTCATCGTTCCTATCACCCATCTCCTCCCACTTATGACTATATGACTGTAACTTGTTGCTTGTATCCTTACAATTTATATTAATATTGATTGTTTCCTGATTGCTTATTTGTACCCTATGACAATCATTAAGAGTTGTACCTCATGATTCTTGACAAATGTATCTTTTCTTTTATGTACACTGAGAGCATGTGCACCAAAGACAAATTCCTTGTGTGTCCAATCACACTTGGCCAATAAAGAATTCTATTCTATTCTATTTTATTTGTTTAGCGGCCGTTCAAAGTTACAACAGCACTGAAAAAAAGTGACTTAGGACTGTTTTACACACGACCATTGTAGCTTTCCCATAGTCACATGATCAAAATTCGGATGCTTGACAGCTGGGTCATGTTCATGACGGTTGCAGTGTCCCGGGGTCATGTGATCCCCCTTTGTGACCTTCTGACAAGTAAAATCAATGGAGAAGCCAGATTCACTTAACAAGCATGTTAGTAATTTAACAAATGCAGTGATTCACTTAACAACTGTGGCAAGAAAGGTCATAAAATGAGGCAATATTCACTTAACAACTGTCTTGCTTAGCAACAGACATTTTGGGCTCAATTGTGGTCGTAAGTCAGGAACTACCTGTATATTATCATAGTCACCACGTTCACTTTTTTAAAAAATATAGGTAGTCCTCACTTAATGACCGCAATTGGGACCGGCAACTCCATCACTAAGCAATGAGGGTTTGATTGTTGAAAGTTGACGGTGAAATGTGCAAATGGCAATCATGTGTCCATGGGGATGCTGAAAGGGTTGCAATGTGCAAGGGTAAAGTTACTCTTTCAACATCACTTTAACTTTGAATGGTCATTATCAGGGCAATCATTAAGCAAGGAGTACTTGTAAACCTTGTGGACACCTTGAGTGAGGGTACATAGTAGGTAGAACCTTTAAGTGGACTAGTAGAACAGCACTTAAAGCTTTGTGGAAAAACCTCTTTCTGCTTAAGTACACGGCAACTAGACATAATGTCTCAGATCTGGTTTCTCAAGTTCAACTGATTTTTTTTTGGAAATCTTTAATTTCCATTGTTTGATTAGCTTTCTCTACCTCTTTCAAGTAGGTGAAATAAACTGGCTAAGTTTCCTTCCCCAGCAAAAGCAATGCTGCTGTTGCAACACCACTTTCCAAAGATTGCAAAGGAAAAAAAGAAGATTTAAGACCTTCCCTTACAGTAATGCCAAAAGAAGGGAGGGAGGGAGGGAGGGAGGGAGGGAGGGAGGGGGAGGGAGGGGGAGGGAGAGAGAGAGAGAGAGAGAGAGAGAGAGAGAGAGAGAGAGAGAGAGAGAGAGAGAGAGAGAGAGAGAGAGAGAGAGAGAGAGAGGGCGCATCCGAATTACAACATCCAAACTAGCTGAGTAAAGTTGTTCCAGAGATAGAGATTAAAAAAAAGGTCACTGCGATAAAACTTTATGGGAGAAATCGAGGCAGAGGGTATGACTTTTTCCATGGAAAGTGAGCAGATGTTTTTTTAATGGAAAGTACACCCTGTTGAGATTTGGGTTTGTAAATCACTTGAGGTTAGGTTGACCTTATCTGGGAATATCTTATATACACTGCTTAGGGAGGGGCGGGAGGGAATAACAAAACAACAGAGTTGGAAGGACCTTGGAGGTCTTCTAGTCCAACCCACTGCTCAATCAGGAGACCCTATATACCAGATGGCAAACCTATGGCACGCGTGCCACAGGTGGCACGCGGAGCCATATCGGAGGGCACGCCAGGCGTTGCCCTGTCAGCACCACGGGCAAACTGGAAGTTCGGAAAAACGCACTTCCAGTTTGCCGTTGGGCTGTTTTTCGCACTCCGGGAGGGTTTAGGGAAGCTTCCTGAAGCCCTGGAATGCGAAAAATGTCAAAACAGGCAAACCGGAAGTTCGGAAAACGCACTTCCGGTTTGCCGTTGGGCTATTTTTAGCACTCCGGAGGGTTCAGGGAAGCTTCCTGAAGCCCCGGATTGCAAAAAAACAGCCCAACGGGCAAACCGGAAGTGCGTTTTTCCGAACTTCTGGTTTGCCCATTTTGCCGTTTTTCACCGTCCCAGGTTTCGGTAAGGTCTTTGTGCGGGGGTGAGGTTGGGGTGCGCATGCGCAGGGGGCAATGTGGGGGGGTTGTGCGCATGCGTGGGGGGAGAGGGATGGGTGTGGGCACGTGTACATGTGCTAGCGCGCGCACACACCCCCTTTTGGCACGCGAACCAAAAAAGGTTCGCCATCACTGCTATATACCATTTCAGACAAATGGTTGTCCGGTCCCTTCTTGAAGGCCTCCAGTGTTGGAACACCCACGATTTCTGGAGGCAAGTCATTCCACTGATCAATTCTAATTGAAATTGATTAGGAAATTTCTCCTTAGTTCTAGGTTGGTTCCCTCCAGGGGCGGGTTCCTAATTTTTTTTACTACCACTCTGTGGGTGTGGCTTATTTTGTGAGTGTGGCTTGCCAGCCATGTGACCGGGTGGGCGTGGCTACTCAGACTGCTGAAGGGAGGGAAACTGAGATAGGTCCTGCCTTCCATTCCCCCTCCCCTCAGCAGCTCGAGAAGCCTCGAACGTGCAAAAATGCCTAGGATCGTCACGGCGCGTTCGTGGCTTCTCGGACTGCTGAAGGGAGGGGAATGGAAATAGCTCCTGCTGCCCGTTCTTTCAGTGTCTCACACGCTCCCTCAGCCATTCTCCCATGCTTGGACTCACTGTGGGGTAGGAAGGCAGAGCATGCGCAGTGCCAGAAGCTCGGCTTCTGGGCATGCGCAGAAGAAATTTCTTTAAAAAAATTTTTTTTTAATTTTTTTTAATGGCGGCGCCCAGGCACAGGCAACCGACCGCACCGGTATTGTGACATCACCAGCGGGCCGCTACCGGTGCTATAGAGTGGACCGCACCTGTAGGAACCCACCACTGGTTCCCTCCTTGATTAGTTTCCAGCCATTGCCTGTTCTCCTGCCTTCAGGTGCTTTGGAGAATAGGTTGACCACAGGGGTGGGTTCTAACTTATCTTGCTGCCAGTTCGCTTCCTCCCGTGCCGCATGGCTGCGCGTGCATTGCATACCACGTGGCCGTGCCACGCAGGCGCACTCATGCACAGTGCCAAAAAACAAGCAATTTTTAAAAAAAAGCTGAAAACAAGATGGCGGCTCATACGCAGTGCCGAAAATTCAGCTTCTGCGCATGTGCAGAAGCAAAAACCAGCAAAAAATTCAAAAATAATAATAATAATAAAAAAATCCCCCCCAAAAAGATGGCAGCGTCCACGGACTGGCACCGACAGAACTGGCTCCGTGACATCACCACCAGTTTACTACTGGTGCGAACTGGGAGGAACCCACCTCTGGTTGACCCCCTCTTCTTTGTGGCAGCCCCTCAAATATTTTAACAATGTTATCATGCTGCCCCACTTCCTTCTTTTCACTTGACTAGACATAACCAATTCCTGCAACCATTCTTCATATGCTTTAGCGGCCCAGGGGTGGCCAAACTATGGTTCTTTGAGGACCTGTGGACTTCAACTCCCAGAATTCCTGAGCTAGCCATGCATGCATGGCTGGCTCAGGAATTCTGGGAGTTGAAGTCCACAGGTCCTCAAAAAGAACCATAGTTTGGCCACCCCTGCGCCTCTAGCCCCCTAATCATTTTATTGCTCTTCTCTGCACCCTTTCTAGAGTCTCAACATCTTTTTTTTATTGTGGCGACCAAAACTGAACGGAGATCCATGGTCCTGGGCAAATTATTGTGATGGGTTGGGAGGATCTTGGCAGGGTTGCAGAAAGAGATGGGTGCTGAAATTGGGCCTTCCCTTATCTGAGAAGATGACAGAAAACCTTTATTTTCCTAATCCTCCTCCGCCTTAGACACAGCATTTCTCAGAGTTTTATATAATATCAGATTCCATTTACAACCTTCTCATATTTACTTGTCCCTTAAGAAAAGTAATCAAACGTTAAGGCTACATGATTCTAAAGAAATCCCCCTTCTTTAAGGTTGGAATGCTTTACATTCCTTGCCGATGAATCCACTGCTTTATCAGTTTCCATAGTTTTGCGTTATTCATGTGTTGCTACGGGGAAGTGTGAGGAGACTGAAGATAAGGCTGCACCTGTTGAACAAATGCCAAATTTCAAAGGACTCCTGCGCTGCAAACATTAAAACGCCCGAGTCTTCGGTCATGATAACTGTATGTAAACACAGGGCAGGGGAGTGAGAGTAAAAATCCTGTCTCTACACTTCTTTGTAAGACTGTGGTTTTCCACATCTCGATAGCAACTACGTCCAACAAAGAACTTGTACAGGAAGTCCTCCACATAAAATAGTAATGGTGCTTGCCCATTACGGCATATGTCATGATGGTCGTAAATCAGGACAGTCTTGGGACCAACCCAATTTTACGACCATTTTTGCTGCGGTTATTAAACTAACACTGCCGTTGTTAAATGATCACTGCGGTCATTAAGCAAACCTGTTGGTGGCTATGTGCACCGTTTTGCTAAAACCACAAGTAACTTCCAGTTTTTGGCAAACCCATCATAAAATGCAGTCATGTGGTTGCATGACATGGCAAACAGCCATAAATGCAACTGTGTTGCCAAATACATGTAATTATGTGATTGTGTGTGTGTGTGTGCAACCATCAGAACTTTGGAACCGGGTCACAATTTTCTTTTTGCAGGTGGATTATCACTTGGAATGCCCACTAAGTCAGGGGTCCCCAACCCCCGGTCAGTGGACTGGCACTGGGCCACAGCATGCCAAAATCGGGCCGGGCAAGCAAGCGAAGCTCCATCCGCAGGATGCAGGCAGAACATGAAACCACGCCTCCTCCGGTCCACGGAAAAACCTCTAGGTCCTTGGTGCCCAAAATGTTGGGAGCTACTGCACTGTTGGCCATAACTCAAGGACTACTTTCATTTGCATACTGACTCCCTAAGTGCTCTAAAAGTGTTTTAAATCTTAGAGAACATCTTTCGACATGGATTTACTGGTGATAGCACTTTGAGGTTCACAGGAATATTACTTTATTGTTACAGGATCTAGTAACTGAATCTCGGAAATGTAACAAGCAATGCACATAAATAGGCAAAGCTTCAATGGTAGAGGCCGCCATCTTGATTTCTTTTGACCCTAGACCGGAGACAATTTTGCATGGTAGGGAAGATAAAACGAAAAGCAGAACTGTTTTAAGGGTTCTTAAACAAGCCAAGGCCATAACCAGGTGGAATTGTGCAGCATTAAAATTGAATGAATGATTGAAAAATAAATAAAAATTAAAATAAAATAAAAGTATCATACGTCACACACTTAAGGGTAACATCCATGTTTTGCCTGCACTCAATAAAACCTTTGTTACGGTCATAGGACTGCACTCAAACTCAATTTTGTATTTGGATCCTATTCACTGTATGTTCACCAGTTTAATTCAATATTCCATTTTAATTTCTGTTGGCCACCTTGTATGCCGCAGCCCAAAAAATTTTATAATTTAGATCAATATTGAAGGAAAGATCTTTTGTAAGACTAACCCTAAATAAGACAGAGAACGAGAGCGAGCTACAAAAAATTCAGTTCTTTGTAATTATTTTACTTGGACTGGCATCCTTTATGATCTTCTGATTAAAAACGACAAGATTTTGGAGAGAAAATCCTCCGTTTCTCGAAAGAAAACAGTGTCCACATCAGTCAGAAATGGAGCACCATAGACACTGAAATTCAGTCACAGTGCACCATCTTGTGGCCGATACTCTAATCTATTTTAAACTACCGTATTTTTTGGAGTATAAGACACACCGGAGTATAAGACACACCTTAGTTTTGGGGGAGGAAAATAGGGAAAAAATCTACCTACCAGGTATTCATCTGGCTAGTGTCCTTAGTCTGTTCAGCTTCAACACATTATTTTATCCCCTGGTTAGGGCTGAAAAAACCTTTTTCAGAGGGAGTAGGAATGAAAACAAGCCTGCAAAGACTTAGGGCTGGTAAAAAACTACTTCAAGGGAGTAGGAATAAAAAAATGCTGCAAGCCGGTAAGATCATTAGCACCTTATTTGGGCTGAAAAAACCTTTTTCAGAGGGAGTAGGAATGAAAACAAGCCTGCAAAGAGGAGTAGGAAGATCATTAGCACCTCCTTAGGGCTGGGAAAAAAAGCTTCGGAAAAGCTACATTCGGAGTATAAGACGCACCCAAATTTTCAGCCGCTTTTAGGGAGGAAAAAGGTGCGTCTTATACTCTGAAAAATACGGTAGATCGTTCTGTGAAACTTGCTGAAAAGGCCAATATATATTACCGTATTTTTCAGACTATAAGATGCACCGGAGTATAAGACACACCAAGATTTCGAAGAGGTAAACAAGAAAAAAAAAGTTTTTGCCCTCCCCAGCCCCCAGGAGCACTCTGCAGGCCTCCCAAACCCTCTGCCCATCCAGTTTTTCACAAAAACGGGGCGCACAGAGGCTTTGGGAGGCTTGCAGAGTGCTCCTGGGGGCTGGGCAGGGCAAAAACGCCATTTTTGTGAAAATAGGCCCGTTTTTTGCCTCCCAAACCCCTGATGTGTTGCGTTTTTGCCCTCCCCAGCCCCCAGGAGCACTCTGCAGGCCTCCCAAAGCCTCTGCACACCCCGTTTTTGGAAAAAAATGGACCTGTTTTTGGCGAAAATGGGACGCGCGGGGCGTGGTTTTGGGAAGCCAAAAATGGCTGTATTTGGTGTATAAGACACACCAACATTTCCACCCTCTTTTAGGGGGGGGAAGTGCATCTTATACGACAAAAAGTAGGGTATATTAATTTTGATCTGTCCTGTTTCTGTATCTCTTTATAATTTTTTATCACTGTTAGAATTTTTCTTAGGAGAAAGATGAACCAAACAAATAAAGCAAGCAAGCAGATTTGGAAGTGAAGATAACTTATTTAAATATTAGTTTCATTTATTTCATTAATAATGGCTTGGCAATTAGGTGCCTGCAGAACTAGCTGTTTCACCTGAATTGGCCCAGCCTCCATTTGTGCAGCCAGGGAGATTTTAAGGACAAAGCTGTTCCAAAGAGAGAGTACTTTTCTTCTTACTGAAGATTATTTTATGCTTTTAAGCTTACTGAAAATGTTTTACATTTGTTTTCTAACATATAAGCTACCGATGTTCAAATGCCGTAACGTGTCTCTCCCTATAAAGATCAGAATCGCGGAAGCCATATTATTCTCGGTGAGACTCTATGGAAACGAAAGTTGGAGTTTTGGAGGAGCAGGATAGGCAGAGTATCGACACATTTGAAAATTTGGTGTTGGAGAAGACTCCTGAGAATATCGTGGATGGAAATGGATTACTGAACAAATCAGTCCAGAGTTCTCACTTGAGGCACAAACGACCAGGCTCAAATTATCCTACTTTGGATACTTTATGCAAAGATTTAGCTCTCTGGAAAAAACTGCAATCCGGGGTCCTTGGTGCTCTCAGAGCTTTTATTGTTGTTGTTGCAGACATTTCATTACCAAATTAAGTAACATCATCAGTGCTAGTAAGGAGTGGGGATTGCTCTCTGTTTATATTCTAGTGCAGGGGTGTCAAAACTCAATTTCATTGAGGGACGCATCAGGGTTGTGTTTGACCTCGACGGGGGGGGAGCAGGGTGGGTGTGGCCAGCATGACGTCACTCATGTCGGGGGCGCCTGTGGTGGCCCGAGCGTTCTGCCAGTGAAAACGGGCTCCCATGCAGTCCTGAGCTCCGTTTTTGCTGGCGGAGGGCTGCAAGAAGCCGTCGCGGCCGAAAATGGAGCCTGGGACGGCCCTCCTGAGCTCCGTTTTCACTGGCAGAGGCACCTTGGGCCAGTCCTGTGTTGTTTCCAGGGCAGCCCCGCAGGCCAGATCTAAGCATCCCACGGGACACATCTGGCCTGCAGGCCTTGAGTTTGACACCGCTGTTCTAGTGGCATGTCCTTTCAGTAGAATTGAGAGCAATCCCCACTCCCTTCCAGCACTGATGTTACCTAGTTTGGGTAATGAAATGTCTGCAAGAAAAGAAAAAATAACTAAGATCAGAGCACATCAAGGACCCCTACGAATAATCTCCTTCAAAGGCTGTTATGCTGGGAAATGTGGAAGAAAAGAACAACCAGCAGTGAAGTGGATGGACTCAGTTGCAGTGGTGATGGGGACACAATAAAATGACCTAACAGAACAGGTTAGGGTCAGTTTATCATCATATACTCACTGTGCTTTAGTAGTTCAGGTCACAGTTCATTTAGTCATCATCATCATCTCCTTTTAACGCCCCCATAATCCCTTGCGGAGTGGAGTCTGGGCAACTGAATGGAGCTAGCAGAGTGTTTATTGGCCAGATGCCCTTCCTGTTGCCAATGTGGAGCTTTGTTCGGCAGATATATCCTCAGTGTGCCCAGAGGGAGAAATATCTGCCTCTACCTAGGATCGAATTCACAGCCTCCTGATTGTGAGGCCAGAGCTCCACCTCTAGGCCACCGCACCACAGATCACAGTTCATTTAGTGACCATTCAAATTACAACAGCACTGAAAAAAATGCCTAACGACCATTTTTCACACTCACGACCGTTGCAGAATCTCCATGGACACGTGATCAAAATTCAGACGCTTGGCAACTGGTCCATATTTATGACGGTTGCAGTGTCCTGAGGATACGTAATCAGCTTTTGCGGCCTTCTGACAAGCAAAGTCCAAGGGGAAGCCAAATTCACTTAACAACCATGTTACTTAACAACGGCAACGATTCACAGTGGCAAACAAGGTCATAAAATAGGGCAAATCTCACTTAAGATAATGTGTCACTCAGCGACATACATTTTGGGCTCAGTTGTGGTCGTAAGTCGAGGACTAGCTGTATTATGTGCATAAGTGAAATGTGCATTATGTGCATAAGAGTGCTGCTGCTACTGCTCTCCTCTCTGAAGAGTTTATCTCATGCCACATTCTTTGGATAAAGTAATATGCTTTCATAATAATTTTTTAAAAAAGTCTTGCATACAAACCACATCTGGAAATCCCCTTAAGTAAACTTGCTGGAAATCCTGTTGCTCTTAATTAAGCTCTTTGGAGTTTGCATCAGTAAGGAAAAGTAAGTTGTTCCTGCTCCAAATTATTCTTTCTTTTTATTTGCTGATCTCCCCAATCCCTGCCTTCCACACCGATTCCCAAAAAAGGGGGAAAATAACTATTCCCAAATCCAGTGTCATTTTAATCTATATTTCGGGGGCCTGTCTTCAAATGAGAGAACTTGGACTCCGAAAATGCCTCTCATCCTATCCTCAAATGTGCCGTTCTTTCTTTCATCACAGAAGCAATGAAATGTGCCAAGAATTAGGGAGAGTCTTTCCAGTTTTGAACAAGGTGATCACCCACTTTTCTGCAAAAGAGAAAGCTCCCAAAGCTTCCGATTACAGGTAGTCCTTGACTTACAAACATTTGTTTAGTGACTGTTTGAAATTAAAATGGCACTAAAAAAAGTGACCTATAATTGTTTTCACCCTTATGACGACCGTTGCAGCATTCCCCAAGGTCACATGATCAGAATTCAGATGCTTGGCACCTGGCTCGTATTTATGATGGTCGCAGTGTCCCGGGATCATGTGATCCTTTTATATTGACGGATATATTTTATTTTTTCTTTCATGTACACTGAGAGCATATGCACCGAAGACAAATTCCAATCACAATCACAAGTGTGTCCAATCACACTTGGCCAATAAAGAATTCTATTCTATTCTATTCTATTCTATTCTAATTCTAATAATTCTAATTCTAATTCTAATTCCTATTCTATTCTATTATTCTATTCTATTCTATTATTATTCTGTTCTAATTCTATTCTAATTCTGATTCTTATTCTAATTCTGATTCTAATAATTCTAATTCTAATGATTCTAATTTCTAATTCTAATTAGAAATTAGAATTAAATTTCTATTCTATTCTATTCTAAATTCTTATTCTAATAATTCTAATTCTAATAATTCTAATTCCAATTTTAATTCCTATTCCAATTCTATTCTATTCTATTCTAATTCTAATAATTCTAATTCTAATAATTCTAATTCCTATTCTAATTCCAATTCTATTCTATTCTTATTATTTTGTGACCTTCCGATAAGCAAAGTCAATGGGGAAGCCAGATTCACTTAACAACTGTGTTACTAAGTTAACAACTGCAGCGATTCGCTTAACAACTGTGGCAAGAAAGGTTGTAAAATGGGGCAAAACTCACTTAACAACTGTTTTGCTTAACAATAGAAATTTGGGGCTCAATTCTGGTTGTAAGTTGAAGACTATTTTATATCCTTCAGAATCATCAGAGTGACACTCTTGATGGAGAAACTTTACAGAGATTCCTAAGAGGTCAGTAAGGGGCGTGCATAAGTGCACCAGCGTGCCTACCGTCCCTGTCCTAATGTTCCTTCTTATCAGTACCCATCTTATGTATATAAACAATGTTATATCTATGTATATTACCAACACGTACTTGGCAAAAATAAATGAATAAAAAATAAAAATAAAATCCAGACTAAACTCTGAATTCAATATTACTTTACTTTTTTTAGAAGGCACATTTATTTCTGTCAGACTTTGTTGCTATGGCTTAGCAGTTCAAGCAAAAATCAGATCCAAACGTCTCCTTTATGCCGGTGCTAAACTCCATCGAATTACATTAATTGAACGCAAAACAATTCAGGATGGACTTGATAGGCTGGGAAATCAAACTGATAAAACATCAAAATCTAGGTTCATTTTCGTTCGAATTGTTGGCTGCTAAACATTTCTCCGATAATATTTTTATTAGAAAAAAAATCTAAATTGAATTCAGTGGGAGGTAATAGATCGATAAAAATTATGGACAAATCCACACAATCAGTTGTTAGCTTGTTACTTTCTCTTAAAAAAAACAGATTTTAGCAGAGTGCTTTAGACTAGAAGATTATTATCAGTCTGGGCACAAAAGGAGAATTGTAACTCTCCCTCTCTCTCTCGTTACTTCGGTTGGTTGTGTAACAGTTAGCAGAGAATGCAGGGTTAAATCCCCGCAGCCTCTTGCTTGTCCTTCAGGCAGTATTCTGAATGATGACGGCTATGCCTTGGCCACCTCCGATGCAAGCAGAACCCACGGCGTATTTACCTTTACGGCGCCTACAACAAATCAAGAGAATAGCAATTACGAACAAGACTCAAGAAGAGACTGGACTGCCATCTGTCAGAAATGGTGTAGGGCAGTGGTTCTCAACCTTCCTAATGCCGCGCCCCGCGCCCCCACCGTGACCCACCCCGCCGCCGCGCCCGCCACCCCCGCCGCCATTTGGGTTCTTTTACCCTCTGCGCATGCGCAAAGCGTTCTGCGCATGCGCAGAGGGTAAAAGAACCCAAATGGCGGCATCCGGGTGAAGTCTCCCAACCCCTGTGAAAGGGTCGTTCGACCCCCAAAGGGGTCGTGACCCCCAGGTTGAGAACCGCTGGTGTAGGGTCTCCTGCTTGGGCAGGGAGGTTGGACTAGATGACCTACAACAGGGATGTCAAACTCACGTCATCACGGTTGTATCACGTGACTTATCGGGACTTTCCCCCCCTTCGCTAAACTGGGTGTGGGCGTGGCCAGCACGTGATGCATCTGGCCCGTGGGCCAGGAGTTTGACAGCCCTGACCTACAAGGTCCCTTCCAACTCTGTTAATCTGTAATCTTCAAATCCCACATTAGGTTTACCCCATAATTGATTCTACATTCCAAATCACTGAAATGATTTTTTTTTTAATTTACACACCACTTTGGAATCTAGAGGACTCCAAAGTGGTGGAGAAAATGCACATTATAGGATGGCCACACTTCAAGAGGGCTGGGAAAACCGCTTCAAAGGCCTAAAAGTGGTATGAATCTGTTGAGTCAGGTTTCAAGGATTTAGAGAATAACTGGCTTTGCCTCAAATCAATCAAAGGTTGCTTGATTCATCTCAGAGCTTCTAATGATTGGCAAGGGGCTGTGGCTTTTTAAAATGCTTTTTAACAGAATGGGGTGGAATTTTCAGGTGAAATAGAGAATATTTGCCCGTTTTCAGAAAGTTAAGAGATACTAGACTACTCAAGAGTCTAATTAGAGTAAGGTTACATTTGCAGACAGAATTCCTGCAAGGGGTTTTTGGGATGATTAAGAAAAAAAACCTGTGATTTCCCCCCTATTGTTTGATAGCCAATGCCTCTAAGGAAAACATGTGGCAAATGTGGTCCTTTGTTAGAATTATAAGAGACTGCAAAAGATGGGCACATAAAATTATCTGCTACAATGTCCTACTTGTCAATGACTACTTCAACTTCAACCGCAACAATACACGAGCACACCATAGATACAAATTTAATGTAAACTGCTCCAAACTCGACTGCAGAAAATACGATTTCAGTAACAGAGTGGTCAATGCCTGGAATGCACTATCTGACTCTGTGGTTTCTTCTCCAAACCCCAAAAACTTTAACCTTAGACTGTCTACTGTCGACCTCACCCCATTCCTAAGAGGTCTTTAAGGGGTGTGCATAAGCGCACCAGCATGCCTACCATCCCTGTCCTAATGTCTCCTTTATTTGTATCCATTTCATGTATTAATAACCATGTTTATACCTATATCTGTTACCTAATACATGCTTGACAAAAAATAAAAAAAATAAACACTCTCTCCGAACATTCTTTCCAGAATATTAAGAAGAAACAAAAAAAAAAGTTTTCTTTATGTGTTTATCCACCTTAGTTCGTGAACCAGATGACTCGTGATCCTGGAGCCCGAAGCTCCCAGAGGGTGACCCAAAGCGATGGCTCCTCCATTGACATTGGTCTTCTCGGGGTCCAAACCCAGAACTTTTTCCACAGATAAGTACTGTGGTGCAAATGCTTCATTAACCTGGAAACACATCAGACAGGCACGTTAGAAATATCTCAAATTGGGCTGCTATGATTTGCTGATTAGAATTTGCCAGTGTATATTCATGAACTGTGTCACGGTGTGATTTATTGCCTGTTACATGTATATGCAGGGAGATGCATCCCTATCTAATATAATGGTTTATTCCTGAGCACATGATTGATATGTTCTTGTACGCTGGGGGTCGGGAAGCTACTAATGACTTGCTTGTCTTAACAGGCTCTTCCCTGTTTGCTGCAAGCAGGTAAATTGCTGGAAGACAGAGGCCAAAGGGTGGGGGTGGCTGGGGCTACATTCGGTGTATAAGACGCACCCAAGTTTTCACCCTCTTTTTGGGGGTAAAAAAATGCGTCTTATACTCCGAAAAATACGGTAATTACGGCTAGTCCTTAATTTACAAGTGATCGCTTAATGACCACTCGAAGTTACGACAGACTCATGCCCAAAAGCTACTCACAACCCAATTCTGAAGTTAGGGCCGCTGCAACATCCCTTATGATGCTGCAGCACCCACCCACTTATTTCTCCCCTGTTAAGAACCCATGCATTTGTTTAATGGCTACATTTCGCTGAGTGACCATTACCTCAACCAAATCCATGTCTTTCAAAGAAAGGCCAGCTTTCTTGAGGGCTTCAGTAATAGCAGGCACGGGACCTATGTCAGAAACATACAGTACATGTGTAAGCGAAAAATGGAGGGTGGCCCATTCCTTAACAGAATAACAGAGTTGGAAGGGACCTTGGAGGTCTTCTAGTCCAACCCCCTGGTCAAGCAGGAAACCATTCTCTAGCCTCCATGCTGGACCTCCAAAAGCTGCCAGTAACTTTTGGTTACTGGCAGCTTTTGGAGGTGTGACCTAAGGAGAGTAGCTTTCAGTGTGACCTAAGGAGAGTAATATTAGATTTACCATATTTTTTGGTGTATAAGACACACTTTCCCCCCACAAAAAAGTGGATGGAAATGTCTGTGCATCTTATACAGCTAATGTTGCCGAAGCTCCACCCATCCGCCTTCGGCCTCTGCCTCCCAGCAATTTACCTCCTTGTAGTAAACAGCAAACAGCCTGGTCAGCTTCAGCACAGCCTGATTTAACACAAGCAGCTGATTGGTGGTTGGATCAGCCTCCTGGAATACCGCCTATCAGCTATTCCAGGGTGCAGGGATCGCCACCGCCCGTCATCACCCATGGCTGCTGCCGCCTATCATCACCTCCATGCACCCCTATTTCGGTTTCCGCGCGTCCCATTTTTGGCCTCCGCGTATCCCGTTTTTGCCCTATTCCAGGTGGCGGGAGCCAATCCCTGCTGTCTGGAACGGGCCAAAAACGGGACGTGCAGAGGCCGAAAATGGGGCATGCGGAGGCGGCGACAGGCGGTGGCGATCCCTGCAGTCTGGAACAGCTGATAGGCGGAATTCCAGGAGGCTGATCCAACCGCCAATCAGCTGCTTGTGCTAAATCAGACTGTGCTGAAGCTGACCAGGCTGTTTCCTGTAAGGAGGTAAATTGCTGGGAGGCAGAGGCAGATTTTTTCCCCCTGTCCCCAAAAGCTAGGTGCATCTTATAGTTCGGAGCGTCTTATAGTCCGAAAAATACGGTATATGCCTAATTTCATTAAACATCAAAAGGGACGGACTTACAAAATTAAGTTGGCAACACAAAGAAAATCAGTATAGCTGAAAACAAAGGATTATTTGAAGGATCTGATAACTAGTAAGGGTCAATTTCCTTTCGTGCAAAACAAAAGGGGAAAAACCTGGTTAGAATCTTCCCCCGCCCTCAGGAATTCTGCTTCAGGGCTAAGATGTTCCTGTCTGGTTGCCAAACCATTGGGGGGCAGATACTACCTGAGCCCCTCCCCCATACCTGCACCAATAAGGGAAAAAAAACTAGAGCCCACAATTTTGCATTTTGCCCAGCTGATCTACTTCCTAAGATCTTTCCACACTTAATATTTGCTGATCAATTGGTAACGAAGAAGACGTCCAAATTATCTGGATAATTTGGATAATCTTCTGTTCACAATTCCAACATCAGAGAGGAATTTTCACACCCTTGAAAAAGCATTTCCATCACCCTTTGAATACATAACCACTGGGCAGCACCTGGATTCTACCAGTAAGAACTGGTCACTGGGGTTATTTTATCACCTATTTATTCATGGTTGAATTCTGCAAACTCCCTTTTTATGGTGTCTGAGTCCCCCAACTAAACTATATTAAAGATATACTAAACGTCAGCAAGGGCATTCTTTTCCTGCACAGCAATAACCTACTCTTTTATTAACCGTTTTCTGACTTAATATTTTGTTTACTTATTTGAATGAAATTGTAAACAAAGAAAAAAATATATCAAAGGGCGTCTGGCTATATCCACTTCCAAATAAACCAGTCCAACAGAAGAGAATATCTATAGCTCAGAGTTGAACTGAGGAGGTCTTAGTGCTGTCTGAGCTTAGTTGTTTACTTGCAAACATCTGTAAGCAAACTAGAATAGAATAGAATAGAATAGAATAAAATAGAATAGAATAGAATAGAATAGAATAGAATAGAATCCTTTACTGGCTAAGTGTGATTGGACACACAAGGAATTTGTCTTTGGTGCATATGCTCTCAGTGTACATAAAAGAAAAGATACATTTGTCAAGAATCATGAGGTGCAACACTTAATGACTTAATGATTGTCATAGGGTACAAATAAGCAATCAGGAAACAATCAATATTAATATAAATTGTAAGGATACAACCAAGCTCCGAGATCCCCAAGGACTCCATAAAGCTAGTCCAACTTTCATGCAGTGGCCTGCAACTGGGGAATGACAAGATCTTTTATGCACGGGATGGGAAAATCCTGGACTGATCAGCAGGAAAGCAACTCCGTTGTCACTTACCAATCCCCATGATGTTAGGATCACATCCAGTTGCGTGATAGCTAACAATTCTAGCCAAAGGAGTGAGGTTGTGCTTTTTTACGGCATCTTCACTTGCTAGGATCACAGCTCCTGCTCCATCGCTCACACCCTACAACAGAAGAACACCAGGCATCAAGGCTGGGGAAAGTTAAAATGGAAGAACATACCAATGGAGTCACATTGAGGCCGAAATGGTAAGATGATGTTATCAGACAGTTAATATTCTCCAATGTTTCGGTCACCACACTATAAAAAAGATGTTGAGACTCTAGAAAAAGTGCAGAGGAGAGCAACCAGGATGATCAGGGGACTGGAGACTAAAACATATGAAGAGCGGTTGCAGGAACTGGGCATGGATAGTCTAGTGAAGAGAAGGACCAGGGGAGACATGATAGCAGTGTTCCAATATTTGAGGGGCTGCCACATAGAGGAGAGGGTCAAGCTATTCTCCAAAGCACCCGAAGGACACAAGGAATAATGGATGGAAACTGATCAAGGAGAGATTCAACCTAGAAATAAGGAGGAACTTTCTGACAGTGAGAACAATCAACCAATAGAACAGAAGTTGCCTTTGGAAGTTGTGGGAGCTTCATCACTGGAGGCTTTCAAGAAGAGATTGGACCGCCATTTGTCAGAAATGGTGTAGGGTCTCCTGCTTGAGCAGGGGGTTGGACTAGATGACCTACAAGCCCTTCATGGCTTGGGACCAGGATATCTCCGGGACCGCATTCTGCCTCATACTTCCCTCTGACCGGTTAGGGCCCACAGAGTTGGCCTCCTCCAGGTCCCGTCGGCCAAGCAATGTCGACTGGCGGGCCCTGGGGGAGAGCCTTCTCTGTGGCCGGCCCCGCGCTCTGGAACCAACTTCCCCCAGAGACCCGAACCATCCCCACTCTGCTGGCATTCCGAAAAGCCGTTAAGACATGGCTTTTCCTGCAGGTGGGGGGTAGAGCTTAATCCACTCGTGCTCACCCCCCAAGTATGTATGGTTGCTGAATGGATGTTGTTTTTTATACTGTTCTTTTAAATTTTGTATTTGTTTTTAATTAATATTTATTGGTTATTCTTGTATTTTTTTTCTCTGTTGTACGCCGCCCTGAGTCATCTGGGAGTTGGGCGGCATATAAGAATACCAAAATAAATAAATAAATAAATAAATAAATAAATACAAGGTCCCTTCCAACTCTGTTAATGTTAATGTTAACTGTGGCTTTTATACTTGAGCAAGGGGTTGGACTAGAAGACCTCAAAGGTCCCTTCCAACTCTCTTATTCTGTTCATTTTTTCAGTGTGCCTGGATGTTGCCTGTACTGACCGGGAATTTCAGAAACTCCGGTTCCCGATGCCTTAGGAAGGGCATAAGTTGAGGAAAGGTGGATGAGGTTATAGCACTGTACCCTAAAGTTAAAACTGAAAAATAAAATAAATCCATCAAGTCTTGGGGTAGAGTATTGTTAGGATAAGAAAATAAATCTTAGAGGAGATGAATCTTTCCTTTGGAAACCAATCCTTGATAAAATAAAGCGCGAATAAAAGTCTAAATAACAAGATATTTATTTCGGTACAAAAGAATATAAAAAAACACTAAATCTTAATAATTACATCTTGGCAATCTAAGAGAACCTCCTTCCAAGGAGGGTAGCAGCAAAGAAGGAATGGAGGATGAGAAATGGAATGTAACATCTGCGCAGTTCACACTTCACGTGACTGCTTCACTTTGTTAAGAACCTCTGGGTCATAAAGTCTGACATATGAGTACAGCTGACAATCAAAAATCATCCCGTGACAAGTATATTGATTAAAATCCTGATATCACTAAAATGTGAAAGTTTCAATAGAAGAGGCTATTTGTAGCTGAGGGTTGAGCTGTGGACACTTGGGTGCTCTCTGAGCTTGGTTGTTTTCCTGCAGACATTTCATTATCCAACTAAGTAACCTCATCCTAAAATGAAGTTTTATTTTATTTAGGCATTTTTAACCAGTTCTTCAGCCAAGAAGGTCCCGGTATCTGATGCAAACCAAGCCACATTCTGTATATAGAAAAAAATAATTCTTCTTCAACAGGAAAACATGACTGATCCGAAATTTTAGGAATGGGCCTACCTGATTACTGCTTTTGATGCATGGCATGGAAACATCTAGACCAGTGTTTCTCAACCTTGGCAGTTTGAAGATGTGTGGACTTCAACTCCCAGAATTCCCCAGCCAGCGTTGCTGGCTGTGGAATTCTGGGAGTTGAAGTCCACACATCTTCAAACTGCCAAGGTTGAGAAACACTGATCTAGACAAAGAAGACTTTTGGGGTAGAATTTGGATATTTTTGAATGTTGATATTGGAGTACAAACAAAATACAGGCACTTAGTGTGGTTCTGCTTCAATGCACCACAATGGATTAAAAGAACTAGAATACTTCCTCTTAGTATATTAATTTTTTTCTCTTGTAGAAATTTATGGCTGCGGTCCTTCTCTTCACCTTTAGGTAAGTTATGTAAAGGGGTCAATAAAAATCCGTTCCTCTCTGTTATTCTTAAGCAGGGTCTCGTGAATATCATTACAAATAGTCCTTGATTTATGACTGGTTGCTTAGTGACTGTTCAAAGTTACAACGGATCTACCTGGGGGGGTACTTAAGACATGGCTTCAAAGTTCCGACGATTGGGGAACCTCCCGCGTTCACATGACTGCACTTCCAGTGCTTGGCTACCTGGCCATGCTTATAGCTATTTGCAGTGTCCCATGGTCATTTGACTGCATTTTGCAACTGTTTTGTTGAAAACCGTCATTTATTTCCAGTTTGGGCCAACCTGGCTTCTAGTGAACTGTGGGTTCGCTTAATGAACACGGCAGAAAAGGTCGTAAAATTGGGCCGGTCCATTTCACACCATCATACATATGACCAAAATGAACAGGCTTCGTTATGGTCGTAACTCGAGGATTATCTATGTATCTAGCATATGTAAAATACCAATGATTCTCCTGCCTGAGGCTTATAGAAACAGTAGCTTCAATCCAGCTGAAAAGTTCTAATTTGGGGACAGCTAACCATGATTTCCAAAGGGATGACTTTAAATATCCTTGAGACATATTTTTCCAAATATTGTTGTATTTGCAAAAACTATACCTTAGTACAGGGGTAGGCAAAGTTGGCTCTTCTATGACTCGTGGACTTCAACTCCCAGAATTCCTGAGCTAGCATGATTGGCTCAGAAATTCTGGGAGTTGAAGTCCACGAGTCACAGAAGAGCCAACTTTGCCTACCCCTGCCTTAGTACCGTCACATTGAAAAGCTTGTTTAAGCTGCCTCACACTACTTCGCCTCTGCATCCAATTGATATTTGTTTCCTGGCTAGTTAATTAAGGCAAAGATGACTCATTATTTGAAGAGAGATGGCATTAGGAGTCCTGGTGGCACAGTGTTTAAGTTAAAGTGCAGTATTGCAGGCAAACTCTGCCCACAGCCTGAGGTTCGAACCTGACCTGCTCAAGGTTGACTCAGCCTTCCCGTCAGGCCGAAGCCAGTTTAGTTGGGGTCTTTGGCCTGCCACACTTTATACTATTTTAAAATGTATTCTTTACTGTGGGAATCTGGGAGGGGGAATTGCATGAGGGCTGCCTGTATGTAGCCATAACAAATTCTTTCTAGATAGTCAAGGTCATCCTTTGTCTTCGCACTCCTGCACCTGCACGGAACGAGATGGGTGGATTCTGCCAGGTTGGCAGTTGAAGATTGGTCAACGTGATGGACTTGGGGGTGTGGGGACAAGGGCTTGAACTTTCAAGTGAGTAGAGAAACCCCTGGGACTTCAGATTCGGGTTTCTCCCAGATGTGCCAACATGGCTCTGCTAATAAATTGGAACTTTGAGGAATACTTTGCCTTGGACTGTGATTTAAATTTGGATGCTATTTGGAACCCTGACACTTCCATCCTTCCAGGAAAATGAGGAGCCAGATTGTTGGGGGTACTATGCAAATAATGCTCTACATTGTAAACCGCCCATATAAAGCGTTATGGGGCGGTATATAAGCCTAAATGTTATTGCTAAAAGTTATTACAAAGAGTTTAGCAGTTGGACTGCAGCTCCAGGAACACTTCAATCCGGACTTCTAAAATGGTGAATGGAAGACTACTAAATGTTTCCTTGTAATTCCTGGAGAAGGAAGCGGCTCACCGAGGCGTTCCCTGCTGTGACAGTGCCATCCTTCTTGAAGACCGTAGGCAGTTTTCCCAGTTGCTCCAACGTTACTTCCGGCCGGGGGTGTTCATCGCGGTCCAAGCTCTGTTTGCTTTTCTTAACTTTCACTTCAATAGGGGCCATCTCAGCCTTAAAACGTCCAGCTTCGTGAGCTACGAATGTAAAAAACAAGTCAATACCGAAAGGTCATAGGAGGTCATCTATGGTCAGCTCAGGCCAACTTGCTGCGGGACAACTCGCCACCGGACAAGAGTTACACTAATATCGAAGAAAGGGCGGAATAGAATCATTAAAGGAAGGATGCAAAAGGAGGGATAAAATGAAATGCGAATGACAAAAATGACAAGTAATTTTAAAGATTATTTTAAATATTTAAATTGAATTGCTGAATTAGCATTTAGCACTTAGCCTTATATACCGCTTCATAGCACTTTACAGCCCTCTCTAAGCGGTTTACAGAATTCAGCATATTGCCCCCAACAATCTGGGTGCTCATTTTACCGACCTCAGAAGGATGGAAGGCTGAGTCAACCTTGAGCCTGGTGAGATTTGAACAGCTGAACTGCAGCTAGCAGTCAGCCTGCAGGGCTGCACTCTAACCACTGCGTGTGTTGTCCCTTTCCATCATCTTGCTGCTGGTCATCCTCTTCTTCTCTTTCCTTCTATCTTCCCAGCATTAGAGTCTCCTCCAGAGAGGTAGGTCTTCAGATAATGCAGGGGGTGTCAAACTCAAGGCCTGTGGGCTGGATCCGGCCTGCAATGTGGTCAGATCCGGCCTGTGGGACTGTCCTGGAAAATGTAAGGGGCCAGCCCGCATCACTCTGGCCCGGTCTACCCATGTCACTTCGGCCCGGTTTACCCAATGCAAAGAGGAAACATCGGGCCAGTGTGGCTTTGGCCCGGTCTACCCAATGCAAAGAGGAAACATGCCAGCAGTTTGGGGAGTGGCGTCAAGCTGGCGACGCCCACCGTCCGCCACACACAGTGAGTGGCGTCAAGCTGGCCACACCCATCCAGTCCCCCCGCCGAGGTCAACCACAGCCCTCAATGAAATTGAGTTTGACATTCCTGAGATAATGTGTCCAATGTAGGAAAATTGGAGCCTCATCATTGGTATCTCAAGTGAGAATTCAAGTGTCCAAACTCCAAAACTGGAGTGTGCTTCTCCTTCTTTAGAGGATTACTCTTCAGGAAACTATAGCAGCCAAAAACCCAATTCAATTCAATCAATGAGACAAAATGTTTTAGGTTTCACATGCCCTGTCTATATCAAATCTAAAACTAATAATACATTGCCGTTGGTTAAAAGGTATTCCCTCACATACAGAAGCCAAGGAAAAACATTTCTGCTCCCTTTTTCCTCTAATGCCTAGTTTTCCTCATAGAAGATAATCCCATCAACGTAATCCTCAACTTGAGTTTTAAGAAACACAACTCAGATGTCAACTCATCAGCTGCTGTGAGGATTACTGTAAGTCTCCATTGGAAGCAAGATCAGTGCTCTTTCATTAAACATGTGTTTACTGACCAGCTTTCCACCTCTGTTGTGTCTTGAAGGCGTAGCGGTCACACTCTTCCCTTGTAATGTTGTATTTTGCAGCAAGATTTTCAGCTGTGACACCCATAGGAGTCTGGATATGCGCATCGGTTAGACCTGACCACAATACGTCTTCCAGCTGCCAGGAAAGAGGGAACAGAATCATGTTACAGGCTAGTGTTTATCAATCTTGGCCACTTTAAGATGGGTAGACTTCAACTCCCAGAATTCCATACCCACTTGGCTGTGGAATTCTGGGAGTTGAAGTCCACCCATCCTAAAGTGCCCAAGGTTGAGAAACACTGACACAGGCTATCAACCAAAAGGGTTTAGCATAATACATTATATCCCTGTCCATAAGTCTCACCTGCTACCAGTGGTGGGTTCCTACCGGTGCGATCCACTCTATGGCACCAGTAGCGGCCGGCGGATTGCGAAATTTGTGCGCGCCGGCTCTGGTGCCGTCTTCGCCGGTCCGTCACGTGCCCCCATCTTTTTTCCGCAATTTTTGGGCTTTTTTTGCTTCCTGCGCATGCGTGGAAGCAAAACCTCGCAAGGGGACGCGCATGCGAGATTTTGGCAAGATTTCCCTTCCGTGCATGCGTGGAAGCAAAAAATCGCCGAAATCGCGCGCACGTGTCCTCTCACGAGATTTCGGCAAATTTTTACTTCCGTGCATGCACGGAAGCAAAATCGGGTGAGGGGGCGCGCATGCGTAGCGAGCGCGCACGCGCAACATGGCAATGCGTGTGCAGCACACTGGTAGCGAGGTAAGAGCAACCCGCCCCTGTCTGCTACCCTCCAGATCTGCGGGACCAACTATCACAAGGAAGAGCTGGCATGACCAAATGTGGGTTGGGAATTATGGGATCTTTAGAAGACTGGGAAAGAGTGCCCAAATAAAATAAAAATACAAAATTGCATTGAAAGCTGGGTTTTTTTCAAACATTCTTAGAGTAAGCTCAGAATTCTCAAAATGGGCGTACCTGCAAAAACGTACGTGCGGGATTTGTCATCTATCCTAAAATCCAATGTTCTGAATGTTACAGTTACTTATTAAAGGGGGAAACATGCCTTGAAGACTATGAGAATCTCTGTAGAAATGCCTTGAAATTGCCTTTCCCACCCTGCAGAAGATTTTCAGACTCCGCATTTGTACTTTTTGCCTCCGGCCCCAAAACAGAAGAGAGCAGAAACTTGGATAGCGGCCAGAAGTACTCTTCCCAACATAAAATTAAAGAAACCGCCAATTCTGGGGGGAATATTTTTACTCCCCAAGACAACCCGGCAGTACTCTCTCTTGTTTTGCAAGCAAGGCTACTGGGATTGGGGACAGACTTAAGCTCCCAGCCCCACAAGGCCCCTGTCTTCATTGACCTGATCTTATCACTGATGTTTCTCAACTTTAGCCTCTTTAAAATGGATGGACTTCAACTCCCAGAATTATCTGACTCCCGGAGAGTAAAGCTAAAGCTGTGCCTTCCTGAGAAATGTGGCAGGTGCCTACTCATCCTGCCTTCCCTGAAGCCGTGGGGTTGGGAATGCTGGCTTGGGAAAAGAGGGAAGGACAGCTTGGCATTTTGGGTTCTGTGACCGGAAGTTGATAGTTGAAAGGGGCTTAAAACTTTTTTTGTCTTTGTTATGTTTAATTGATGATAGCTGCCCAGAATTATTTTCTATAACATACATAGCCTTTCAGATGTTTTAAATAAATAAAGATACACAATTCTTGTTGCCCCTTCTCCACTAATGTATGCTAATGACAACTGACAAAGAGGAAGGGAATAAGAGAATATATTAGAACAGTGACTTACTGGAAAAACAAGAGGTTAGCAACACAAAAGGAGAACATTCTGTCATGGGTCTGTACATTTCTGTACATGTTCCCGAAAGCCTAAGTTCTGACCTCTGAAATAAAAAAGGCTGGGCTACTTGTCTACTGTATGACACAATGCACAAACATTTTGTTTAAGGAATTATACACATTATTTAAAAAAAAAAGCTAATGACAGCAGCTGATAACACATGATCTTTTTATGGAATTGGGTTTGCCATCTTCAGGGTTTATCTGTTTGTTTTTTTACTTCTCAAGTTTAGCCTACAGATCCAGACCTCCTGGAGGACTCCCATTCAAATACAAACCTGGGATGACCCTGCTTAGCTTCTGAGCTCATCCAAGTATTGCTACAGGGCCATGAAAGTAAACCGAAATAGTCTGAATGCAAATGATGTACATCAGTTCATACAATTCCTTACACTGTAAATGTATCATCTAATGCAAGGGTGTCAAACTGAAGGCCCGTGGGCTGGGATCTGGCCCCGGGGTGCTTAGATCTTGTTAGAATATTTATGACTGGGAGAGCCAATGGTAACAAGGTCAGCCAATGAATAGGCATAGCAACTAAGTCAGCCAATGGGAGTTAACCACTTCTGAGTCTGTGCAGAGAATCGAAACTGGAACTTAAGCTTAAGGCTGGGTGTGGCTCCAGTCTCCTCTCTGTACTCTTCCACTCTGAACTCTGCTGAAATGAAACTAACTCTGAACTAGAAGCTGCTTGTTTTACTTTTAACTGTTGCTACATTGAAGAAGAACTCTGCTAATGGTATTGTAAACATATATATATTATGTTTATAAATAAGTTATTGAGTCCAGCTGAATTGGTCATCTGTGTGTGCTTCTGGTTTTGATTTTGCAACAAACTTTAATAGATCTGGCCTGCAGGACCGCCCTGGAAACAGCGAAGCACTGGCCCGTAGTGCCTCTCCCAGCAAAAACGGAGCTCGGGAGGGCTGTGTATGTCCTCCCCGAGCTCTGTTTTTGCTGGCAGAGGGCTGCAAGAGGCTGTCACAGCCGAAAACGGACGTCAAGCTGACCATGCCCCCCCATGTTCCCCCCCGCCCCCCCGAGGTCAAACACAACACTGATGCGGCCCTCAATGAAATAGAGGTTGACACTCCTGATCTTATGGGACAGATTAAATTTTTTGTGTGTGTATTTTTATGCAATCCAGGGCATGACTCAGGGCTCCTTCCGGAGAGATATCCCGGTTTCAAACAAAAAAAGCAAATGCAACATGATGGGCGCAAAGCACTAACCTGGAGATCCACTCCTAGTTTTGTTCCAAAGCGCATATTTCGAACAGCAAAAGGCGCCTGGCTCATGCTTTCTGTTCCACCACAGAGCACCACTTCAGAATCTTTAAGGCTAATTTCCTGATTTGAGTGGTGAGGAAAGATGAGCATATTAGATGTGCAATATACATATGAAATACACAACTATCTAAACTATCGTATCATTTCACTTTTCTTTTTTTAAATTGTTTTTATTGTTTTTTATATTTTACATATCACAATATTTATTGACAGATCTGCCACCTTAATATACCGAAATGTGCCGAAATCAACAAATTAACGATGGAACTCCGAGTGGAAAAAAATTCAGATTACTATGACGTTTGGGAACATTGGTATAATTGGACAAATAACAGAGACTGTTAAGATAAGAATTACTCTCATCAGAGGCGAAATGAATCTTTTCCTGAAACTCTGACATTATAAAAATAAACCGCAATGTAAATGCTAAGGTATAAGATATTTATTTCGGTACAAAAATAATAAATCACATCTTGGCTATAAAAGAGGTGTTGCTCCTTACAGAAGCAGAAGAGAAAAAGGACGATCAAAAGAAAGGAATGTACACATGCGTACTAGGAACATATTAATCACGTGCTCAGGAATAAACCACTATATTTGATAGGGATGCATCTCCCTGCATATACATGTAACAGGCAACATAAAATCACAGCCTGACAGAGACTCGATGAGACAATGTGGGATGACGAAGCAGGATAAGAAAACAAGTTAAAATAATGTATAAATGGTATAAATATAGTACCATTGTATATTTCACTTTTCTTTTTACCTTGAAAGAGTAGAGTGTTTAAAAAATTTTTTTAAAATATGTAAATGAAAAGCAGGTGAACAATTCCAATCTCTGCAGGACATGATAGACATGACATGCAATAGAAAATAGGCTGACCGAGAATGTGGCAAAACAAATAACTGGAATTAGTACCTGACAGCCATTAACAATAGACTGGAAGCCTGATCCACACAATCTATTGATGGTTAAGGCAGGAGTTGGGATTGGCACTCCAACACGTAAGCCAACATGTCGCGCGAGATAAGCAGCGTCTTTAGAACTCTACAAGAAAAAACAAACAAACCAAGAAAATTCACCTGGCAAATTCTGCTTAAAAACTAAGTTGCGTGGTTGAAGATGACTTTCCTATCACTTTGTAGAAGTGAATAAATGCAAATCATACTCATATGAATGTGAGAATAATGTGACCACTGCAGCTTAAAGGACTCGCCATTAAACTCCTCATTCAGCACAGTGATTTCAAACAGTCGCTGAACATGGTCGCAAAATGAGGAATCTTGTATACAGGTAGTCCTCGAGTTATGACCACAATTGAGCCCAAATTTTTTATTGCTAACTGAAACATTTGAATTTTGCCCCATTTTACAAATGTCCTTGCCAGAGTTGTTAAGTGAATGCTGCACTTGATAAATTAGTAAACACGGTTGTAAAGTGAATCTGGTTTCCCCATTGATTTTGAGTGTCAGGTGGTCGCAAAAGTGGATCACATGATCCCAGGCCACTACAACGGTCATAAATGTGAGTCAGTTCCCAAGCAACTGAATTTTGATCATGTGACCATGGGGATGCTACAACAGTTGTAAGTGTGAAAAACAGTCATAAGTCACTTTTTTCCGTGCCGTTGTTACTTCAAATGGTCACTAAGTGAACTGTTGTAAGTTGAGGACTACCTGTACCTTTCTTTTCCTTCTTTCATAGAATAGAATAGAATAGAATAGAATAGAATAGAATAGAATAGAATAGAAAATAATTCTTTATTGGCCAAGTGTGATTGGACACACAAGGAATTTGTCTTTGGTGCATATGCTCTGTTTATGCAAGACTGTTAATTTACTCTTTATAAAAAAGATGAATGAGCTCAGTAAGGTGGATTTATTTATTTTCATTCATTCATTCATTCATTCATTCATTCATTCATTCATTCATTCATTCATTCAGTTAGTTAGTGAGATTTATATACCGCCTCACATTGCAAGCACTCTCCAAGCGGTTTACACCAGTAAGCATTGTTTATTTATATTGCCCCCAACAATCTGGGTCCTCATTTTACCTACCTCGGAAGGATGGAAGGCTGAGTCAACCCTGAGCTGGTGAGATTTGAACCGCTGACCTGTGGATCAGTGTCAGCTAAAGTGGCCTGCAGTACCTGCCTCTAACCGCTGTGCCACCTCGGCTCTTTTTGGTTTAAACACATTGATCGTTGCATTGTTAATGCAAAAGTCAAACAGAAACTCAAGAAGAAAAAACACTGCTTATAGTACTTGGTGATATAATGATCCCACTGACAATACACTCTACAAAGTTAGCAAATTCAGTTACCAAATATTCCAAAAAGAAACCGTTTGGTGAGTGACCTGATGGAGCGCGAGAGGCTCCACCAATGAATTTCTGATTTCTCTGTAACGGAGCAACTAAGCAAGAACAGAAACAGAATGGCATGTTGGTCAGGGCGACTGGCAACTGCCAAGTTGTACCAACCTGCATGACGTTGCCCACAATCACGCTGTCAATTATTTCTGGGGATATTTTGCCAGCAGACAAGGCTGACCGAGCTGCAATCTCAGCAAGATCCGTGGCGGTGAAGTCCTTAAGCAGGCCGCCGTAAGCCCCGAATGGAGTCCTCTTGGCAGAAACAATGAATATTCCTAAGAGACAAAACATGGGAAACACACACATGGAAATATGAAAGTGCCTTATATCAAATCTTACCCCCGTTCATTTAGATCAGGGTTTCTCCACTTTAGCAACTTTATGATGCGTGGACTTCAACTCCCCAGAATTCCCTAATTAGCACGGCTGGCTGGGGAATTCTGGGAGTTGAAGTTCTCACATCTTAAAGCTGTTCTGTTTGAAAAATACTGATCTAGTTCAATATTTATTTATGTTGTTGATTCAAAGGCCACCTCCTAGACATACAGCCTAACCGTTGAAACCATCAAGAAAACCACTACAAAAATAAAATATATTATGGCAAAAAGCAAATTTCACTGGTGGCGATTCAACATCCAGGTGCTTTCCACAAGAAATCCTGAATTTTTTTTCTGAATAGAGTTTAGATTGCTCCCATACTCCTAATGGATAAAGTTTGTCTTCTGTTTTGTCAAATTCAAACTGTTTATTTATTTATTTTATTTATTTATTTATTATTTGTTCTTCTATGCCGCCCTACTCCCGAGGGACTCAGGGCGGCGTACAACAATTATATAAGAACATCAATAATAAACAGTAATTTAAAAACAACAGTAAAAAGATATATAAAAATTAAAAAATGTTCACAATCAGTCATACCAAGGGGGGAGTTCAGATGGATTTAGTCTTTCCCCCCTGCCTGCAGGAAGAGCCATTTCTTAACGGCTTTCCGGAAGGCCAGCAGGGTGGGGATGGTTCGAGTCTCTGGGGGAAGTTGGTTCCAGAGTGCGGGGCCCTCCACAGAGAAGGCCCTCCCCCTAGGGCCCGCCAACCGGCATTGTTTGGCTGACGGGACCTGGAGGAGGCCCATTCTGTGGGCCCTAACCGGTCGAAGGGAAGTGTGAGGCAGAATGTGGTCCCGAAGGTAACCTGATCCTAGGCCATGTAGGGCTTTAAAGATGATGATCATAACTGTTATAATATATATATATAATATGATATAACTGTTTTTTATATATTGTACCGTTCTTATTCATGCTGTACGCCATCCTGAGTCCTACGGGATTGGGCGGCCTATAGGAACTTTTAATTAAATTAAATTAAATTCATAAAAGAAGGGATTGCAATGCCACACAAAAGATTAACATAAAAGATTAGGTCTTCTTGATCTATACTGGATAGAATGGTACAGTAGTTAGATATATGAGAGATCCCAAGAGGGTTTTGAGAATGTCATCAGAATTTGGGTGCACACAGATTTTACAGCTGGCACTGAAATGTGGGGGGGTTTCATTCAAATGCTGAGTTAGCACCGAGATGAACCTGCTTCCTCCATGTACTGGGAAATCTAGTGTCAGTTGCCACCTTATACTTGCTGTGCTGCGCTGCTAGGCGGTGACAGATTGCCAGGAACTGTGGGAAGGGGGAATGAAAGGGAGGATGCTTGGGAAATCGAAAGTAGATGCTGTACCTCAAGATGCTGCCTCAAGGTTCCCCAGTTGGAAGGAGGGAGCTGCATACCAAATTTATTATTTATTTATTTGTGAGATTTATATACTGCCTCATAGTGCAAGCACTCTCTAAGCGGTTTACACCATCAAGCAATGTATATATTTACATTGCCCCCAACAATATGGGTCCTCATTTTGAACTGCGCTTGGACTGATTGTTATGAAAACAGCTTACATGAAGTTGATTGGTTACTGGCTACGCAATGCTGCAATACACTTGATCTTTAATAAAACTATACCTTTCTCAATAAAAGCAACCAAGGATAGTTTCTATGTAGAGCAAGGATGTCAAACTCAAGGTCCGCGGGCCGGATCCAACCCCGCAAGATGCTTAGATCTGGCCCGCGGGGCCGGTCTGCAAATATCAAAGGACCTACCTGATAGAGGCACCTATCAAAGTGCCTCTGCTGGCCAAATGGGCCGTGGGGGGGGGCTCCCCCCGCGGCCCGTTTTTGGCCGGCAGAGTGCTGCAGGAAGCCGTGGAGGCCGAAAATGGGCTGTGCGTTGACCGCCCAGGGCCTCCGTGCAGCCAGTTTTTGGCCGGCAGTGCTGCAGGAGGACTGGCTTGCACTGGATTACAATTATGTGGCCTCAAGTAAGTGCTTGATCTGGATAGAAAACAAGCAATATCCTATGTTAATACTGCAGTCTAATGCCAGATTTTACATACTGTAGGTCCATTTAATCTACAATTAACAATCTATTCTGCATTCTGTATTCTATATTCTGTATTCTATTCTGTATCTATAATTGACAGCCGTTTTTATTTACTGTCCTGGAAATTTACCTCTGCTGTTAGATCTTGTATTATCATGTTATTTATGCTATTGTATTTTTACTATTAGTTGACCAGTGATTCACTTAACAAATGCTAACTGAGGAATATAGGAAATTGTTTATTTCAAGTTACATAGGAGATATTTTAGAAGTATAGCACAAATAATAAACACAGGCAACTAGTTCTAATTAAAATGACAATAAGGTAACCTGTGTGTTAAATAGACTAAAGTAATGAACCAGCTTCTGAATTTTCCAGAAAGCTTTTGCTGAATTATAAGGCTCTTAAGCAGTATATGGTAGATGGGTTGCTTAATGTCTTTACTGAAAGATCTGCACTGGTTGCTAACTGCTGACTCAGCATCATTTAAGATCTTGGTATTAACCTTTAAATCATCAAAAGCTTTAAGGTCTGATAGCTAAAGCAATTGCTTCTTTCATTGTAAATTTGTTCAACTGGTTATTAACTGCAGGAGATGTGTTTTTGAAGATGTCTCTGCGATCAAAGGTCCAAATGGCTTTCTCTGGCTTTGTCAGTTATGTAATCTTCCTATCATTGTAAGAGTTGACCCTGGCCCCCATTCTTTCAGTGTAGGGAAAATCTTTAAAACAACATGGATAATATAGCAGAGAAGCTGCAATTCTAGGCATCTCCCTTCCTTAGTTAAGGACTGCATCAACAATTTTGTGAATAGGTTTGCTTTTCATCTTTGAATACAGGTTGCCATTGTCTTATGACCGCTTAGTGACTGTTCAAAGTTACCACATACCTCCAAAAGGTACTTATGATCTGGATTCAAAGTTCTGAATGCTGCCCTCCCTTATAGTCACATGGTCACATTTTGTGTGATTGGCAACCAGCCTGAATTTATAATAGTTTGCAGTGTCTTGTGGTCACGACTGAGATTTGCAATATTTTTTCCCCAGGAAAAAATTTACTTCCAATTTCAGAGGGAAAAAACACCAGTTGTGGACAATGGCTTTGCTTAAGGACACCGGCATTCATTTTAATGATCACCAGAATAAAATGTTATTAAAATCAGGCCAATTATGTGATAGCTTGTTTAACAACTGACATGACTTATAACCATAACTCTAGGCTCAATTATGGTCATAAATCAGGTCTATCTATATGTATAATTCTTTTGATTTTCTGACTTGCTAGACCAATCTGATGTTATATTGCAGGGGTCTCCAAATTTGGTGACTTTAAGACTTGTGGACTTCAACTTCCAGAATTCCCCAGCCATCACTGACTGGGGAATTCTGGAAGTTGAAGTCCACAATCTTAAAGTTCCCAAGTTTGGAGACCCCTGTTATATTGTATGACGTTTGCTGCATAATCTGCTACTAGAAATTTCACAGTTCCATTCCTCCAACCTCAGAAGTATAGTTAATATAGAAGCCTCAGGCTGAGAAACAAAATACAGTCATGATACTTAATAACATCCCTGTCAGTCCAAATTACCTAATTCTTATTAAAGTTACTACATCCTTCTCAATGTCAAGCTATAGGAACTATCCTTTCCTAAATAACTTAGCTCAGAAAGCATTTTAACCCCACTTTTCTGATGTTACTTTCCTTCAAAAGCCCAAAAACATGTGACTATTGTGAGGACCAACTGTCTCTACAATCGTAAGTTCTCATCATCGTAAAACGTAGTATATATTATCAGATTTAATTTTGGCATGTGGTTAAGAAAATATGCACAGGAGATTAGGAGAAAAAGATTAATCGCTAGCCATTCCATTCACAAATATAAATATTTAAGGAGGTAAGATATTGACTAGCTTAGATTACAAAAATCATTCACCTCTAGTCATTAACTGGGGCAAATGCAGAAGAGAGGATAGGAAAAAATAAGAGAGACCTGTTTTGCTGATTGGCAGAAAAATAAAGTACTTTGGTTTAAACCTACATACATTTTGTAAGACAGAATAACAGAGTTGGAAGGGACCTTGTAACATTATGAACGTGCCAAAATATGCCATTAGATTCTTCCTAGCTCCTAACATACCTTAACCCAGTTCACATGTGTTCATCTCACTTTCAAAACCTAGTTTGCTTCCAAAGGTTAGGTGATGCGGCTAATATTTGTTCATAAGTTTAAAGTCTGAGAGTCATAAATATCTAAAGTCTGAGGGGCCCAGCTTTCTGATAAGCTGTGGAAAACCTTTCATTCACTGTGGTAGAACTTAAGAAGGAATTTCTTCCTTCTTAAAGTAGCATTTGACAGGATAGTAAGAAAAGCTGTACTGTGTCAAGCCAAAAGTCCTGGCATATTCTGTTTAACACCAATTTCCAGAAAAAAATATCGCAAATCGCAGGCATGTTACTGTGGGATGCTGCATACATCCCATAGTCCGAAATGTAAATGGGGGAGGCGGTGGCTGAGCGCCCAAAATGTGGTCACATGATTATGCACGGTGGTGTAGATGTCAGAACTTCAAATCCAGGATGTCTCCTTTTTCAAGTCCTTTGTAACTCTGAACAGTTATTAAGTAACCAGTCATAAGCTGAGGACTACCTTTATATCCCTCTCTCAAGGACAAAAGCTAACTATAGTCAGGCTGATGATGTTCTAATCTCCAAGGTTTGCTATCATCCACACTTGGTTAATTATGCACTGAATTCTGAGTTTTTTTCGGTGAATTGAAAACTAATCTGTTAAAAAGCCTACCATGTGACTGTGCTAAGGTTAAAGTTCAAGATGCCTCCAGGTTGAGCTAAGCTTCTGGCGATTCCATGGACAGAACTATGGAGTTTTCTGGCTCTTCCCACTGCCTCTTCCAGGGAGATTTTCAACCTCTGGTGCCAAAGTATTAATTAACCAGGCCCAACCCTTCACTTCTAGGTAAGATTGGGCAGATACTGCTACTTGCTGAGACATGCCAGACTAGAAAAGAGCCCAAAACTCATTCACAACTGGTTAGTATTAGGTCTTGTTGTTAGTTGCGAAGTCGTGTCCAACCCATCGCGACCCCACGGACAACGTTCCTCCAGGCCTTCCTGTTCTCTATCATCCTCTGGAGTCCATTTAAGCTCACGCCGACTGCTTCAGTGACTCCATCCAGCCACCTCGTTCTCTGTCGTCCCCTTCTTCTTTTGCCCTCAATCTTTCCCAGAATTAGGCTCTTCTCCAGTGAGTCCTTCCTTCTCATTAGGTGGCCAAAGTATTTGAGTTTCATCAGTACTAAGTCTATCCACTCTTATTTGGCCTTCAGTTGCTCAATCAAATTCATTACAAGGACACAGAAAGACAAGGCTTATCAAAAGCTTGCTGGGAAAGTCATAAATAGCAATCACACAACTTCCCCCTTCCAGCCATTGCAACTATCCTAAATACATGCCAATTGCCAAGCACCTGAATTTGGATCATGTGATCTTGGGGATGCCATGATGGTTGTAAGTGCGAGGACCAGTCATTACTTTTTTTCAGTGCCATTGTTAACTTCAAATGGTTGTAAGTCAAGGACTACCTGTACTTTAAAAAATAAGCCTTGGTACCATTCTCAGCAACTCCTTTTTTGTGGTTAAATAAGTTACTGTCAAATAAATAACAAATGAGGTAATGCCCTTCATATGCATGCATCTATACGTTTTGAGACTTCAAAGAGCTCCCTACACACACAATTCTGCCAGAATATTTTCCAAAGTACTTTAGATACTCTGTAATATTATGAAATTACTGCACAATACTCATTAGGTATTGCAATGGGATGTTGGGACAAAGTCCTCCAGCTATGAGAATCTGTCACCATTCACTATATAGCCTACTGGAAATTAAGCAACATCTGGAGGACTTTGACTTGCTTTCAAGTATTTCCTTTCATCTGTAGTTTTGAAACAATCTCCAATTTCTCTGCTTTTAAATAATTCTTTATAATTTCTCTGCTTGAAAATGAAACATCTCACTCTCCAAATGTCCTCAGATACAGTCCTGGGAGACCCACTATTCGCAGGGGTGGCCAAATTATGGTTCTTTGAGGACCTATGGACTTCAACTCCCAGAATTCCTGAGCCAGCCATGCATGCATGGCTAGCTCAGGAATTCTGGGAGTTGAAGTCCACAGGTCCTCAAAGAACCATAGTTAGGCCACCCCTTGCACTATTGCCATCAATTGCCAATTTAATTCTTTCCCATTCTAACCAGCAAACAGGAAAAACAGGAAGGGCTACTATTCCCCAGCTTCATATATTGTGAACTGGACTCATGAGTTTGGAAAAAAAAAACCATTTCCATTTGAAATGTCTAACACAAAGTAATGTTCAGAGTTTCTAATCTAATAAATCTTAAAAATTAGAGAGCCTCAACTGGTTTTTGAATTATTATACTCTGTGTCATTAACTTTGACTACAATCACTAAACATAAGACACTAAAATGCCTGGTTTTTTAGCTTTGGTCTTAATATTCATTTTTGTGGAGTTTTTTCTAATATAAAAAACATCACCAACTACAAAAGATTTTTATTTCCAGGTTAGAAGAATGTTTCATTCCTTCGTGCAACAAAAAACTGAAAACCTTCCGAAGTGTCTTAAGTCACAGGCGTCCCCAAACTTGGCAACTTTAAGACTTGTGGACTTCAACTCCCAGAATTCTCCAGCCAGCTAGCTATTCTGGGAGTTGAAGTCCACAAGTCTTAAAGTTGCCAAGTATGAAGACCTCTGTTAAGAAAACAGCCTCTCTACCAATTCCTTACGCTGGCTTTACGGTATTGTACTTCAGTGTATTCACTTAAAACTCTGAATTTGCAAATCACTACCTCCATGACTATAATCCCAAATTAATGCTGCATTCCCTGAGATAACATAGTCAACCACAGAACTGCAAGAAAACACGAGGAAAACAATGATTTCATTTTCACGCGCCAGCAAGTCACTCTTTAAAAAAGACAAAAGCTATACCTGGAAGGTAGTAGTAACCAGCGCTCCTGCCTAACTAAGACTTGGCTGGGGATCAACGCGTCACCCAAGTTTTGCAATTTGTTTTTTCCACTTTTCCGTCTCGCGGGGAATCCAGCGGGATAAAGTTTATTTGGGGGGGGGCGGGCGAAAGAGGAAGGGTCGCGCATAAGCCGTCTCTTCCCTGCGTGGGGCTGGGCGTCCTTTAAGGGAAGTATGGTACATTCCCAACTGCTGAAGTGGGGCGGGGATCTTTGCAAGACCCTGCCCTAAAATGAGGGCCGAAGAGGGGGAGCACTGGGGGTTCCCCATTTTTTGGAGGGGGGGGGCTGCCTTACCTCTGAGCAAAGCCATGGCTGCAGCGTGGTGGTTGCTTCCTCTCCAACCGACTTCCCCGCTGGGGTCCTCGGTTCGCGAGTCACAACCCCGCCGCGCCCCCTTCCCTCGTCCCGCCCTTCGCCCTCTTACTCCTCCTCCCTCAGCCGCGCCTGCTGCTCGCCCGGGGAGTCACTTTCAGCGGCCTTCGTGGGGCTATAAGGCAAGGCAAGAGATGGGCGGACGGATGCAGAGTGGCAGGGCATTTCCTCTCGGGGAGTCCCATAATCCCCAGCCGGGGAGGCATGCTTGAACCTGGACCTTGTCAGAGGAACTGATTTTTGACGCCCCTCTGGACCTGGGGGTGTCTGGATGATGCCGGCTGGGGATGATGGGAGAGGGAGTCCGGCTGTCTGCAGCCCAGGCTGGGTTAGGGGAGCCGCTCAGAGATGGAAAATGAAGGCAGGTGGCAACTTCTCTTCCAGCCTAATCCTGACTGTGGATTATGGGACCTGGAGTCCAACCCTGGGGAGGGCCGGAGGAGCGCGAGTCTGAGGGGATTAATGGCGGAGTTACGGGAAGGACCCCTGCCCCGAGAAAGCCGCCTTGCGACCCGCTTCCTTTTCTGGCTTGGCTGGAGAGCCATTCGTGCCAGGGCTACCCAATAGGGCGGAGCCACGCGCAGGAAGGGGCGGAACTTCCGCCGAGGCGCTTCCTGTAACTACCCCGTTTCCCCGGCAACGCGGCCTTCCGCGGGCTGAAGGCCTCAGAATCCAAGTGGGCTCGCCAAGGCCCCTGGATCCGGGCTACGAAAGCTTTCTTCCTGAGATGCTGGTGGCGGCGGCCAAGAAAGCCGGGGTGTGGGGCTGCATCCCTCGTTCCCGGCCAGCCAGGTGGAAAAGGGGAAGGCCAGCTTAGCTTGCGGAGCTCCAGGTTGGGGAAGGCTGGACTAAACGACTTAGACTGGATCCTGCTGTGGAGGATGTGTGAGAAGTGAAGGTCGCACCTGTGTTTGCAATTCCATAAATGAGGTTTGCCTTTTTCCTGATTTTGCTCTAAGGAACTGCAGAGGTTTTCAGAATATCTCTTCCTCTGCATGAATTTATTACAACTTTTAGGCGCTCCTAACCTAATTGATATTTTGACGATTTCGGGATTAGCTACAGATTGAGCACCTAAATAGCTAGTCTGTTCAATTATTTTTCATTTTTCAAAGCAATAACTCAGAAAGTTTGGGATTTAGTTCCCCAGCTGAGTGTTATTTCTGTTCGAATTGTCTTTGGAAACAAGGAGATTTCTGTAATAGCAAAATATAAGAAGGAACAATGGTTTATATAATCTCAATCAAAATTTGGCAATATTTATTTATTTATTTATTAGTGAGATTTATATACCGCCTCACAGTGCAAGCACTCTCTACGCAGTTTACATCAGTAAGCAATGTATATTTATATTGCCCCCAACAATCTGGGTCCTCATTTTACCTACAGAAGGATGGAAGGCTGAGTCAACCTTGAGCCGGTGAGATTTGAACCGCTGACCTGCGGATCACAGTCAGCTAAAGTGGCCTGCAGTACTGCACTGCAGGTCACTTTAGCTGACTGTGATCCACAGGTCAGCGGTTCAAATCACACCGGCTCAAGGTTGACTCAGCCTTCCATCCTTCCGAGGTAGGTAAAATGAGGACCCAGATTGTTGGGGGCAATATTAATATACATTGCTTACTGGTGTAAACCGCTTAGAGAGTGCTTGCACTGTGAGGTGGTATATAAATATCACAAAATAAATAAATACAATAAAATAAGTATTACTCATACAAGAGAATCTGCAGATCGTAGTAAAATGACTGAATTTTATGAGGTAGATGCTAACATTTTGAGAGATGAGGAATGTTGCATTGTGCAATGGGCTATAATTTTTTTTATATATTTCTTGTTTTATTGCCTGGAAAATAATTGATTAGCTGTTGAATGCAATCTTAGAATGGAAAAACATGAGTCAGCAATTGATTGCAAAAGGTTATAACTCTGTAAAATATGCCCAATCTATTTTCAGTAAATTAAAAACTGTGTACAGTAGTATATCTGAAATGTGTCTTTGTTATGGAATGTTCATTCTATTTGGTTATTTCTTGAAATATATACACTATCTTTTAAGAATTGTAGGAGAATGCACTTTTAACAAGCTAAGGATTATGCATTGTCAAATGTAAGTGAAGAATTAATTGAAGAGAACTTAATGCTATCATTTGCCAAATGTGAATTTATTAATCAAAAATCATTAGAGACTTTTCAAATAAAAAGGCTAAGAAATATTTCTCAAAACTGTTGTCACTTGAATTTAATTGCTGCAAACATTTGTTATTTTCAGCAGGAATTACAGAAATACAATAAACCTATTGTTCAAGAGTGGTAAGTTACAACTGATATATTTATAGTACTGGTCAATAAAATGGATGCGTAATATGAAAGCAGGTGTTACTGGAGAGGATCTTGATGCCTGGAAAAATTAATTGACAATTGAAAAAAGGCCACTGAGAGACAAGGTGCTAGACCACTGTTTCCTCTAAGGAACATGAGAGAACGCCGTAATGAGAGAACGCCGTGCGGAAGTTTCTAACTTCCGCCCGGCATTTTCTAATTGCAGAGGCTGCGTGCCTGCGCGGCCGCGCACATGAAAAAAAACACCGCATGGTCGTTTTTAACTGCTGCGCGCCGTTTTCTAATTTTACAGGGAACATTGTGCTAGACACTGTCACAAGAACTCAGAGACAATCCTGGCAAAAGGATGTCCATCAGGTCATGAAGAATTGAAAGTACCTGAATGACTGAAGAACATAAAGATGTTATCATAGTTCTCTCTAAAAATAGCAAGCATTGCTTGCTCAATAATGAAGGGTCATAATGGTAACTTGCATTTCTCTAACCAGTTTTGCTAATGGACTTCACTTGAAATGGGGGTCTCTTATAGCGTGCTGAATCGTGAAAATCATTTTGACACTTGTGCACACAGGGCAGAAATGATGGGCTATTCTTTACTCTGTATAATTCTATACAGATATTTGCAAGAGCATTTTTCTTTGTGATAATGTTTCTGATCCGTCTGGTTCAAGTTAACTTAATTTGTATGCTCAAAGGCTCTGGGTGGTTAATAATCAAGATCTTCATAAATCAATCCCCTTAAAAAGAATAAATGATCCCACTCATAAAATACAATGTTGTGCATTCATTACATTTTACCTTTCAGTCACTGCAAACTCTCTTCCAGGGCTTGAGGGAACCACCAGGTCTTAACAGCTCTCCTGACTGGACAGGCAGATGGATATGGGAGAGAGAAGGTGGTTCCTCAGTCTGGAGCCAAGGTGCTGCCAAACAGATTCTTGAATGGCATCCAGATGCCAACTGGCGACCCTGAAGTAATGGTTGGACATAGAAAGCAGAGAATATCTTAGGGTTCACCAACACTGTCCATCGGGACTGTTGCATCTTGTACGCCTGATAGTGCCTTCCAAGGGAACCCCTGTCTTGAACACCTAACGGATGGCCCTATTTGGAAAGCATTGCCCCTTCCTGCCATTGCTGGTCTGTGATGAATAGCCCACTGCGCAATCTGAGTTCTGTGTGGAACTGAATGACGAAATTTGTGCTAACGAAGGCATCTGAGACCAATGCTTTGGCAGCCCCGTAGTTCTTACCTGGTTGCTGATGCACAAAGCTTGAGGCACAGGAGAAAAATAAATTCAACGGGGCAAAAGCCTTCATGATGGTACACACACAGTGGGGTTGGTTGGGATTGCGAAGATCACTATTAAAATCAACTATGTAACTTGAGAAGTGACTCTGAGCTAGTCTTATTTTTTAACCCTTCTCAGTGTATCTAATAATTCATCTACTTATACAATATACAGTGCTCGTAACCTGCTCCAATGCCAAAAGACTGAGTGGTAAAACCAAAATATATTTAAACATTTACCTAGCTATGCACTTTGGGATGAACACCCTTCGAATGGTGCGGGAGTATGAATGGATTTCCAGAAAAATTGCAAACCATTTGCACTTCAGTTTGAAATGCAGACAACAGACTCATCACCAACATCCTGCGCCTGCGTTCAACAGTGAAGGGACGCAGGGCAGAAAACATCCTGCAGAAAGCACAGCTCCAACTTGTCAATGAAAGAATAAGACAGCCTAATTTTACAGTTGAGGTTTTGAAAGAGAGTGGAAGAGCTGAAATCATTTCTACCAACGAAAGTATTGGAACAGGTCATAGAGTTTGCAAAGAAGGCACAACTAGCACAACACAAGGGACAAAAAGCCAAATTTCCTACCCTACAGCTTAGACAGGAACAAACACACAAAACAGAAGAACCAACACAGATGGACAGTGACCTGTCTCAGAAAACTGGTGAGAAATCTATCTGACAAGAGAGCTTACCCAAACAGAAAATAATGTTTTAGCCAAAGGACTGGATTTTGCAGTCATACCAGAACAGCTACTAGTTGTAGATCACCTCACAGCCAGAGTCAGCCATCAGAAAAAATACACTGGCAGAACCAGAGGCAGAACAATTAAGGATGAAAGTTATCTGCAGCCTTCGCCAATGCCAAAACACCCCCTTCCAATCTCATAATTCAAGAAGGGAGAACTGTGACATCCCTAGGAAGAGACCCAAACATCACCATCTTGCCAGCAGATAAAGGAAGATGCAGTCATCCTGAACACAGATGACTACAAGGCCAGTCTTTTGAAGCACCCTGTCACGTATGAGACTCTGAAGAGAGATCCCACCAGCATTTGCAAGAAAAAGGTCATTGATTTCTTGCAACAACTACTGAAGGACAATGCCATCGACCAGCCACAATACTACTGTCTACACCCTGGGGAAGCCACGCCATGCATATATGGACTCCCCAAAATCCACAGAGGGAACTCCACTCAGACCAATTGTGAGCAGCATCAACTCTGTCACTTACAACATTGCAAAACATCTAACTACCTTATTAGCTCCTCTAGTTGGCAACATTACCCATCACATCAACAATTCACAGGACTTCACCAGCAAGATTTGGAAATTAAAACTGGATCTGGATGAGACCATGGTTTCCTATGATGTGACTTCCCTCTTCACCTGCATTCCAACAACTGAAACTGTCATGGTAGTGAAGAAACAACCGACTGCTACAAGACAGCACCTTAGGTGACAGAACCAATCTCAGCCCAGACCATATATGTGTCATGCTGGACCTCTGTCTGACCACTACCTATTTTAAATACAATGAAGGTTTCTACAGACAAAAACACAGCTGCACCATGGGTTCACCTGTGTCCATCATTGTAGCCAATCTCTATATAGAAGAGGTAGAAACCAAAGCCCTAAACTCCTTTATAGGAATTCCACCCATTCACTGGTATAGGTATGTGGACGATACCTGGGTCAAGATCAAAACAGGAATTGGAAGCGTTCACCAAACATATAAACTATGTGGACAGATACATCAAATTCATGCAGGAAGATGTTAAGGAAAATAGTCTAGCCTTCCCGGACTGCAGTATACATTAAGGAAGACAGAAGCCTTAACATCAAAGTTTACAGAAAACCTACACATAGAGATCAATATTTGCATTTTGATTCTCACCACCCAATGGAGCACAAAATGGGAGTAATCAAGAACCCGACACCACCAAGCTGAAGGCCCGCCTACCAGCAAAGATGGGAAAGAAAAAGAACTAAAACACTTCAAGGAAGCCCTCAGAATGTGTGGCTATCCAAAGTGGGCCTTCATCAAATCCCAAAAAAGACCCAGTAGGAGCTCCTCCATAAGAGACGGAAGAGAACAATAAATGAAGCAATGTTGTCATTCCCTATGTTGCAGGAATATCTGAAAAGCTCAGGAGGATCTTCAGCCAACACAACATATCTACACTTTAAACCCAAGAATACACTAAGGCAGAAGCTTGTCCACCCCAAGGATAAAACACCCAGTCACAAACTGAGCAACTTGGTATATGCAGTACAATGCAATGAGACTTGTGCAGGTCTGTATATTGGGGAAACAAAACAACCACTTCATAAATGCATGGCTCAACATAGGAGAACATTAAGACAAGGTTTAGCAATACATCTGCATTTAAAAGACACTCTTTTGGAGACAGCAAAGTCCATGGACGGAGAGGACTGCTGGTTTGAAAGAGGGGTCAAAAAGGTCATCTATGTCAAAATTGAATAGCCCTCTCTCAACAGAGAGGGAGGGATACGACATCTATCTCCAGTGTACAACACAGTCCTTTCAGCCGTTCCAAGAAGGCTCCACACCCATTTCCACTTCTCGAGTGATCCTGAGAACACGGGTAACCCTCCAGCTGGCCTCAACAACTCTCTAAATGAATGCAAATGACCAGCTGTCTGCAAGGAATATAAATCTTTCCATTCCCCACCATCCAATCAGTGCTGAAGAAGCTTCTTGGATGAGAAGCGAAATGTCTTAAAAACAACAACAACAAAAGTCCAGTTGCCTCTTGAAAAAGCACCTTTGGGACAACCATAACCTGGATAATTGAGAATCTCCATCGACATAATTGAAATAAAAATGAAATACAGATCAATATCAAATAATAAAAAAATAAAAAATATAAGATAAATGCAAGATTGTAGTGAGAAAAATGATTTGATCAAGTTGCCTGAAAGCAAGCCGATGCAATTTTTAAAACTTTTTAGCAATTTTAGCCTACTGCCAAGTTTTGAGTCCCACGATTAAGGCAATCTGAGCACTTAATGCAATTCATTGAATGGCTAAAAATTGAATGTTTACTCTGAAAGAAGCATTCTAAGATGACTTTCTCACCTTACTGGTTTGTTCCAAAGTTAATGTCAAAAGATCAGTTCATTTTTAACATATGGAAAGCATATCTTAAAAGTATTCTGAAATTGGAATAGTGCAATCCAGTTTATCTCAATTTTTGTATTGAGATAAATACTACTGAGGTTAGTGGGACATAATTCTAGTAACACGCATTGGTAATTTTTACATATAGTGGACAGTTTAAAAAGGAATTTTGCCACTTTAGGGCAAAATTCACCTGATCCCAGGACACCGCAACCATCATAAATAGGAGACAGTTGCCAAGCATTTGAATTTTGATCACATGAGCCTGGGGATGCGGCAATGGTTGTGTGAAAACAGGTCATAAGTCACTTTTTTTCATTGCTGTTGTGACTTTGAATGGTCACTAAACGAACTGTTTTAAATCGAGGACTACCTGTATTGCTTTCCTCTTGATAGCAATAGCACTTAGACATATACCGCTTCACAGTGCTTTACAGCCCTCTTTTAGCAGTTTACAGAGTCAGCATGTTGCCCCCAACAATCTGGGTCCTCATTTTACCGACCTCAGAAGGATGGAAGGCTGAGTCAACCTTGATCCGGGTGAGATTCGAACTGTCGAATTGCTGGAAATGGGCAGTCAGCAGAAGTAGCCTGCAGTACTGCATTCTAACCACTGCGCCACAGCAGCTCTTTTTACCTTACCTTAATTCAGTCCTTCTCAAATAGTGGGGTGCCCCCTCCTGGGGGGGGGCTCGGAGCGATGCCAGGGGGTGCGTGTGACCCCGGGGAACATGCGTGGTCCCTCTCAATTGATGCCCCCGGACGGGGAGTGTTTTCCCAGTTGCACACTGCTCCGAGCCCCAAAGAGAAGGCGGCCAGGCAGGGCAGGGCAGCTGCGTGGGTTCTTGTTGTTCTCGGCGGGTGCCGCGGTAGCCATGAACGGCGTGGCGAACCTGCTGCTGGACAAGGAGGAACATCCTCTGCAGCTGGGCGATAGCTTCGAACAGCACCCTACAGCCTCCTTCCACACCATTCCCTGTGAGTCCCCGGCAGAGGTGGCGCTTATGGGCCATGCCGGCGACCCCAAAACATCGGCTTGATTAAGCTGGCTTGGCCCCGTGTCAAAAGAGGGCCCTAACCACGGTAGCCTATGCCTGCCTAACCGAAAACAGGCTCCACTGAGTTCAGTGTGACTTACTCCCAGGTAAGTGGGTAGAGCAGCCTTCCCCAGCCAATAGTTTGCTTGCAGCTTATAATAAGTAAAATAATAAATATTAACACTAAAATTCCATTGGGGCCCAGATCAGAGAGTTGGGGAGCGCACGAAATGTTTACTTCTTCCTTGGGGGGGCATGTAACAGAAAATAATTGAGAAGCACTGCCTTAATTGATACTGTTGGCATGCTAAGATAGGTCTGTATGCTCCATTAAATGCAGTACACATCCCATATAGTAGGTATCCATTGAAATATATTTCAGAAACTTTCCTGCAACAGACAACTAGGTTTTGACACATTCATCAACCCAACTATATTTGCTTCCAAAAACACTTTACAATAATTTAAGACGTAATCTTGAAAGCTGTACCATTGTACCTTTTATGTGTGACACTTGGAACACCAGAAGGAAATACCTACATACTGTAAATCAGTGTTTCCCAACCTTGGCAACTTGAAGATGTCTGGACTTCAACTCCCAGAATTCCCCAGCCAGCAAATGCTGGCTGGGGAATTCTGGGAGTTGAAGTCCAGACATCTTCAAGTTGCCAAGGTTGGGAAACACTCCTGTAAATGTATTACAAAGAGTTTATAAAACAAATCCATTTCTTTTAGAATGAGCTTTGAAAGTGGACTATAGCAATGCTGGAAATAAAATAGCAATAGCACTTATATACCGCTTCATAGTGCTTTACAGCCCTCTCTTAGCGGTTTACAGAGTTCAGCATATTGCCCCCAACAATCTGGGTCCTCATTTTACCCACCTCGGAAGGATGGAAGGCTGAGTCAACCTTGAGCCGGTGAGATTTGAACAGCTGAACTGCAGTGCTGCTCTAACTACTGCGCCACCTCGGCTCTGCAGAAGCAGCATGCAGAAAAACAAGGAAAGCAAACTCTATTCCAAAGTATTTATTTCACAGCATTTTGTGCACAGTGGAATGACGGTGACTTTTACAGTCACTTTCCTATAAACAGGCAGTTTACCCAATTGTTCAAACTGGAAAAATATTTTCATCAGAAGCAATATATCATCCACGCTTGCAGTTTTAATCAAGCTGGGGTGATTATAAATTGGGGTGGACACACACCTCATTTTATGTTCCAGCATTTGCATTCTTTGAATAATTCTCTAGGTTTTATGGGAGCTTTCTTTCAATATGATTGATGTTCGTCCATTGTATTCGAAAAGGACCTTGACATCTATCAATTGGGGGGGAGGGATGTCAAGGCTTGCGTGTCTTTCCTCTCCCACAGATAGATCTTCAGTATATATAAGAAAACGAAGTGTAACTTGCTCATGCAGTAGATTGGCATGATGGACAGTCAGCTACACCTATAATGCTAGAATATTCAGAGTACTGCATTCTATTGTAGTTTAACAGTCTGAGAATAAGAAGAAGCAAACCCATATAGTTAATGTGCTGGAATAAGATAAATTACTTGAGAGTGTGTACTGTAACTTGAAACTTGGCAATCTCATTGCTTGTCCCCATGTACAGACAAGACTTGCTAATTCTTGCACACTTCGGATGTGTAGTATTTAAAAAGTTATTCATAGTTAATATCAATGAATCAATATGAATAGATCTGCATTTCTTGCAGCAGTTTTTAATTGAGGAAGACAGTTGGCCATATATTTCTTTTTATAAAAAGTTCAATTTAATCTAATACAACAGGAATTACTGAAATCTTTCCATGTCCTAAACAAATAGAAGTTATATGTAAGGCTGCACATTTGTTAACATTAATTGGATAGCTATCAATACTGTGATCAAGTATTTTATTGATATTTATTTTACTGTCTTTGTAGGTCTTTAGTGCCTTTGTAGGTCTTTTAAAAAATATCCCAAGATTCCCAATTTGGACTCTTCAAAAACATAAGTTAGGGAATCTAAAACTTTGTGGAGAAAATAAATTCAAATCCGCGTTTGGATCCTTTTTATGGACTTTTAGAGATGTCTAAATCTATATGCAATTTCATCAGTTTTTGTACAAATTCAAAAGAAATTTTGGATGACATTTAAATTTTTCTCCAAAGTTGTAATACTCAGTTGAAGAAAATGCTTATTGCAAATGCTAATGTAAAGCCATGTCGAAGGAAAGAATTCAGTCAAAAACAATAAAAAGATGAAATAAGTGACACAATCTACTTTTTTGATCTGTGCTAAACTATTTTTAAATCAAATTAATGGTCAATTAGAGACAGAGAAAGCATATTTGTGCATGGCACTGCCAGTGAATTGGCTTTTTAAAAAGAAAACTCAAAAGTTATCTTAAAAACAGATCACAAAAGTTACAGACATCAGTGATTTAAACACAAGTTCCTTCAGTAAATCCAAGTTTGCAGATAATTACAAATATTCAGTTTCTATATGTTATACTAACATATTTTAAAAATGTACAGATATTATATACATAATATAAATTAAATTTTCTTGCAGTCCTGCAGAGAAATATTACCATTAGGTAGAGCTTTAGCCACACTTTATAAATACATTTTCTAAGATTCTGTAGAAGGTTTTGCATCTTATTCTGCATCTTTAGTCTGCCTGGTAAGAATTAAATACACCAACGTATTTAAAAGCGTTGCAACGTTTGAGGATTTTTTTTTAACATATACAGTTTATACAGAAATTGAGGCTTCTTGCCAAATGACAACATAATACTTCCACTTGCCCAGTTTAATTCCATAGGATACTGGAGAATTTGGAAATAATTGCTTACTTTTCATGTATACTTTTAAAAGATGGCAGATAGGATCACAGTTGGCAAAATGTCCCCTTTTCACACCTATATTTTGTGGGAGAGAAAAGGTCCAATGAGCAGGAGTAAACTGGCCACAATGGGTGAAAAATTACGTGGCAGTTTGACCACTTTAGCTTGAGTGTTACTTTTCAATAAAGTGCTTCACTTTTACATTATTTTACTGATGGTGAGTAAAGCTAGAGAATTTATAAGGAATACGCAGGAATTTCGATATTCAGTTCTTTAGAAAATCCAATGCCTACTTCATATATTACTCTGGAAAGTGGTACTTAAAGAATAAGGACAGTAAATAAGGGATTAGTTCTATTAGAGGCAACAATCTGTGTTTTTTGTTCCATGTTTAGGACCCCTGGGGGGGGGGGTCTGCCAAAGTACAAATTTGTATCTAATTTGAGGGGGGGACCCCCGAATTCGTGTTTGCACTAATGCTGAAAATCACAAGAGAAATAAGCAGATGTTGCCACAAAACTTTTTCCCTTTGCATTAAAGTATGAATAATAGAGAAACTTCTATTGAATAAAGTGTCGTCGGGTAAAACTAAACCAGGAAAGGTAGCATGAATTTTTCCGCAGGGACCAAGTAGGAAAAAACCCGACACAATTTGCAGAATTATGGGGAAGCAGTGTGCCCGCAGCTATCATTTTACCACACGGTTGCAATCGTTTTATGAATTTAGCATTATGAAGAAACGGTTTCCTAGATACCAAACTTAATGACGGATAGCCATATCCAGGTGCTGAAGCTTCGGAGCAGCACTGTAAGCATTTAAGAGAAGCTAGATAGCAGATGCTCCTGTTTGCATCCATCTGTGCATTATGATATTTAGATATTCAATACCGCAAGCCAAATGCACAAAATGCTGGTCTTTTAGACATCGGATGTCTTGGAGACCATTATCAGTTAAAAATGGACACGTTCTTTACTTATTTTCCGAATCAAACTAGAACAGTGTTTCTCAACCTTGGCAGTTTGAAGATGTGTGGACTTTAACTCCCAGAATTCCCCAGCCAGCGTTGCTGGCTGGGGAATTCTGGGAGTTGAAGTCCACACATCTTCAAACTGCCAAGGTTGAGAAACACTGAACTAGAATGTCTTACGATTGAACCATTAGCGGAGGAGTGTCTTTTGTAAGTTGGGTGCTTGATTTATAGTAACACAATTATTTTGAAAAGGATGGGGCTCATCTTGCTAAAAGCTTCCTGGTCCAATATTGAACTGCCAAGCTTGCAAGACTGATGAATGCCAAGATCATCTGGGCACGGTTCAAAAAGGTCATTCAATAACATTTCTTTTTTGCTTGTAACCCTACTGGGTTTATCTAGTTAAGTGCAATTATAGGAGATTGCAGAATAGCAAATTCTGCATATGGCTGTCTTTAGTAATCCATATAATTGTCCCTTACCACGGTCTCTTTTGTTATGTGAATGCCACTTTAATGGCTATGATAGCCACTGAATAATAGTTGAGCAATGCTTAAAAAAATAAGTCAGAGAAAAATGTTTGGTAGTAGGCTTTTGGACGTAATGTAAAAGGTCGTATTTGCAGTAGAACACAAAGAGAGATTTTATTTTTTCCCATGTGGACAGGGGAGACTATGGGGTTCTCTAGTATTTAATAAGTGCTGATTAGTTTTTGCAAGAAATACCATTTCTTACGTATTGTTCTGTGCATAAACATGCTGATAGTGTCTTCTGCATTAGTTTCCATGATAATTCTCTTGAAAGGCTTCTCTTGGAGTTCAGATATTAACAAATTTATAGGCTATTATATAGTGCATAACATTGTCCTTGTAACTGGTTTGGAAACACAGCCTGACACTCCATTTCCTGCAACTGTTCTCTCTCAGTCAATGCTGGGGAAACATTGACTGCACAATGACACACAACTGAGCCAACATATCCCTACTGTGTCCTGGCATAGTCCCAAGTGTGATCATAAGGATGCTTCAACTATCTTGGCAAAGAATCTGTCTCAGAGTCAATGTAGCCAGTACATCATGTTCTTCCCCAGTAAATCAAAGTAGGTCCATGTCAGTCACTGGCCTAAATGAATCCGTAGCATCTTACAGTGAAATTATAATTTGGCATGAAGCAAACATAGAGGTTTATGGTTCCACAGCTTCACATTCTTAGTGATAGATAAGGAAACATTATCAACAGGTACCTGATAGGTTAAAGATGGACCAGGGTATTCACAAAGTATGGTAAACGAAAGTCAAAATGGCAGCCACAATGATGTGATTGAAGTTTGGCCTGCTTTCTTAGGTATGTACCGCCATATTGTCTTTTTTAAAACCATATTTTACACTTCTTCCCGAAGCTTTCAGGAACTAACTTGCTTCATATGCAAAGTGGCATTCCCCAGTCTTAGTACAAATTACAAATAATGCTCTCCCCACCTCCAGTAACATCTGTACAAGCTGTGTCACTTTTTAAATTTTTTTTAACCTAAAGCAACTTTTTTGAACATGAGAAACTGAAGATTAAAGCAAGCTCTATCACAGGGGGTTTCACCTTGGCAACTTTAAGGCTCATGAACTTCAATTCTCATAATTCAGGGGTCTCCAAACTTGGCAACTTTAAGACTTGTGGACTTCAACTCCCAGAATTCTCCAACCAGCTATGCTGGCTGGAGAATTCTGGGAGTTGAAGTCCACAAGTCTTAAAGTTGCCAAGTTTGAAGAACCTCTGTCATAATTCCTCAGCCAGCCATGCTGGCTGAGGAGTTCTGGGAGTTGAAGTCCACAAGTCTTAAAGTTGCCAAGGTGGAGACCCCTGCTCTACCACCATGGACAATGAGAACATGGGTGGCAATCTGGGCTTCTTTTTTTGTCATTTCAACACAAAAGTCCTTGAGAAACATAATTCACAAAAGTAAAGCTTACATCCTGCTTAACCAGTGCGTTTGCCTTAATGGCAAGTGGGAGAAAATATTTTAACATGGCATCAAACAGTTCAACCCCTTCTTGTGTTTCAAGTATCAACTGCAAGATCTCCCCACCCACCCCAAATAAATCCCTCGTACAAACCAAAAAGCATCTAACCCAAGTATTATTATTTTATTCTGAATAATTTAGCACTGATTAATTGGCATGTACTGGTTCTTTTACCATTATTTGGTCCATATTTAAAGAGTTTCTACTTTTTCGGTTCCCCCCCCCACCCCTCAGCTTTGGAGAAATTGGGCTGAAATATATATATATATATATTGTGTCTTCAAACTCGGTTAAGGAATTCCAGGTTGAGGGAAGCTGGGATGTGGATCGAGTCCATGGTCAGAGACGAAGGATTGAATGGAAACAAAACTGGGAACATGAATTTGAAGTCTAACAGCAGCTGGGGAGGATCATTTCGCTCTTGCAATTGTGCCTAGAAGGAACCAGAAGAAAATTATTAGCAAAGAAAATCAGATAGGTGGTTGTTTTAAGCCACAACTTTGCCCTCACAGCTGAGTCTTGAGTTTCTCTAGAGTGGGACTCATCTAGTAAGGTAAGACGAGAGATGTGAAGGCCCGGAAAAAAACCAGAAAAATTCGGGAAAAAACTGTTTTTTCCCCATTTTTTCCTGAAGGCTTTTTTGTTTTTTTCCAAAAAATTGGAAAAAGAAAAAAAAACATTGTGGAATATTTTATTTTAACATGATGAATAAAATATTTTAAGACAGGGTGTTCAAATATTTTCCAAATCACTTCTAAAAAAAATGTATGATATCAGATTATTCTAATTTCTGTGCACTGAGTGAGGACAAGCAAGACCTAGGTAACAAACTGAACCCACCAATGCAAGAACAGTATGCATTTCTTCCTTTAGGAGGTGCTGCTATTGTAACAAGAAAAAGGTTTCAGTTTTGCTTTTGCATGTTAGTGGGTGTGTTTGGTTTGTTCTGTCCTCTTCACTAGGCCTCAAAAGCATTGGAAGAAAATACAGAGCAACAAAAAGGACCTGAAAGTAAACTAGTAAGCAGTTCAGGAGATTGTTGCTCCCTTTGCTACAAATAAATATTATAAAAAAGTAAATTCTGTTTGTGATTATTGTTTGGCTACACTATATTTTTAATATGCTAGTTGTGATAATTTTATGCCAAGTCAAATTGTCCATAGTCATATTTTATGTTCCTAAAGTAACAGAATGACTTTCAATCTTAAAAAGACAAAAAAGTGCTAATGTAGCATTTTTTTTCTGAAAATTTCCGCCCCCCCCCCCCCCCCGGAAAAAGACTGGTTTTTTTTCCGAGCTTCAAATTTCCAGAAATTTTACATCTCTAGGTAAGACATCAATTGATTCTTTTTTTTAAGCTAAGCCTTTTAGTGGCAACTAACTTAACAGCTCTGTACTATTGGATTGTTTGTTTGGAAACTAGCAGTCACTCCTGGCACTATCTAGCTCAGAGGTGTCCAACCTTGGCAACTTGTAAGACCTGTGGACTTCAACTCCCAGAACTCCTCAGCCAGCATGGCTGCTTGGGGAATTCTGGGAGTTGAAGTCCACAGGTCTTAAAGTTGGACACCTCTGACGTAGCTGTAGTATCTTCCCACAAGAACAGCAATAGAAGATCATAGCTAGAACTGGCCATGGCTCCACCTGGCGTACTGTGTAAATCAGAGGAAATAACCTGGCAATTTGTTCAGTGTTTTTAAATAGCAACAGCTGTCAGGCTTTGTTTCTGTTTTTAGTTTAACCTTGGATATGGTGAAGGTGAACAATTCAGCTGCCGCTTCTCAATGTTTTATCCTAGAGTACCAAGTTATGATTTTAATAACTAACTGTAGGGGGACAGAACGGGCAGCTGTGATTTCACGTTGTTGTGTATACAATAATAATTAACACTATGAATAGCAATAGCAATAGCACTTAGACTTATATACCGCTTCATAGTGCTTTACAGCCCTCTCTAAGCGGTTTACAGAGTTCAGCATATTGCCCCCAACAATCTGGGTCCTCATTTTACCGACCTCAGAAGGATGGAAGGCTGAGTCAACCTTGAGCCGGTGAGATTTGAACAGCTGAACTGCTGAACTAGCAGTCACTGAAATAGGTTGCAGTGCTGCTTTTAACCACTGCGCCACCTCGGCTCCTGCAATAGCACCTGCCATCCCAAGTCCTTGGGTAGGACATAATAGGTGAGCAAAAATGCCAAATTCAGCATAGACATCTAAGCGATTGTAAGAGCGACCATAATATTTTAAACTTTGTAGCTGCACAATTCTCAGTGACTGAATGGTGCACACCCAAGCGGAATTTAATTCTATGCCCTGCCCATCTGGCAATCTTTACTGATTCTTCATGCATTTATCTTTTCTCAATCTGGAGTTCTCCCTGCAGTATTGAGTCCTATCTCACTACATTTTATTAGCCTTAACAGAATGTCACAAATGAGAAAATTCTACAAAGAAGTAATTCCTGAAGAGTCTGAGGTAGTGACAAAACTACCTCAGAATGCGCTTTGCTGGACACATACTCCACAGGAGTTTGCAACGTCCAGCAAGGACCGCAATCAATTGGATACCACAGGATGCTTGGAGAAAAAAGGGGAAGGCCAAAGAAAAACCTGTAATCAAACATTCTCAGGACGATCTGAAAAATCTCAACCTTATATGGAAAGATCGGAGACTAAATGCGACCAAGAACTGTGGAGTACGCTTGGAGCCCAATACGCTTAGCATAGGATGTGATAGAACAGGAACAAGTTAACCTGTAGCTCAGGTACAGGCCTCATGCGAACAAAACTGCAAGTCCATTTCTTAGCACCTCTAAAATGAGTCTCAGATATCAAATAAGAAGAAAAGTCGTCTCCAAACAGACTATTGTTGCCATTTGAAATAGAAAATATTAGACTCCTTGGATCAATGAACTGACTTAAAGGTAGCTTATGTACAGGTAGTCCTCAACTTACGACCACAATTGAGCCCAACATTTATGTTGCTAAGTGAGAAATTTGTTAAGTGAGTTTTGCCCCGTTTTACGACTTTTCCTGCCCCAGTTGTTAAGTGAATCACTGCAGTTGTTAAATTAGTAACACGGTTGTTGAGTGCAAATCTGGTTTCCCCCACTGACTTTGCTTGTCAGAAGGTCGCAAAAGGGGATCACATGACCCCGGGACTCTGCAACCGTCATAAATGTGAGTCAGTTGTCAAGCATTCGAATGTAAATCACGTGACCATGGGGATGCTGCAACGGTCATAAGTGTGAAAAATAGTCATAAGTCACTTTTTCAGTTGTAACTTCGAATGGTCACTAAGCGAACTGTTGTAAGTCAACGACTACTTGTATTCCTACTTAGAAGACAGATAGATGAGAGGCTAACGGGAAGACACTTGTTTGCTTTTCAATGGTAGAGGCTACACGCAGTTCAGGATTTAACTGTTGGATTCCTGGTGATCTCAGTCTGGCCGTTTTCCGACCAGGCTAGACAATACCCCTGCATAAGAGAATTACCGTATTTTTCGGAGTATAAGTTGCACCTTCCCCCCCCCCCCTAAAAGAGGCTGAAAATTTGGGTGCATCTTATACTTCGAATGTAGCTTTTGTGAAGCTTTTTTTCTCAGCCCTAACGAGGTGCTAACGATCTTCCCGACTCTTCCAGGCTTGCAGGCTTGTTTTCATTGCTACTCCCTCTGAAAAAGTTTTTTTCAGTCCTAACGAGGTGCTAACGATCTTCCCAGCTTGCAGGATTTTTTCATTGCTACTCCCTTCGAAAAAGTTTTTTTCAGTCCTAACGAGGTGCTAACGATCTTCCCAGCTTGCAGGATTTTTTCATTGCTACTCCCTCCAAAGAAGTTTTTTTCCAGCCCTAAGTCTTTGCAGGCTTGTTTTCATTGCTACTCCCTCTGAAGAAGATTTTTTTCAGCCCTAACCAGGGGATAAAATAATGTGCTGAAGCTGACCAGACTAAGGACGCTAGCCAGATGAATACCTGGTAGGTAGATTTCCCCCCCCTATTTTCCTCCCCAAAAACTAAGGTGCGTCTTATACTCCGGTGCGTCTTATACTCCGAAAAATACGGTAGGCTTGCTGATTGTTTACAGATAGTCCTTGACTTACAGCCGGCCACTTAGATGTTCAGAGTTTTGATGGACCTCCCTAGGAGTACTTATGATCCAGTTCTGAAGTTTCTTTTTTTTAAACGTTTTTTTATTTTTTTATTTCATTTTTTTACAAGCATATCAATGCGTGAACAGTGTGGCACCTGGGTGTCATACATTCTAATATAAATAAATACTAATAGCACAAGTAATAGTTATTACTTTCAACCAACTTATATATTTCTAATAGTAATACATATATAAAGTTGTAATTTATCATTATTCAATTATTCCATGTTTTCTCTTATTATTGCACTTTACATATTAATGTAAAGTGTGTACATTAATATTCCCTTTTTCTCTTATTTCTATCCCTTATTCTAACTTTTAATCATGTCATCCTTTGTTAAAAAACATTTTCTTTCTATCCTACCTAATTTCTAATCATGTCTTCTACCTACAAAAAAAAAGAAAGAAAAGAAAAAAAGAAGAAAGAAAGAAAGAAAAAAAGAAAGAAAAAGAAAGAAAGAAAGAGAAAGAAAGAAAGAAAGAAAGAAAGAAAGAAAGAAAGAAAGAAAGAAAGGGATAGAGGAAAAGCAAAGCAAATAAAAACCTCCACCAAAAATGAAAAATCATCTTTCAATCATCTTTTGCCCGCTTCAATACTTTAATTGCTATGCTTTTTTTCTTTTTGACTTGCCTCTCATATTCCTCTCTAAGATCTTTATCTCTTTCTACATCTGTTTCTTGGCTGTTCAATCTGAGTGTTTTTCCCACCTCTAACCTCCTCCGCTGCCTAGTTTCCAGGATTTCTGCCCATGCCCCTATCTCCCTTTCAAAGGTATCTTCCTGTATCTCCAATTCTCTTTTTGACTCTCTTAATATATTTCCCCCCTGGTTTAATTCATCAGTCACTGTTATTTTCTTTATTGTCCCTTCCTTTTCTTCTTTTCCAGTTCTGAAGTGTCAATAGCCAGACCTCCAAAGATGCATTATAAAAACTGGACACAACTTTTTAATTCTGTGGCAGATGTAAAATTCCCTGTATTTAGTAGAAAACTTACCTGGATGTTTCTTATGAAAGTTACTGTCACTCGCTCTTCAAACTCGTTCACAGGAGTGTAAAGATTTAGTATTTTTACAATCTGAGGAGCAAAGATCAAATGAGGGTTATAGAGGAGATGCAACACACTCTACGACATCACTAGTTTGTAAACAGACATGACAGGTCCTCAACAGAACAAGCGTAGGAAATGGGATGGCATTAGAAGACAATACAGGCTCTCCATCTGCAAGCAGACCTCCAAGAGAAGTGGTGCGCCTGAATGTGTGCCCCATTTATCCACAATTGTACATATTGTGCAAGATTGACCACAACGTATGTTCTCTGGTTCCCTAGAAGGTCTGTACTAAGCAACGTCTAGAGCAGGGGTGTCAAACTCGATTTCACTGAGGTGGGTGTGGCCAGGGTGGCGTGGTCAGGTTGACATAACTCGTGTTGGGGGCGCCTGTGGCGGCCCAAGCACTCTACCAGCGAAAATGGGCTCCCAAACTCCATTTTTGGCTGCGACGGCTTCCTGCAACCCTGTGCCAGCAAAAATGGAGCTCGGGAGGGCCGTGGGCAGCCCTCCCGAGCTCCATTTTTGCTGGCAGAGGCACTGCAGGCCGGTCCGTTGCTGTTTCCAGGGCGGCCCCGTGGGCCAGATCTAAGCACCCTGCAGGCCAGATCCGGCCCCCGGGCCTTGAGTTTGACACACCTGGTCTAGAGGCAATCACCTCTGACTCGGACATCCAGTTATGAAGCTGCTGCCGTACATCCATTGAAGTTTTGTATATAATTATGCAGATTGTGTGTATATATTTACTTCTGTCACGTTATCATATGCATATCAATGCAGCTGCGTGAGCTGTGGTGGTTGTTCCGAGATACACCCACGTAACACCTATTCTCCGCCACCTGCATTGGTTGCCCATTAGTCTCCGGACGCAATTTAAGGTGTTGGTTTTGACCTTTAAAGCCCTACATGGCTCAGGGCCGGGTTACCTCCGGGACCACATCCTACCACACACCTCCCTTCGACCAGTTAGGTCCCACAGAGTTGGTCTCCTCCAGGTCTCATCAGCCAAATAATGCCGGTTGGTGGGACCACGGGGGAGAGCCTTCTCTGTGGGAGCCCCATCTCTCTGGAATCAACTCCCACCGGAGATCCGGACTATCCCCACTCTTCTGGCCTTCCGCACAGCCGTAAAGACATGGCTCTTCCGGCAGGTGGGGTGAAGAAGATCGGATTCCCCCTGGATGAATGGTTTTTGTTACTTTTTAAAAACAATTTTATGTTGATTTTAATTTTTTTTAATTTACTGTGCTGTTCTTATTCATGCTGTACGCCGCCCTGAGTCCTACAGGATTGGGCGGCCTATAAGAACTTTAAATTAAATTAAATTAATCAATAATCCATTAACATTTTCAAGTACTTCCCCTGGTCACTTAAAATGACCTTCATCAGCCACAGGCTGGACTTGAACAAAGAAAAAGGTTTTGGGGAATTATTTGCAAAATATCAGCACTACATCATTGTAATTTGACCCAAAGCAAGGATGCCTAAGTTCAAATCCTTACTCCAGCTTGAAGCGCTCTGGTGATTTTCTACACCAGGGGTGTCAAACTGGCGGCCCACGGGCCAGATGTATCACACACAGGCCACACCCACCCCAGCTCCGCAAAGGGGAAAAAGCATTGTGATATGTCACATGACGGCAACATGACGCGGCGAGTTTGACACCCGTATTCTGCACTGAATGAACAGGATTTGAAGAAGGGTTAAAGAGAACCTTATTCTAATGTTCCACCTTTTATCAGCTGCTCTGAGTTTGTAAATAATAAGTACCTGCTGGGTAGTGAGGGATGTGCATAAGGAACAGATGGCCTCAGCATCTTCAGGTGTTTTCTTTTTCAACTGCAGGAGCTGCGCTGCCTGGATCAGTGGTTCCAGGGTCTTGGCAGCCCCACTCGGATGCAGGTTCTTCCCTCTCAACCATTCCTCCAGTTGGCTGATGTTAAACCTGGACCCAACGCAATGAAGAGACAAGTTATGAGAAGAAATGGCAAGATGTTTCTGAATCCTGCTGAAAGGATGGAGTGTTCTCAACCAGCCTGTGCCTGGATCGATTAGTAAAGGACGTCTCTCCAAGCTCCTCGACAGTGTTTCTCAACCTTGGCAGTTTGAAGATGTGTGGACTTCAACTCCCAGAATTCCCCAGCCAGCGTTGCTGGCTGTGGAATTCTGGAAGTTGAAGTCCACACATCTTCAAACTGCCAAGGTTGAGAAACACTGCTCCTCGAGAACAGCTAATGGGAAGAATTAACAAGACTGATGGAATTCTTTTCTTGCGTGTTTAGAGTCGCCTTCTGTTTGGATCAACTGAGTCTAGATCCATTGGTTCTAACAGGAATTGACTGACTGGCTTATTGACTGAGCTTCATGTAATGAAAGAATGTGACTGAGCCATAGTCACCCAACTGTCTTTTATGTCTAGGGCAGAATTAAAACTTATTTGGTGAGTGGGCCAAAGTTACCCAGTCAGCTTTTGTGCCTAAGGTGGGACTAGAACAGTGGTGGGGCTTGAATAACTTAACAACCGGTTCTCTGGCTGGGTAGGCGTGGCTGGTTGGTCATGTGACTGGGTGGGTGATGACACTCATCACACTCAGCCCTGCCTCCCGGCCACTCACCTCAAAGGCAAGAGGTAGGATTCAGCCGGTTGGGGCTAATCCCACCACTGGCTGGCCCCGCCCCTGCCCATTTATTGGCTGGTTTTTTGGCTGGTTTTGGGGGCTTTTTCGGAAACCGGCTCAGAAAACAGGCTGAAAAATGAGCAGGAGCGGGGCCAGCCAGTGGTGAGAATTGCAGGTTCGCCGAACTGTGCAGAATCTTAACTACCAGTTCGCCTGAACTGGTGTGAACCTGCAGCAGCCTACCTCTGGACTAGAACTCACTGTCTCCTGGGGATTGGCCCAAAGTTATCCAGCCAGCTTTCGTGCCTAAGGCGGGACTAGAACTTACCATCTCCTAGTGATTGGTCCAAAGTCACCCATCCTGCTTTCACACCTAAAACAGGACTAGAACTCACAATTCCTAGTTTCTAGCCTGATACCTTAACCACTAAACCAAACTGTCTCTTGTTTGATGGAAAAATACTCTGACATAAAGCAGTTCTCTGTGTTTCCATCAACCTACGAATGCAGCACCCGGGAAGGTGTTGCAAGTATGAATAAATTATTGCAGAGCAAACCTTAGAGACCATTTCCCCGCAACATGTCACATTGCAGCCTGCTTTCACTTCAAATGTTATGGTGTAGTGGTTAGAGTGCAGTACTGCAGACTACTTCTGCTGGCTGCCGGCTGCCTGCAATTTGGCAGTTCGAATCTCACCAGGCTCAAGGTTGACTCAGCCTTCCAAGGTGGATAAAATGAGGAGCCAGATTGTTGGAGGAAATAGGCTGACTCTGTAAACCGCCTAGAGAGGGCTGTAAAAGCACTGTGAAGCGGTATATAAGTCTAAGTGCTACTGCTATTGCTAAGCCAACTACACCCCCGGGGAGACAAACTGCAATGGAGGACCAGATTTACACTAGGCTGATGTATCATTTCCTCTCCCTTGTTTTTGGACCTAGTATCCTTACATCAATATTGATTGTTTCCTGATTGCTTATTTGTACCCTATGACAATCATTAAATGTTGTACCTCATGATTCTTGACAAATCTATCTTTTCTTTTATGTACACTGAGAACATATGCACCAAAGACAAATTCCTTGTGTCCAATCACACTTGGCCAATAAAGAATTCTCTTCTCTTCTTTTCCCTTCTTTTCCCTTCTTTTCTTTTCTCTTCTCTTCTTTTCTCTCCTCTCCTCTCCTCTCCTCTCCATTCCATTCCATTCCATTCCATTCTATTCTATTCTATTCCTTTAGTTTGCAATGGCTGAATAGCCAAATGTTCTGAAGCATGAAGAGCATATCACTATTCCATGGATGTCCAGTATTACTTTCATCCATCTATAGCAGTGTGTCTCAACTTCGGCAACTTTTAAGATGTGTGGACTTCAACTCCCAGAATTCCTGGGAATTTCCTGGCTGGGAAATTCTGGGAGTTGAAGTCCACAAATCTTCTAGTGGCCAAGATTGGGAGCCAGATCTACAGGAAGCAGGACTTCCTCCTCCAACAAAACACTCAGCCTTGAATGCATCCCCCACCGACCTTTCAGCCGGAACCCTACCTCATCTGCATGCCGGTGCTCCAAGAACATACGTCCTTCCTCAGCAGGAGGTTGTTCAAGGCCACAGCATTGATCATGTAGAAGAGCTGCTTAATGGCCTGTTGGATGATCTCTGGGTCAAGGCCCTGGTCGTACATGATGCTCAAAAATGTGTTCAGTTGGCGGATGATTGCTTCCAAGCTGTAGGTGTTTTCGTTGTCCCCTCTGCTGGAGCTTCGTTTGCGGTAGCCCATCGGCTTAATACCTGACAGGCCCTGGATGCTTTCGTTTTCCAATACCGCAGTCACTGAGAGGGAAAGAAAAAAAGAAATACTCAAAAAGGTGAGCAACATAAGCCGTGCAAATTCTAATTTTGTCATCATTGTTCACAATCGGTGGCTCTTGCCTCCCCTCCCCCGCCCCGTGCTCTCCTCCCCATGCGGGCTGAGGAATTCTGGGATTTGAAATCCTGACGTCGCCAAGGTTGGACAGCCCTGTTGTAGATAACTGTTACTACTCAATTGTACTACTCGGTTGAGTTAACTATGCCTTTCACCTATCATGGGCTGCAAGACGCCTTCGGCAATTCTGATGAGTTGCTGGTAGATCTGAATGGAGAGATCACTCAGGATCTGACGGTATTCGGTGAGGTCAAAGTTCTTCAGGCAATGTTCATTCTGCTTTGGGGTATTTTGGGTCATGAAACCCTGCAAAGGTAGAACAATAGAAAATAGCAGTGTAACGGGAGGTTGGATTACAGTTATGAAGAGAAAAACACCAAGTATTGTAAGGTTGGTAGGTAAAGTAAAAATTTGTGGAGCAAATTCTGAGGAGAACTGGAACTTTGGGGCTAGATTTTAGAAAAAAACCCCACACATTTAAGGTTCACTTCCAAGATGGCTGCAGGATGAAATATAATTGTTATGATGCCTAAAGCAGGGGTGTCAAACTCGATTTTATTGAGGGCCGCATCAGGGTTGTGTTCGACCTCGGGGGGGCTGGGTGTGTGTGTGGTGGCCGGGGGGGGGGCATGGGCAGCTCGATGTCCATTTTCAGCTGCGATGGCTTCCTGCAGCCCTCTGCCAGCAAAAATGGAGCTCAGGAGGGCTGCGTGCGCCTCCCCCGAGCTCCGTTTTCAGCCGCAACGGCCTCCTGCAGCCCTCTGCCGGCAAAAACGGAGCTTGGGGCCTCCCACTCCAGAGCTACGTTTTCGTTGGCAGAGGCACCGCTGTTTCCGCTTTGCTGTTTCCAGGATGGCCCCGCGGGCCGGATCTGGCCCCCGGGCCTTGAGTTTGACAACCCTGGCCTAAAGAGATGTTCCAAGCTTCCATGTATTCCAGTTACTTGTATAGGCAGATTCCCATAGGGTAGGTCTGCTACCAAGAGCTTCTCTCCAAGTGACAAAGAGACCTTAGTGAAGATTTGCAAAGTTAAGAATGAAGTTTGCCGTTTTATTAATATTTACACCTACAAAGTGTGGAAAAGGTATCAGGAGGCAGGAAAGGAAAAATGTGATTCATCACCTTGCCTCAGACTAATTTTCATTTTGATGTTAGATCATGAAATCAGGTAAAAAAGTGGGATCAGGCATTTGGTCTACCACTATCGGTGCAGTCCTGTGAATGCTAACTCAGAAGTGAGTTCAATAAGGCTTACGTTCAGAAAACTGCAAAGTTCATAGAACAAAACTATTGCTTGCTCTCTGAATTAGTTACATGTTCAGCCCAATAGTCAGATCTATAATTCACTAACATCAGCAGATACTCAAATTGGAGCAGTAGCTATAATTTCAAGCCAAAATTTATAAGAGGCAAAAACATATGCTAATAGCAAATTAATTTCCTCTTGGTCAACTCTTCCATCCTGAAAAGACAGCAATAGAACATAGACTCATATAGCCGCAGAGTCCTTATAGCCCTCTCTAAGCGGCTTACAGAGTCAGCCTATTGCCCCCAACAATCTGGGTCTCCATTTTACCGACCTCGGAAGGATGAGAGTCAACCTTGAGCCCTGTCAGGATTGAACTGCAGGATGTGGCCAGAGTTAGACTGCAATATTGTCTTCAAACCACTGTGCCATCAGGGCTCGTAGACCTGGTTTGGAATGGTATCATATGGTATACAGGTAGTCCTCGACTTACAACAGTTCATTTAGTGACCGTTCAAAGTTATAATAGCAGTGAAAAAAGTGACTTATGACCGTTTTTCAGAGTTACGACATTTGCAGCACCCCCATCATCACGTGATCAAAAATGAGATGCTTGGCAACTGGTTCATATTTATGATGTTTGCAGTACCCTGGGATCATGTGATCTCCTTTTGTGACCACCTCATAAATAAAGTCAACGGGGAAACCAGATTCACTTAACAACCGGGTTACTGACTTAACAACTGAGGCAAGAAAGGTCTTAAAGGACTCTAACATGTGCTGAGATGGATAGATTAATGCTAGAGTTGAAGAATAAATCTGAGACAGAGTATTATGAAACCTGGAACAAACTACCGTATTTTTCGGAGTATAAGACGCACCTTTTTCCTCCCTAAAAGTGGCTGAAAATTCAGGTGCATCTTATACTTCGAATAGTAGCTTTTTTCTCCAGCCCTAACTAGGTGCTAACAGATCTTCCCAGCTCTTACCTTGCAGGCTTTTTCATTGTTACTCTCTCCAAAGAATGTTTTTCCAGCCCTAAGTCTTTGCAGGGGTTTTTTTCATTGCTCTACTTGCTCCAAAGAAGTTGTTTTTTAGCCCTAACCAGGTGCTAACGATCTTCCCAGCTCTTACTGGCTTGCAGGCTCTTTCATTGTTACTCTCTCAGAAGAAGGTTTTTTTAAGTCCTAACCAGGGGATAAAATAATGTGCTGAAGCTGACCAGACTAAGGATGCTAGCCAGATGAATACCTGGTAGGCAGATTGTTTTCCCCTATTTTCCTCCCCAAAAACTAAGGTGCGTCTTATACTCCGGTGCGTCTTATACTCCGAAAAATACGGTATATGATTGGTGGGAAAAAAGGAAAGCCAAGATTATGTGTTAGCAGAAAGGTTGGAAAGCTTTAGAAATTTTATTAAAATTTGATTCTATATGATAAGAAAGATAATGGAAAAAGGAATGACCAAATGTAAATATGTAAACTGGATAATCTGTCAAGTACCTACTTTTATGTATTTTGGTTTTTTTTCAATTTTTTTTATTTTTCCCTCCACCACTTTTACAATTCAATAAACATATACCTTAAATTATTACAATAAAATACACAGTTTTACATTTATACTCCATCATTCAAAAGTCAATATCTTATACATATGCTTATATCATCAATCACCAGTCTGTTCTGCTTTTTTCCCGTTGCACTCCCCCTCTCTACCTCCATCATCTCCTCCTACTTTCTTACTCCTTCACTCCTCCTCTACTCTCTTTACTCCTCTTCCTCCCCTTCTACTTCCTCTTACACCCTCTTAGCCTTCCCCTGAGTACTCTTTTATCCTCTTATGTTTAACAGACTGATGATACAATCTCAAATTTAAGTTCTTCATATCCCTTCTAAGAAAAAATTTATTTGCTTTTTTTATCATTTCTTTATATATAATACTTTGTTTCTAGGTATATGCTGCTAACTTCATCTTAAGGTCTTTGTTTGTTTTGTCGTTTGTATGTTTTGTTTTTAATTGCATCATAAATAAAAAACTTTTTATATAAAAAAGAAAGGTCCTAAAATGGGGCGAAACTCACTTAACTAATGTCTCACTTAACAGCAGAAATTTTGGGCTCCCTTGTGGTTGTAAGTCGAGGACTACCTGTACTTTGACAACAATCTTTACACGAGATGCCTAAATTGCAGAAAAGTCCTTAGCAAAACTCCTACCCATCTCAACGTGAATATATTCACTGCAGTCTGGAAATCTCAAGACATACAGGTAGTCCTTGACTTACGACCACAATTAGGACTGGAACTCCTGTCACTAAGCAATGTGGTTGATAAGTCTGTTACACCTAATTTTACTACCATGGTCATTCAGTGAATTCCACAACTGTTCAATGAATCCAGCTTCCCTTCACTCACCTGTTGGAAGCCAGCTGCGAAAGTTGCAAATGGGGATCACCTGACCCTGGAAACCTACAACCATTGTAAATTATGCTAATTGCCAAGTGCCCAAATTGCGACCGCAGGGATGCTGCAAACGGTTGTAAGTGCGAGGACAGGTCATAATTTAATACTGTAAGCTTCCCAGAGTCGCTTTGAAATGAAATGCGCGGCAAATCAATGTAAATAAATAAATAAATAATCCCTTTTTCCAGTGTTGTTCTGACTTCAAAAGATCATTAAATGAACGGTCGCAAGTCAAGGACCACCTGTACTGTACCATCATCCATTAGGGAGAATCAAAGAGAGATTATTTTTTTAGCAACAAGGATCTCATCCCCGGTGCAACCATTCTCTCACCGTATCTCCGCTGTATTGCTTCAGACAATGCAGAAGGCGACTTGTGTTGGACAGCCACAGTGACGTCATCTCAAAGTCCTCGTTATGTTTCTACGGAGAAGCCAAATAAATACCATGAATCTTTTCCTTTGGTCAGTTATGCCGTGAAAAGGATGAGCAACTAGAAACACAGCTCTAGAGCTTCTCAAGAAGGTGGCATACAAAGAGTTATCATTAAAACCCGCAAAAAGACGCTACAGAGCACTGCACACCAAAACAACTAGACACAAGGACAGTTTCCCCCCGAATGCCATCACTCTGCTTAACAACTAATTCCCACAACACTGTCAAATAATTTACTAAGACTGTATTCATATTATTCTCTCTTCCTTACTAGTATCTATCTCTTCCCACTTATTACTATAACCATGTTGCTTGTATCTTTCAATTTATATTGTTTTTATTTGTTTCCTAGTACAATTTGATAGCTTATTAGTAACCGTGACTATCACTAAGTGTTGTATCTTTTTATTCTTGATGAATGTATTTTATTCTCCTTATGTACACTGAGAGCATATATACCTAAGACAAATTCCTTGTGTGTCCAATCACACTTGGCCAATTCCCTGTGTGTCCAATCACAATTGATCTAATAGAATAGATAGAATTCTATTCTATCTATTCTATTAGATCAATTAATAAGTAAGAATCCTTTCACTTAGGACCTTGATGGCAAACCTTTTTTTCCTCAGGTGCCGAAAGCAAGCGCGCGCGCGCTATCGTGTGCGTGCGAGTGCCCACACCTATAATTCAATGGCTCCTGCCCCTGCCCCCCTGCGCATGCGTGCGTGACCCCCCCCCCGTGCTGCCCTGCCCCCTGTGCATGCGCACACGAACCCACCTCCCCCCATTTCCCGACTTCCGGTGGGCCTGGTAGGCCCGTTTTTTGCCCTCCCCAGGCTCCAGAGGCTTTCTTGGAACCTAGAGAGGGCGAAAATGGCCTCCCCCGGCACCCAAAGGCCCTCCAGAGGCCGGAAACACTCTCCCAGAGCCTCCGCACAAGTCCGAAAATCAGCTGGCCAGCATGCACATGCGCGCTGGAGCTGAGCTAGGTCAATGGCTCGCGTGCCGGCAGATATGGCTCCGCGTGCCACCTGTGGCACGCGTGCCATAGGTTTGCCATCACTGACTTAGGAGATCTTTGCTTGAAATATCAACCTATTACTTCCAAGGAGTGCTGGATTTCCGGGAGTCTGTCTGGAAGAAAAGATAGATCAGGGAGTCTAAAGGAAGGGCCTAAGGAGAGAGGAGCAGATGTAGTAATGGTCCATAAAGGTCCCTAGAGATGCTTCTAATTTGCTTCCTTTAACAGAATAATAGAGTTGGAAGGGACCTTGGAGGTCTTCTAGTCTAACCCACTGCTCAAGCAGGAGACCCTATTCCATTTCAGACAAATGGCTGTCCAATCTCTTCTTTAAAACCTCCAGGGATGGAGCACCCACAACTTCTGGAGGCAAGCCATTCCACTGATTAATTGTTCTAACTGTCAGGAAATTTCTCCTAATTTCTACGTTCCTTCACTCCTTGATTAGTTTCGATCCATTGCTTCTTGTCCTGCCTTCAGGTGCTTTGGAGAATAGGTTGACTCCCTCTCTTCTTTGTAGCAGCCCTTTAGATACTGGAACACAGCTATCATGTCACCCCTTCTTGTGCATTATCTTTCTTTTTTCCCTTTTTTTGTATGCTAATGCTTGCTCATTTTCTTACTGTCTTGCTCTCTCTGCCTTTCTAGCTTTCTCTGAAAAAATGCCCTGATGATGTTATCTAGTTGGGTAATGAAAGCTTGCAACATTAAATCTTCAATTTGATCATAACAAAACTTTCTACTTTTCCAATTGGAATCTTTCTCGTGCAGTCTTTGGCTAAGTCTAGAAATTCTGAAGACTGTAGTGGGGCCAGAAGTGGGTTCCTCCCAGTTCAGACCGGTTCGCCCGAATCGGTAGTGACCCGCTGGTGATGTCACAATGACATCATGGAACTGGTTTGGTCGGTGCCAGTCCATGGGCGCCGCAATCTTTTTTAAAAAATTTTTTTTAAATTTTTTTTTAGTTTTTTGGGGGGGGGGATTTTTTCCAGGTTTTTTTTCTTCTGCACATGCGCAGAAGCCGAGTTTCCAGCATTGTCCATGCGGTTGCCATCTTGTTTTTGGATTTTGCGGGTGGTGTTGGTGTTAATTTTTTGGATTGTGCATGCGCATGTGTGCCCATGAGGCGCGCCCACGCAGCATGGGAGGAAGCAAACCAACAGTGAGGTAAGTTAGAACCCACCCCTGAGTGGAGCCAATATAAAAACCAACCAGTTTTGGATACTACATAAAATCTCAGTTTACAAATAAACTCTACTTTCTACTTCGTCCTTTATCCCCTACTTAAAATATGTTTGTTCCCTAGATATCTTGAATCATGTCAAAGGTATCATCCAATAAACATACCGAACAAAGTCTACCTATGAAAAAGGAAAGTTTTTTTTTACCTTTAATACTTTTTTAATGCCGTTAATAGTGGAGGTGAGTAACGAGTGCACTTTTTGATCATCATTAATGTAATCAGCATGTCTGATGCACATAAAAAGGATGTAGGCAGGCAAGCAGGGCACAGTGGCAGATACTGTTTGGGGCTTCAGATCTGTGAGTAGGAAAGAAAGCCTTTGAACCACAGGATTCCTTAGCAACTTAAATATAAATTCTATACTGAGGAGCCCTGGACACTTACCTAAATCAAAATTAGTCACCGAATTGTTTTTATTAACTGATCTCACTCCTCTTGCATAAAATATATTTAAATGTCTGTCCTATTTTTAACAATCCCATTATTCCCATTATATATTTTGGAGTAGAACCATGCCACGCCAAGAAAGAAAACGGAAATGAATAATGCTTGACGATAAATTGTTCAATGTGTAAATCAAGTTTTTCAAGCTTTTAAAATGACATTTATGCTTCTTCTCAATGTTATAAAGACTTTCCCCCTTTACAAGAATAACAATGGTGGAATCAATTACTTGGGGGAAGTGCTGGGTTCCCTTTCATTGGACACGTTTAAGAGAAAATAGGCAGGCCTTTTTAAATTTGGATTCCCCAATGAACAGGATGGAGATTACTTGACTACTTACAGGAGGCAAATGCCCCCTTCAAACCCTACAGTCTTATGACTCTGATGAATAGATTTGTTCTTACTTCGGCAGCAAACTATTACAAACCCCATTTATAACTACAATATTAAGAGCTAGATTGAGAAGCTAAACAAAATCGGTTTACCTGTAATGAGATTTTTTATGAGAGAAGATTCATCCTCTTCGCAATATTCTAACATTCCCTGGTAGTCTTTTTCCTTCCTTTGGACGGCGACATGCCGGCTGATTTCGTGTTTTCGCTTTTCAGACTGTGTAACGGCTTGATCCGCTGTGAAAGACAAATCAAGAACAAACTCAGCCCCTTTCACAGATGGCCTGAAGCAGCCACACTCTTCAGAGGTCCCTCCGAGGTCTGGTTGACTTGGTGGTCTGCCCTCGCTCATTGGAGCTACAAATATGACAACTGAGGTAACACAGATATAAAACGAAAGTTCTGATTCTGGTTAAAAAGCCAGAAGGAGGTTATGGAACTGTGTGGTTCCTTCTCATCTTTTTCTATGATAGAAACCAGCATTACTTTGAAATAGAACCATAGCCACCCACCAGTACTCTAATGGCTATGATTAATATTGAGGTCTCATATAATGAAAACTAATTATAAAACATCAAGTTGTATTTTACTCCTAGCAACCACATATATTAGAAAGTGTCAGAGTAATGATGGTTTAATAGTTGACAAGATTATGTAAGGCTGTAAACTGAAATGCTGATGCAGTGAGAATGAGTCAGCAGGGTTACTGCCACTTTAAGAAGCTGTCTATATAAGGGAAGCCATGAGAGGGCATATCTCTCCTCGTGTATCACTCTCCTCGTAGTGTTCTATCTGCATTGTAGTTCTCCATGTAAAGGTGAAGATTGCTTGCTTGCCTGGTATGTGCATATCACATGTATGTATATAGAGGTCTTGTATATAAACCACTGTTTGTAAGACAAACCTCTGTGTACTGTATTTTGCTCCTGGGTTGTCTCAAAATAGTAGTCACACTGTGCACACTCTGACAGAAAGCTAAAAGATACGGTCGATTTCCTGGTCTTGTATAGAGTAGCACAGCGCTGTCAAACTCGCGGCCCGTGGGCCTGATATGTCACGCGCTGGCCACGTCCACGCCCGATTTAGGGAAGGGGAAAAGTCCTGCTACGTCATGTGACGCTGCCATGACGCCGCGAGTTTGACAGCCCTGAAGTAGCATTTGACCACAAAGGCCAGATAGCTGGGAATCTCATGTCCAATTCTTTCTCCTTTATCTGCTGCCTGAAAGAGCTTGTTGCACTGGTCTGGAGATTACACCTCCTATCTTGGACATATTCCACCTTTTCCTGAATTTTTTCCAGCACCCACAAAAGAACCCACTCCACAGATTTTTTTTAAACATATGTGCTGAGAAGGAAACCAACACATGTGTTTGGAAAAAAATGACAGAGTCCAAATAATGGATATTTTCCATCAGTTGTTCAATGGAAAGAAGATTTTACTATTCTTTCTAAAATATATATATGCATGTATGTACACAAAGAGACGTACATACACATACAAGGTGCACCAAAAGTCAAGACCCATAAACAACCCATTACAGAAATCACATTAAATGCTCATTTTGTTTGTCGTTTTCTTTTAAACACTTCTTTAATCATTTGACATAGGCATTCTGAGCATTTCTGCATACAGTAATTTTTCTCTAAAAACAAATTAAAACATTATAATTGACCCATGGGTCTTATTTTTTGGTATACCATATATTTATGCAATACACAACCATAGAAAAGTAATGGAATTTTAAAAAGATTTTTAGGTTTTTTTAATTTTCTTTTTGCATTTTCACCCCCTTCTTTAACTTTTAGCTTGTATTATTATCTTTTGGTATATCATTCACTTAATAATAGTTTAAATGAAATGTTTTACTTTAGTTTTTGTTGATAATTGCATTATTTTTGTACTTGTATTAGTTCAAAAATTCGATGAAAACTGTATATATAAAAAGATTAAACTAGAAATGTAACAAATAAATCACCCCCATTTTACCATTTCTGTGATTCTCGCCATATTTCAGTGGTATACTGTAAGTATGCCTGCAGTATTCTATTGCATCATTTGCTATACCTAACCTTACTTTCAGGACTCAGTAAAACTCTCCGGATTTAGCTCTAGAGCAGGGGACTCCAAACTTGGCAACTTTAAGACTTGTGGACTTCAACTCCCAGAATTCCTCAGTCAGCATGGAGTTGAAGTCCACAAGTCTTGAAGTTGCCATGTTTGGAGACTCCTGTTTTAGAGAAAACATATATCCTTCTAAGCATTAGACCAATCTGACATATAAAAAATAAATAACCTCCAACTCTTAATAAGAAGATGAAGATGGTAATCAAATTGTGGCTTTATAACCTTGCTAAGGATAATGGGTAATTTCTGCTGCCTTGCCTTCATCAGGGAACAAATGCTGCAGTTGTGAAATGCATTAAAAAATGGACATGAAGACACAATTCAAATAACTTTGTGCCAGTCAGTTTCATGCCTATAAATTATAATGACAAGAACCGACTGTGCCAGTTGCCATGATGTAGAGCAGGGGTGGCCAAACTATGGCTCTTTGAGGACCTGTGAACTTCAACTCCCAGAATTCCTGAGCTAGCCATGCATGCATGGCTGGCTCAGGAATTCTGGGAGTTGAAGTCCACAGGTCCTCAAAGTGCCATAGTTTGGCCACCCCTGATTGTAGAATCTTCAATTCCTTCGGCTGAATTTCATTTAATGATCAGCTTTCTGGGAACCAGGTTTTTGGATCCCAAGCTGCAGTAGCTAATCACTCCGTCAAGCCATCAAAATCAAAAGAATGTATTTCAAATATGCTGCTTCTCCTTTGCATGACCACAAATACGTAGCATTCTCTAAAAATCCACCTTTAAGGTAATGAGAACCAGCAGGGGGAGACATTCTCCTCTGATACTGCAAATAGCAAGACCAAAGGAAGATTTGACAATAAGGGGGGGAAAAACTTTTTAAAGTTTGCTCTTTTAATAAACAAGAGAGCAAATATCCAATCAATGAAGCCGACTACAGTAGAAGGACAATGCAGCTCTTTGAAATGCAAAAATATGTTTCAAGACAGGCAGGGCTGTCAACCTGCCTCCCACTTCTTAAAAAGCAGCTGAACCTTCCTGGGAGTATATTGGAGCTAAAGAAGGAAGCTGCTAGACCTCAGGAAAGAAGTTGCAAGCAGGCGCTAAGCTGCATCCCACAGCTCTGCAAAGGATGTGGGATGAAACAACTGGGAATTATCTGTGGAGGTTCTCAGTCATCCAGGTCATGGTTGTCCCAAAGGTGCTTTTTCAAGAGGCAACTGGACTTTCTTTGTTTTTCACTGAAGAAGTTTCGCTTCTCATCCAAGAAGCTTCTTCAGCTCAGAGCTCAGAGCTGAAGAAGCTCCTTGGACGAGAAGCGAAACGTCTTCAAAGAAAAACCAGAAAGTCCAGTTGCCTCTTGCAAAAGCACCTTTGGGACACCCAGGAATTGTGATGGCTCCTAATTACAGGTAGTCCTTGATTTACACAACTTTATTTAGTGACCGTTTGAAATTACAACGGCACTGGGAAAAAAGTGACTTATGACTGTTTTTACACTTATGACCGTGGCAGCATCCTCATGGTCACATGATCAAAATTCAGATGCTTGGCAACTGACTCATGTTTATGACGCTGCATTGTCCCTTGGGTCATGTGATCACCGTTGGCGACCTTCTGACAAGCGAAGTCAATAGGGAAGCCAGATTCACTTAACACCCATGTTACTATGAGCCATGAGCCGTGGTGGCGCAGTGGTTAGAATGCAGTACTGCAGGCTACTTCTGCTGCCTGCTGGCTGCCTGCAATTTGGCAGTTCGAATCTCACCAGGCTCAAGGTTGACTCAGCCTCCCATCCTTCCGATGTTGGTAAAATGAGGACACATATTGTTGGAGGCAATATGCTGACTCTGTAAACCGCTTAGAGAGGGCTGTAAAGCACTATGAAGCGGTATATAAGTCTAAGTGCTATTGCTACTAACATAACAACTGCAGTGATTCGCTTAACAACTGTGGCAAGAAAAGTCGTAAAATGGGGCAAAATTCACTTAACTGTCTTGCTTGGCAACAGATTTGGGGCTCAACTGTAGTCATAAGTTGAGGATCACCTGTACTGTATGCCCTTTTTTTGAAAAGTAGCTGCCCTTAGTCTTCCTTGCCAAGCTTGATCTGAATCCTTTGCTTCTCTTGGTTTAAAGGCAAGTCAACTTTTTAGCTATCTAACAGAATATTAATTTCAGCGGCAGAAGGGGAAGTGGAAGTTACCTTCGTAATCTTGCACTTTCTTCATATAAATCCTGAGCTGTTTCTTCAGCTTCTTCTCGTTCTTTTCCAGTTTCTCCAGCATCTCTTTCAGGTCCTGAAAAACAGAAAGACATCCCAGATCAAATTCGTCCACTGCTCAAATGGAGCATTTTGCCAAGACCAGTTAAAAACAGCAAGAAGCGAAAGGAAAAACAGACTTCGTTTGTAGATGTGTTCATATATTTGTTTAACAAATGTACAGAGCTGCCCAGGGGAAATCAGAGGAGGAACCAGATAAAACCAAGGTACACAAATCCAATCAAAAATAAAATTGGATTGAGGCCCCTAAAAAGCACATTATCAACACATAATCAAATCTAGACTCACACTAGACCTACATCAATGCCTGGGGGAAGAAGCAATTGTTTATAGCAATGATGGCGAACCTTTTTTTTCTCGGGTGCCGAAATAGTGTGCACACGCGCTATCGCACGCACGTGTGTGCCCACACCCATAATTCAAAGCCCCCCACTTGCCCCACCCCCCTGCGCATGCGTGCACGCCCACCCCACTCTTCCGTTTCCCGACTTCCAGTGGACCCAGTAGGCCCGTTTTTTGCCCTCCCCAGGCTCCAGAGGCTTTCTTGGGAGCTTGGGGAGTGCAAAAATGCTCCCCCCGCCGCCCCGGAGGCCCTCTGGAGGCCGAAATCACCCTCCCAGAGCCTCTGCGCAAGCCAAAAATCAGCTGGCGGGCACGCACATGCGCGCTGGAGCTGAGCTAGGGCAACAGCTCGCGTGCCAGCAGATATGGCTCCGCGTGCCACCTGTGGCACCCGTGCCATAGGTTCGCCATCACTGGTTTATAGGGTTCAGGCTGTCTGCATCTCAAGTGGGGGGCTGTCCCACAAGACAGATGCCATGCCAGAGAAGGCACACATCTAGGCCCCACCAGGTGCACTCTTTTACAGCAGGGGTCCCCAACCACCACCCCCGGGTCTGTGGACTGGCACCAGTCTGCGGCATGCCAGAAACTGGGCTGCCCAAACAAAGCCCCATCCGTGGGATGCAGGCAGCACACGAAACCACGTCCCCTCCGGTCCATGGAACCGGTCTCCACGGAACCGGTCCCTGGTATCCAAAAGGTTGGGAGGGCGGGCGCTGTTTTACAGAGAGGAGCCAGAGCATACCTACGGTGCCAGATCTTGTTGGAACCACTGGGCAGAGGTCACTGGTCGGCTGCAACTGGATTAACAACCGGTTCGGGGATTGTGCACTTTGCGCGCGCGCACTTGCACACAGCATTCAAAATACAGCAATTTGAAACTCAGCTGCTTAACCTCTAAGGCAGCCCCGGTAAGTAGAACAGTGGAGGCGCGGAAATCAGCTGTGCCGTGCCAATCAGCTGAGCCAGAAAGAAGGAAGTATAGGACAGGATAGCGTAGGGACTGGGTGGGGCCAGCTGATCGTCAGAACTACCGGTTCACCCAAACCGGTCCGAACCGGCAGCAGCCCACCAATGGCAGAGGGGATCCATAAGAAACTTGATCCTGTGCCATAGAGGGCTTTAAAAGCGACAATCAGCACCTCAAATGGCACTCAGAAGCTTACTGACCCTCAACGCAGCTCACATAGCGGCAATAGAGGTAAGTCCTCCACTTACACACCCATTCGTTTAGTGACTGTTTGAAATTACAACAGCACCGAAAAAAGTGATTTACAACCAGTTCTCACACTTAATCAAGGAGAGAAGCAACCTGGAATTAAAGATAAACTTCCTAACAGTGAGGACAATTAACCAGTGGAACAGCTTGCCTTCAGAAGCTGTGGGTGCTTCATCACGGGAGGTTTTTAAGAAGAGACTGGACAGTCACTTGTCTGAAATGGTATAGGGCAGTGGTGGCGAACCTTTTTAGGCTCGCGTGCCAAAAAGGGGGGGCGCGCTTGCTCGCATACCCACACCCAATCCCTCCCCCCCACGCATGCGCACAACACCCCCCCATGCTGCCCCCTGCGCATGCGCACACCCCCCACCCCCCACGCAAAGGCCTTACCAGAGCCTGGGACGACGAAACGGGCAAACCGGAAGTGCGGAAAAACGCACTTCCGGTTTGCCGGTGAGCTGTTTTTTGCACTCCGGAGGGTTCAGGGAAGCTCCCTGAAGCTCCAGAATGCAAAAAACTACAAAACGGACAAACCAGAAGTGCGGAAAAAATGCACTTCCGGTTTGTCCGTTTTGTAGTTTTTTGCATTCCGGAGCTTCAGGGAGCTTCCCTGAACCCTCCAGAGTGCAAAAAACAGCTCACCGGCAAACCGGGAGTGCGTTTTTCCGCACTTCTGGTTTGCCGGTGGGCAACCCTCGCGTGCCGGCCGCTATGGCTCCGCGTGCCACCTGTGGCACGCGTGCCATAGGTTCGCCACCACGGGTATAGGGTCTCCTGCTTGAGCAGGGGGCTGGACTAGAAGACCTCCAAGGTCCCTTCCAGCTCTATTCTGATTGATTGATTGATTGATTACAATGGCCGCAGCATCACCAAAGTTACGCGATCAAAAATTCGGGGGCTTGGCAACCGGCATGTGTTTACGATGGTCGCAATGTCCTGGATCATGTGACTGCAATTTGCAACCTTCCTAGTCATCTTCTGGCAAGCAAAGTCAATGGGAGAAGCGGGATTTACTTAACGACTGCATGGTTCACTTAATGACTGAAGTGGTTCGCTTAACAATCATGGGAAAAAAGGTCATAAAAATGGGTGCAAGTCACTTAACGGGAAAAACTTAAGAATGGAAATTCTGGTCTTAATTGTAGTCGTAAGATGAGGACCTCCTGTATTAGGAAGGTACATCATGGTACATCCAATACTCTACACCAGGGATGTCAAACTCATGTCATCACGGCAGCGTCATGTGACATATCGGGACTTCCCCCCCCCTTTTGTTAAACTGGGTGTGGGCGTGGCCAGTGCGTGACGCATCTGGCCCGCGGGCCGCAAGTTTGACAGCCCTGCTCTACACGCTGTTGTGTTCTGGATCAGCTGCAGCTTTTGAACCCTGTAATAGTTCAATTGAGAGGAGTCTAAGGCAGCGGTCCCCAACTTTTCTGGATTGGCGGCTCGGCACAGAGGGGGGGAAAGGGGATGGTTTTGTGTGAGAGACAGGCACGCTAGTGCACAGCTTCATTTGAGTGGGGCTGAGGGTGCAAGCGCCTGCCACTCGCACGCGAGAGGCTGTGACTGCATGCACACTCATCTGCCACTCATGCGGCCCAATTCTGAATAAGCTGCAGCTCAGTAGAGGGCCGTGGCCCAAGGGTTGGGGACCCCTGGTCTAAGGTATGAGTGACTCTAAGCCAGTGGTTCCCAACCTGTGGTACGTGTACCACTAGTGGTACGCGAGGGCCTTCCAGGTGGTACGCGAACACTTTCGGGGTTATGAACGATTTTTAGTTAGTTATTTTTTACTTCACAAAAATGTTTACTGCCTAACACAACTGTTGCCACACGCCACCCACCTGGTCCCAGCGGCCCGAGAATCCAGTTGCTGGATGCGCGGGGCCAAAAAAGGAACAGTACAATTATGGAAATAAAGTGATATCTGATCGAATTTAGTTTCTCTGGAACCAGGTGGTACGCGGCGACTGTACGGGACCTCCAAGTGGTACTCGATCACAAAAAGGTTGGGAACCACTGCTCTAAGCAATGCCTCCTAATCGAGAAATGAGCACCTCTGTCACAGAAGATGCATTTGGGCAAGAGCACTGCTGCCACCTTCTCCACAAGTGAGTCCAGGAAAACCCCAGAAAGCATTATATCTCCAGATTCACCAGAAGAGCCCGTCGACTTTGAACGGGCAACCAAACAGTCCATTTTAAAAGGTTGCATGGTAACCAGAAAAACAACACAGCAGCCACCTCAGTTTGAAGTCTAGCTACAGGGATTTCCAGGGTTTGGGATTTTAATGTATAGCTGGAGCCAAGAAAGTATCGGATGTCAGAAACACTTCCACAACTTTTTTTTTTCCACTCAGAGAATCTACGCTGCAGTTCAAGACATCTGTGTCGAAAGGATGAAGGAACACTTGTCTCAGAGGGGTGACCTCTCATGTGGTCAGAGCCTTCTGGCCATGTGTAGTTAGTTATGGATTTGCATCTAAAATTTAAAAAACCTGCAGGAAACTGAGGAGAAAAATGCTGTGAATCAGAGATTTTTTACTCAAGCACGGTCCATTCATGACAGGTGATTAATCACCAGCATTCAGCTTACCCAACCTAGCAGAACTGTTGTGAGAATAAAGTACCGTATTTTTCAGAGTATAAGACACACCTTTTCCCGCCTAAAAGAGGCTGAAAATTTGGATGCGTCTTATACTCTGAATGTAGCTTTTTCGAAGCTTTTTTTTCAGCCCTAACGAGGCGCTAACAATCTTCCCTGCTCTTATCGGCTTGCAGGCTTTTTCATTGCTACTTTCTCCGAAGGAGGTTTTTTCCAGCCCTAAGTCTTTGCAGACTTTTTTTCATTGCTATTGCTCTGAAGAATGTTTTTTTCCAGCCCTAAGTCTTTGCAGGCTTTTTTTCATTGCTACTTGCTCCGAATAAGGTTTTTTTAAGCCCCAACCAGGGGATAAAATAATGTGCTGAAGCTGACCGGACTAAGGACGCTAGCCAGATGAATACCTGGTAGGCAGATTTTCCCCCCTATTTTCCTCCCCAAAAACTAAGATGTGCCTTATACTCCGAAAAATATGGTAAACATCTCATTTATGCTTTAATACTATTAAAGGCATTAAAGGATGTAAGCTGTTCCTAATAAATCTGCCTTTTGCAATTGATTGATGGGGACTTTGTCAGGGCCGATGGTGTTCACGTGGTGCTCCAGATGTTTTGGGATTGCACTCAAGGCGCCTATCGCTGTTGGTATTATCTTTGCCTCTTTTTTTTTCTTGCCACAGTTGTTCTATTTTTATTTGCAGGCCTTTGTATTTTGTGATTGTGAGGATTATATTCTCCTCAGACTCAACTGAACCGAGAGCCTTTGATCGACCTGAATATTTCCCCACCACCACTCTTTCAGGGGTTTATTTCAATCTCTACCAAGCCAATCAATTATACATTGTGAATCAAGTAATTTTGTCAGGTTGCTATGGCGAGCCTGAATTATTCTAAAGAGCAAGTTGTCACGTTGCTTTTCGAAACGCCCTCTTCAGGTTCTTATTTAACGTACCTATAATTTTTACTGAAAACTTGGTTCGGCGAAGAAAATGGGGACAGCAAATAAACGGTGGCCTTTAGAGCCCGTTTATAAAAGCTGTAAACACAAAAGGCAAAATTGGGCAAAGTTTAGGGGTCCATATTGCCGTTATTTATTTTATAGCGTGGGTCTGCGTGGGAAGAATGTTCCACAGTGGAGCCGATGAAACAATCAAATATTGTAAATTGTCTGGGGGATTTTTTTTGGGGTGGTGAGGGTGAGGAAATAATTTTCCTTTTCTTGAAACTGTTGTTTTATCCCATTTTATTTGTACAAGTCAAGGAATTGTGTAGAACGCTCTGTCCTATCTGCTTCCAACAACTATTCTGTGAGAAGGACTGGCCCAAAGTTACCCAGCCAAATTCTGTGCCTAAAGGAGAACTAGAACTCCCAGTCTCCTGGCTTCTAGTCCAACACACCTCTAGGAAATTTAGAAGTTAGGGCAAATTTAGACCATATTAACTTTTTTTTTCTTTGATCTTGTTTCCTGTGATGGCTCAATCCATACTTCTTTGGCAGTAGGTATGGCGTGTCCTGAAAACTAACTTGGAAAAGCTCACACTACTTCTCTCTGAATGGGTGACTACGTATAAGTCCTGTATTCTTTGATTGTTCTCAAGGAAAGATTTATGCAGGTCATTTACTTAGCAAGCTTCAGATATTGCAGGGCGGCCGTTTTTCACCTTAGATCGTTTGTTTCCCTAACCAGACTGGGACTCTGTCACATTGTACACCTGGATCAAGTCTCTTAGGTAGAAGAATGAATCTCTTTTGGGGTGGGGCATACCTTTTCCTGCTCCTCTCCCTAAAATAGGAATGCCCAACCTTGGCAACTTGAAGACTTGTGGTCTTCAACTCCCAGAATTCCCCAGCCAGCCATGCTGGCTGAGGGATTCTGGGAGTTGAAGTCCACAAGTCTTCAAGTTGCCAAGGTTGGAGACCCATGTCCTATATTAATAGAGTGCTAGGAAATAGTGGCTGGCCGAGGAATTCTGGGAGCTGAAGTCCATAATTCTTCAAGTAGCCAAGGTTGGAGACCTCTGGCCTATATTAATAGAGTGCTATGAAACAGTGGCTGGCTGGGGAATTCTGGGAGTTGAGCCCACAAGTCTTGAAGTTTCAAGGTTGGAGACCCATGTCCTATATCAGTGATGGCGAACCTTTTTTCCCTTGGGTGCAGAAAGCGCGTGCGCGTGTGCTGTCATGCACGTGTGAGTGCCCACACCCATAATTCAATGCCTGGGGAGGGCGAAAACGGCCTCTCCTGCCCCCGCAGAGGCCCTCTAGAGGCCGGAAATGGCCCATTTCCCAACTTCCGGTGGGCCTGGTAGGCCCGTTTTTCGCCTTCCCTCCAGGGAAATCTCTGGAGCGTGGGGAGGGCGAAAACACCCCACTGGAGGCCCTCTGGAAACCTAAAATGCCCTCACAGAGCCTCCACACGAGCCAAAAATCAGCTGGCCAGCACGCACATGCATGCTGGAGTTGAGCTAAGGCAACGGCTCGCGTGCCGGCAGATATGGCTCCGTGTGCCACCTGTGGCACGCGTGCCATAGGTTCGCCATCACTGTCCTATATTAATAGAGTGCTAGGAAACAGTGGCTGGCTGAGGAATTCTGGGAGCTGAAGTGCATAATTCTTCAAGTAACCAAGGTTGGAGACCTCTGGTCTATATTAATAGAGTGCTACAAAACAGTGGCTGGCTGGGGAATTCTGGGAGTTGAAGTCCACTAGTCTTCAAGTTGCCAAGACTGGAGACCCATGGCCTATATTAATTGAGTGCTAGGTTGAGGAATTCTGGGAGTTGAAGTTCACAGGTCTTAAAGTTGCCAAGATTGGATATCCCTGACCTAAAGCATACTCAGGTAGTCACCCATCTCATTAGCTTCACATAGAGGAACAAGCTCAGCTGTTTCAACATGGCAGTGTTAGCACAGCACATTTTGGCTGGTTATTGGATTAACTCTTTTTCTGGGTTCCAATAACAGTGAATCACAGATGAAATGAGCCGGTTGATTTTCCACCAGAGGCTGCCTCAGGTTGAAACTAAACTCAGCATAAATGGCTCAGTTCAGCAGAGCGTGTAAATTTGTGGCTCTTGAAGGACCTCGCATTTATTTACAGGATGGTCTGCTAGCCGGAGGATATGTTTTTGGCCCTTTATAGATAGTCCTCAGTTTACAACCATTCATATAGTGACCGTTTGAAGTTACAACAGCACTGAAAAATTTGGCCGACGACTGATGCTCGCACTCATGACTGTTGCTGTATCCTCATGGTCATGTGATCAAAATTGGGCTATTGGCATGTATTTATGAGGATTGCAGTGGCCCAGTGTCACATGATCGCCATTTGCGACCTTCCTAGCTGGCTTCTGACAAGCGAAGCCAATGGGAGAAGCTGGATTCCCTTAACGACGGTGAGATTCACTTAACAACTGTGGCAAAAAAAGATTGTGTGAAATTGGGGGCAACTCACAACAACTGCCTTGCTTGGGAACAGAAATTCTGGTCCCAGTTGTGATTGTAAGTCGAGTGTCAGGCCGAAGCCATCTTTGATTGGAGCTTTGGCCTGCCACACTTTATGCTTAGAATGTATTCTTGCTGTGGGTGTTGTGTTCTGACTGATCTATAACTGAACCATAAACTTGTTTTGACTAGACGACCTCTGACTGAACTGTTGTTGTTATGTTTATAGTTGAACTCTACCTGAACTGTTGTTGCCACCCTGGTCATGTGTTTGAATGCTCATACGCTATTGGTTGTTGTGTCTGACAGTTCCCTATAAAAGGGCTATCTGTCAGACTGCAAGTTGCTGGTTGTTTTGAGTGAGCTAATAAAAGAGCTGTTCTGAAGTCTGTCTCCTGCGATCTTTGTCCACAATTTAACAGTGGGAACTTGGGAGGGGCCGTTGCATGGGGGATGTAGAGATGTAGCCATAACAAATTCCTTCTAGATCTCAAGGCCATCCTTTGTCCAGCACCTGCCCAGAAGCTGATGGGAGTAACGGAAATGAACTTTAGACTGGGTGGAGAAACCCTCGTAGCTTTAGATTCGGGTTTCTCACAGATGTGCTAACATGGCTCTGTTAATAAATTGGAACTTTGAGGAATACTTTGCCTCGGACTCTGATTTGATTTTGGATGCTATTTGGAACCCTGACATTGAGCACTACTTGGTACTGCTGCTGAACAGTATTCAGAATACGCCTTGACTGCAGACATGCAGACGAAGCTCCTGAAAATCCATCCAAAATTGTTCCATACCAGGCTATTACTCAACAATGGCAGTATTGCTGTTGCTGCTGCTGCTATGCCTTTCTATCCGGAAGGCAGATTAAGCATATTCCCACAGGGAAACGTTATTTTTGTCCATTTTATTATCTAAAAATAGACTGGCCTGAGCAAACTTCTCAGACTAATACCTGGATCCAAATATAAAACGTTGTTTAGTGCATGAACTTCTTTGAATTTTGTAATTCGAGTCTTGGCTTAAAAACAGAAACCCCCATAAAATATTCAAATATTAAAATACATGCATTAAGTTTGATATTTGTGGCTGCTGTTGCTTTTCGAGAAATGGATTAACAAGGGTTTGCAAATGAACAATGGTAAACTGACTCGGCCTGGATCGGTCCATTCCTTCTAAAGAGAAATTCTGGTTAGAATCTCACTAGGTAAACTTTTCCCAGGAGCACCAGTGAGGGGAGGGCATAGCTCAGTGGCACAGCCTAAGCTTTACAACTGACTACTGGGCACTGTCGGTTAAAAGCTGTCGGTCAGGGGTGTCAAACTGGAGTTCTTCGAGGGCCGGATCAGCATTGTAGTTCTCCTCCGTGGGCCAGCTGGGGGACGGGACGGGACAGAAGACTCCTGCAACGGGGCTTGGGGGGCTGCATGTGGCCCCCTGCACCTTGTTTTTGGCCTGCATGGCTTCCTGCAGCACCCTGCTGGCTAAAATTGGGTGCGGGGGGCACATGCGGCCCCCTCGCACCCCATTTTTGGTAGCAGGGGCACCATGGGCCGGTCACTTGCTATTTCCAGACCAGCCCCGCGGGCCAGATTTAAGCACTCCGCAGGCCAGATCCGTCCCGTGGGCCTTGAGTTTGACACCTCTGCTATAGGTGGTAGGATAGTCTTCTGCCCAAACCTCTGGAAAAATGTTCTAAGGAAAGCTAGATGGGACAATAAAGACTACTGGTTGGGTCAACTTCCTCCCCTACCTTCTATATATGATCTATTTGTTCTGCTTTGTGTAAGGATAATGCATAATAAATCTGTATACCGTATTTTTCAGAGTATAAGACGCACCTTCACCCTCCCAAAAAAGTGGCTGAAAATTTGGGTGCGTCTTATACTCCGAATGTAGCTTTTTCAAAGCTTTTTTTCCCAGCCCTAACGAGGTGCTAACGATCTTCCCGGCTTGCAGGCTTTTTCATTTCTACTCCCTCCGAAAAAGTTTTTTTCCAGCCCTAAGTCTTTGCAGGCTTGTTTTCATTGCTACTCCCTCCGAAGATTTTTTTCCAGCCCTAACCAGGGGATAAAATAATGTGCTGAAGCTGACCAGATTAAGGAAGCTATTCAGATGAATACCTGGTAGGTAGATTTTTTCCCCTATTTTCCTCCCCCAAAATTAAGGTGCGTCTTATACTTCGAAAAATATGATAACCATAACAGAGAAAGCCAGTTTGGTGTAATGGTTAAGGTACCAGGCTAGAAACCAGGAGGCTGTGAGTTCTAGTCCTGCCTGGGCCACCAACCCAGCTGAGTGACCTTGGGCCAATCATTCTCTCTCTCTCTCAGCCCTGGGAAGTAGGCAAGGGCAAACTACTTCTGAAATCTTGCCAAGAGAACTGCAGGGACATGTCCAGGCAGTTGCCAGGAGTCAACATTGATTCGAAGGGTGAAAACAAAACAAAACTCTAAACAAATACGGGTTGTACGGACTGTTAAGCAATAAAAATGGATTCAAAACTAACCCTGCAGATAGGACATGGAAGGAGATCAAATAATAAACCATGCACTAGTTTACACACCTGGAAGGAATGAAAGGTTTTTAGTATTGAAAAGGCTGCTGCACCCCAAAATGAACTGAAACCAATAAGGGGCCCCTGGAACAAAATATTCCAGAGAATATTTTGAAGTTCAAAAAGAAGTTCTGAGAAGCTGAGGCGATTTCTTATGGCAGAGATTCCACTAGTTCCAGAACATTCTTCCCAGCAAGTTCTGCCCAGAGATGGTCAGCTTTCTATCCTTTTCTTTGTGAACTGCTTTATCTCCTGATTTTGCATTTATATTTCTTCCTCCCACCCAGCCGCCAGTTTTCACTTTGCATCTTTTAGACTGCACATACAGAATACAGAAGAATGGAGTTGGACGGGACCTTGGAGGTCTTCTAGTTCAACCCCCTGTTCAAGCAGAAGACTCTACACCATTTCAGACAAATGGTTGACCAAGCTCTTCTTTAAAACCTCCAGGGATGGAGCACCCACAGCTTCTGGAGGCAAATCATTCCCCTGGTTAATTGTTCTCACTGTTAGGAACTTCTCCTTAGTTCTAGATTGCTTCTCTCTTTGATTAGTTTCCATCCATTGCTTCTTGTCCTGCCCTCTGGTGCTTGGGAGAATAAGTTGACCCGCTCTTCTTTGTGACAGCATTTCAAACACTGGAATACTGCTATCATGTGAACCAGGGGTGGGTTTCTAACTTACCTCGCTGCTGGTTCGCTTCCTCCTGCGCCTCGTGGGCGCGTACGTGCTTTGCGCGCGCATGCACAGTAGCAAAAAATTAAAAAAAAAACCTAAACCCCAAAACAAGATGGCGATGCATGCGCAGTGCCGGAAAGCCAGTTTCTACGCATGCGCAGAAGAAAAAACCCAGAAAAATTTAAAAAAAGATGGCGGCCTCCACGGACCAGCACCGACCGATCCGGTTCCGTGATGTCATCGTGACGTCACCACCAGGTTGCTACCAGTTCGGGCGAACCGGTCCGAACCGGGAGGAACCCACCTCTGATGTGACCCCTAGTCCTTTTTTTCTCTAGACTAGCCAAACCCAACAGTAGTGGGTTCTAAAACCCGTTGCTACCGGTTCGCATGCGCAGAAGCGTCCCGGTTGTGTGGGCGGTGCATCCCGCCACCGCCTCTACTGGTTCGCAGAACCGGGCTGAACCGGGAGCAACCCACCGCTGAAACCCAATTCCTCCAACCATTCTTTGTATGTTTTAGTCTCCAGGCCCTTAACAATCTTAGTCGCTCTTCTCTATGAGCAACTTCTTATACACCTATGAGCTCTACATCTATGAACAGGTCTGGCTAATCAGTGAAGGGCATCCTGGAATATTTTTTGACTGAAGAGTTGGGCATCAATCTTTCAAAACAAGGCATTATCACCCTTGGTAGAAACAACCCTGCAGTTTTGCTTTTTCTCCATACCAGGTTTTCGCTGGACAGCCGCGAGATTTCCTGCTGGATGCCAAACTCCACTTGGGCTTCTGGGGACAACTGGAGGGTCTGGAGGAAGACTTCGTGTTGTTTCTCCATCGCTTCCTTCAATGCCTCCATCTGGTCCTTTAGGACTTCTATTTCTTCTTCATATTCTCTTCTCTGTTCCTGGAGTTGAGCCTCCAAGAGCCTGAAGGAGGTGAGAAATGGGAAAGATGAGGACATTTGTCACTCAAATAATATTAGGTACCTAAGACGCGCAGAAACTGCCATGATGCCTCGAATGATGTGATGGACCAGGGCTTGGATTCACAGACCAAATGCTTTTAAGAAACTGTAGGCAGATCTTAGATTAGGGGTCCCCAACCTTTCGGATCTCAGGGACCACTAAATTCATAATTTTAAATCCCGCAGACCACTAATATGATCTGTCTAATGACTGACTGGGTGGACGTGGCTAGGTGGTCATGTGACTGGGTGGGCGTGGCCAACTTGCTGTTATTCACGTCGAGGGACACCTCGCCGGCCTCATCTCGCCCCTCCCCTCCCAGCCACTCCTCACCTGCCCGCCCGGGCTCCTTAAGGCCCCAATAGGAGGCAGTTGTTGGAGCTAAGCAGCCACCATGAGAAAGAGTTGGTAAAACAGCTCAGTTTTAATTGGATCTGACCAAAAAGGAGGCTCAGTAGAAGCACCTCACTGAGGACTACGAGCATAGGCTTTCCAAGCAGAGGGAAGATCTGCGGGAGTGCAAAGCCAGGTACCGACACCTGGAGGCTCAGCAGGCTGAGATGGTCAGCCAGTTCCAGGCCATGATACATTCCCACTGGAACAAGGCCCTCCGGCTCTTTGCCACCAGCGGCGCTTCCCTCCACCCTTTGCCCAAAGCCCCGCACCAGGAGGCTGAAGCAAACCCCAACTCAGAATTTCTGTCCCCCTCTGACCCGCACAAAAAGACCCCAAAGGGGGAGGCTCTCTGCAGCAACACAAGCATTCATTGCACGTATCTAGCCCAGGGGCCGTAGTTTGAGGACCCCTGATTTAGTGCAATATAAAAAAATGCAAATAATTTTTCTGAGGACCACCAAAATTTTCTTTACCCCCACACAATTATTTCTGGGATCCCTTTAAGACATTTCCAGCTAAGAACAACTTTATGAATTCCAAAACTGGTCTTTTTATACAGCAAAAAAAAAAAAAGGAAAGATTTGGTTTTAAAATGAGGAATCCAGAAGAAGAGATATTAAAAGGAGAAGAAAACAACAGAATAAGAAAAGCAAGAAAGAACGAACCAAGGAAATTAAAATCGTGTTTCTTTCTATGACAAAATGGAGGGGGGGGAGTTTCCCCTCCCTAAACACATGCCCACTGTGTATTTGGCAAAATGATGAATTAAGGCACAAACTGCATTTTTCACAAGAAAAGTGGCATGGAGAACCACTTTGTGCATTTCTGGCTCCGTCTCCACCTACTCCGATAGGGAGTATGATTCATCACCGAAAAGGTTACAGCCCTCCTTCTATGTGCCTGAAGAAAAGCTTAACATTTGATAAACTAAATTGATTTTTAAAAGGTACCAATTACAGTTTGCCTGAAATGAAATCTCCCCCCCACCACAATCCTTTTCTTCAAAGTTTTTTCAAGAACCTCTTAAAAGCTTAGTTGCTAAGAAGAACCGGTTCTCATATTTTAGGCCCAGCCTGACTGGCCTCTGGGTGGTAGAGTGGGTGGACCACACCACCCTCTGGAAAAGTGAAGAAAGCCATCTTGAGATTCTCCCCTCCCCCCAAAATAAAAATCCCTCTCCCTAATTTTCCCTGATTTTTCTCCACAGACCAGAAATAGTATGCTTTGAGTTTTCCATTCATGGAGAAATTGTAATATGTATAAACAGTCCAGAGGTGGGTTCCTCCCGGTTCGCCCAAACCGTAGCAACCCGCTGGTGACATCACGATGATGTCACAGAACTGGTCCTGTCGGTGCCGGTCCGTGGACACCGCCATCTTTTTTTGGGAATTTTTTTGGGGATTTTTTTGGGGGGGAATTTTTCCCCCGGGGTTTTTTTCTTCTGCGCATGCGCAGAAGCCGAGTTTCTGGCACTGTACATGCGTCACCATCTTGTTTTTGGCTTTTTGGGGGGGGGGGGGTTGGCACAGCGCATGCACACGCACGTGCGAAGCGTGCGCGCGCAGACAAGGCGCGGCCACGTGGTGCGGGAGGAAGCGAACCGGTAGCGAGGTAAGTTAGAACCCACCCCTGCTTCAGTCTCAAGTAGTCCTTGACTTACGACCACAACTGAGCCCAAAATTTCCATTGCTAAGCAAATCAGTTGTTAAGTGAACTTTGCTCAATTTTGTGACCTTTGTTGCTAGGGTTGTTGTGAAATCACTGCAGTTGTTGAGTGGATCTGGTTTCCCTATTGGCAAAAGGGGATCACATGAACCCGGGACACTGCAACCGTCATAAATACATGCAGGTTGCCAAGTGTCTGAATTCTGATCACCTGACTAAGGGGATGCTGCAATGTCGTAAGTGGGGGGGGGGGAAGTGTCACTTTTTTCAATGCCGTTGCAACTTCAAATGGTCACTAAACGAACGGTTGTAAGGTGAGGACTACCTGTAAACCATATCACAATATATGAATATGTTTGGACTGCAGCAAAGGCAGATCCTGGTTGTGATTGTGCTCAATAGCACCAGTTGGTTTTGCCTTGTTGTCCTATATATTATAAGAATAGAATAGAATAGAATAGAATAGAATAGAATAGAATAGAATAGAATAGAATAGAATAGAATAGAATAGAATAGAATAATACAATAGAAAATAGAATAGAAAAAAAATAGTATAGAGAATAGAATAGAGAATAGAATAGAGAATAGAATAGAGAATAGAATAGAAATATAGAATAGAATAGAATAAGAATAGAATAGAATAGAATAGAATAGAATAGAATAGAATAGAATAGAATAGAATAGAATAGAATAGAATAGAATAGAATAGAACAACAGAGTTGGAAGGGACCTTGGAGGTCTTCTAGTCCAACCCCTTGCTCAGGCAGGAAACCCTATACCATTTCATACAAATGGTTGTCCAATCTCTTCTTAAAAACATCCAGTGTTGGAGCATTCACAACTTCTGGAGGCAAGCTGTTCCACTGATTAATTGTTCTAACTGTCAGGAAATTTCTCCTTAGTTCTAGGTTGCTTCTCTCCTTGATTAGTTTCCATCGTATGCCTCTCCTGTGGTTGTTACAGTTTAAGATTGTCTTCCCAGCAATTCTACTCACCTCCAATCGCAGGAGGGTCCCTAACCCCATTAGCAAATGATACCAAAAGCTTTCAAGTAAGCCTCCAGAAGTTGTGAAGTTTTTAAGAAGAGACTGGACAACCATTTGTCTGAAATGGTATAGGGTTTCCTGCCTGAGCAAGGGGTTGGACCAGAAGACCTCCAAGGTCCCTTCCAACTCTGTTGCTCTGCTCTAGGATAGGACTCTCCTCTCTGTGGTGAGGAGAACTAACTTTGAAATATTTTCTACAATACAGAACATTCTCTTTCAGCTCTTATCCTCTTGTGTCGTCTTTGTTTTGCTGCTTTGTTGTTGCCTTGGAATGAATTACAAAACAGCGTACGCATTCCTTAAAAAGAAGTGATAAATAAATCATATACTTTTTCTAGCAAATTAGAAAAATAAGTACCTCTTTCTTTCCCTTAAATCAGTGGTTCTCAACCTTCCTAATGCCGTGACCCGCGCCCCGCCCCCACTGCGACCCAGCCCGCCGCCGCTGCGACCCCCGCCCCACCGCCATTTGGGTTCTTTTACCCTCTGCGCATGCACAAAGCGTTCTGCGCATGTGCAGAGGGTAAAAGAACCCAAATGGCGGCATCCGGGCGACCCCTGTGAAAGGGTCATTCGACCCCCAAAGGGGTCGCGACCCCCAGGTTGAGAACCACTGCCTTAAATGAATGAAAATAATGTCAACTCTAAATACAGTTACTTAAAATTGATCTGAAGCTTCACACATCTCCACAGCATGCAAAATAAGGTTTGTGTTACAGAAACTACTACTAAGTTGTCTCAGTGACGATGGAGATTTTTTGGAAGATAAATGTTTGAAATTGTTCCTTTTAATTTTACTACCGTATTAAACTGAAGATGGCAGAGCGCTGAGTTAAACAGTACCCATTTGTATAGCTATGTAAAATAATAAATTGCAGCAGAAAGACTGATGCAGGCAAATATTAAAAAATGGATGTCAAGAAAAGCCATTTTAATTTTATTTTTTGTTTGAAAACTCTATTAACTAAGCAACAATGTAATATATCTTCAATGCATGTCATTTATCCTAAAATCTACTGGTTTGCATTTATGGGAAGGATGGATGTCGTTGGATTTATTTATTGAACATAAACCTCTCCTGGCTGCATAGCTCTTTAGACCTCAGATAAATGATATCTTTTACCTCAGTTGAAAATAAATGCAGCTGGGAAAAAATGTAGAGCCTTTTCACATATGAATGTTGATGGATACCAAGGTACTTCAAATGCACATGTGAAAATATGAAGACTTGGTTGAGAAATGTAACTACCGTATTTTTCGGAGTATAAGACGCACTGGAGTATAAGACGCACCTTAGTTTTTGAGGAGGAAAATGGGGGGTGGGGGGAAATCTGCCTACCAGGTATTCATCTGGCTAGCGTCCTTAGTCTGGTCAGCTTCAGCACATTATTTTATCCCCTGGTTAGGACTTAAAAAAACCTTCTTCGGAGAGAGTAACAATGAAAGAGCCTGCAAGCCAGTAAGAGTTGGGAAGATCATTAGTACCTGGTTAGGGCTAGAAAAAAACTTATTCTGAGCAAGTAGAGCATTGAAAAAAACCCTGCAAAGACTTAGGGCTGGAAAGACATTCTTTGGAGAGAGTAACAATGAAAAAGTCTGCAAGGTAAGAGCTAGGAAGATCGTTAGCACCTAGTTAGGGCTGGAAAAAAAGCTCCGAAAAAGCTACATTCAGAGTATAAGACGCACCCAAATTTTCAGCCACTTTTAGGAAGGAAAAAGGTGCATCTTATACTCCAAAAAAAACGGTAATTCAAAGGGATATGCAGACAGATACTCTGGCCACAAGCTAGAATTGATTCCAGTTCTGGATCTGTATACTTGGTGGAAAACTTGATTTAATACGTGCGTAACGCTGTCCCTACAGCAGGCAGAAAAGTCATACAACCTGGGATCTTTATGCAGATTGAGCTGCTTTAATTAAATATCCATTCTATGTTTACTTAGAATACTGCAGGTAATAAAAGAACAGGCAGTCCTCTTTTTAATGGCTGCCTCATTTAGTGACCTGTTCGCAGTTACGACAATGATGAAAAAATAACCTTACAACCAATTCTTGCATTGATGACCAGGTGTATAAGACAAAAGAAAACTGAAGTGAAATCATAAGCACCGTTTCACTTAGTGACTTGCTTCACTTAACAACTGAGTTGCCGGTCCTAATTGTGGTCGCTCAATGAGGAGTACCTGTGTATGGATGGTTGAACTGACAAGCATTGCATTAAACTGCAGCTAATGCATCCTGCGGGTGCACAATAATTATGGGTGCACAATTAAAATATCCCATACAATTAATGGTTTGGAAATTCAAGAGGACTCTGGCAAGCCCCCCCCCCCCCCCGTGGTTCTGCAGTCAACTCAATAGGTGAACATTCTCACGTCAAAAAAACTCACCCAGCTGCTGTGGCCTAGAGGTAGAGCTCTTGCCTCACAATCAGGAGGTTGTGAGTTCAATCCTAGGTAGAGGCAGATGTAAGGGTCTCCTGCTTAGGCAGGGGGTTGGACTAGATGACCTGCAAGGTCCCTTCCGACTCTGTTAATCTGTTAATCTGTCTGCTGAACCATCCAAACAAGATGACAGGTAATCCTCAACATACAACCACTTGTTTAGTGACTGTTCAAAATTGCAACGGCACTGAAAAAAAGTGATTTATCACACTTATGACTGTTGCAGCATCCACGTGGTCACGTGATCAAAATTCAGACGCTTGGCAACTGGCATGTACTTATGACCGTTGCAGTGCCCTGGGGTCATTTGATAACCTTTTGTGAACTTCTGACAAGCAAAGTCAATAGGAAAGTTGGATTCACTTAACAACTGTGCTACTAATTTAAGAACAGAACTGATTCTTTTAACGACTGTGGCAAGGAAGATCGTAAGTTGGGGCAAAATTTACTTAACGGTCTTGTTTAGCAATGGAAATGTTGACCTCAATTGTGGTTGTAAGTACAGAACTACCTGGATCTACCAAACTACATCAGCTGACAACCTCGTGATTCATCTTAAAGCAAACTCACATATTAGAGCTAGTCACTGACCATGACCTAAGAGACAAGGATGAGTGTAAAATAATAACAACAGCACCCGGTGTTTACAAGTCTGTGAAGTGTACCCATTTTTAGCATCAGGAAAAAGTGAGGGGAGAAAATAATAGCCCACAAAGAGCAGAAAAAGAAGGAAAAACATATATATATATATTTGACCTGGCTACTTGCTTTAGACCCTGATAGGCCAAGCCGAGTTCTCCATCTTCATTCAGGTACCCCCAGTCCTCAGTCTTGCTAGAAAGAAAGGACAGAGGAAAGGGAAGGAAGAGGAAGACAGAAAGCGAAGACAAAAAGGAATAATCAGATGCAGATCAAAGGGAGAAAGAAAGCTTCAATCGCAAGCAAGTTGACCGATTCACAAACCTGTAAGCAGTAACCGCAAACGATACTGCTACGTGCAGTTTCATTCCCACGGCTCACATATAGAGGTCTAGGACAACTCGCTGTGGCCGACTCGCCATGGGACAATTCAAAGCTGTATGAACAGTTTCATTCAGTTACTTCAAAGAGAGAAGCAACTTAGAACTGAGGAGAAATTCCCTGACAGTTAGAACAATTAATCAGTGGAACAACTTGCCTCCAGAATAGCAATAGCAATAGCACTTAGACTTATATACTGCTTCATAGTCCTTTACAGCCCTCTCTAAGCGGTTTACAGAGTTCAGCATATTGCCCCCAACAATCTGGGTCCTCATTTTACCCACCTCGGAAGGATGGAAGGCTGAGTCAACCTTGAGCCGGTGAGATTTGAACAGCTGAACTGCTGAACTGCATTTTAACCACTGCGCCACCTCGGATCAGAAATTGCAAATGCTCCAACACTGGAAGTTTTAAAGAAGAGATTGGATAACCATTTATCTGAAGAGGTGCAGGGTATCCTGCCTAAGCAGGGGGTTGGACTAGAAGACCTCCAAGGTCCCTTCCAACTCTGTTATTCTATTCTACTTTTATTATTGGTGACCACGTGTTCGTCAAAATTATTGCACCTCTTGTATTTCTGGGTTGACTTTCTTTATTTTATTCATTATTGGCCAGAGTTCCGTCGAAATTAATTCAATTTAATTTGTTGAATTGTCCCGTGACGAGTTGCCTCGGAGCAAGTTGGCTGTGGTGAATTTGGCAGCAGCGAGTTGGCCGTGGCAAGTTGTCCCATTCCGCACTCATGGATGAGTGAGCTTCCATTTTCAGAACAGGGGTGGGTGAACGATGGCCCTTTTATGGCTTCTGGACTTCGACTCCCAGAATTCCTGCTTCAGGAATTCTGGGAGTTGAAGTCCACAAGTCATAAAAGGGCCATCGTTTCCCCACCCCTGTTTTAGATCAACCACGTAAAGTTATTGTACCGAAGGAAGGTCACAGCGAAGCCGAGAGAAGCCCATTGTGAGGGAAATGCTCACCAAAAGCACAATCGAAGCATTTGGAGGTAGAATCAACCCAGTAAACTTTATTGGAAAATACTTGAAGTGAGTTACTGCGACTGCGAGAGAAAGAGCGGAGAAAGCCCACTCCTGATATTATACACCTTGACAATAACATCGAAGCGGATAGATAATAGAAAGATAAGGGGGTAATGTAATCGCCCTGCGTCATTTTGTCCTGCTTCGATAAGCTATTCAATTTGATAAGCTTTGATAACATAACAAAACAAGTGCTATGATAAGCTGTTTATTTTTTACTCAATTATTCAATCAAGTGTTTATGTGCGGCATCAAAAGTTTGGTATTTATTTGCCTCCTGCTTACTTTCTATTGACTGTCTAGGTCAGGGGCAAACTACAGCTCTTTGAGGACCTGTGGATTTCAACTCCCAGAATTCCTGAGCCAGCCATGCATGCATGGCTGGCTCAGGAATTCTGGGAGTTGAAGTCCACAGGTCCTCAAAGAGCCGTAGTTTGGCCACCCCTGGTCTAGGTCGGTCACCGCTCTGGGTGTTAAATTATGCATGTATCCTAATTCTATCAAAAGCCATAATACCTTTCCATATAATTCTATACTGGTAGTCCTCGCTTAATGATTGGTTGATTAGCACCATTCAAAGTTAAGATGGATCTCCCCAGAGCTGCTTACAACCCATGTTCGACGTTCTGATCGCCGCACCCCTATTGCAGTCATGGGATTACATTTTGGGTGTTTGGAAACTGGCTTGCTTTTATAGCCATTTGCAGCATCCTGCGGCCATGTAACTGCAATTCTTGGCTTCTTTTTTTTTTTTTTACTTGGTTCTGGCTTTTACTTTCAGAATCTGCCAAAAATTCAGGTAGTCCTCAAATTATGGCCACAATTAAGCCCAAAATTTCCATTGTTAAGTGAGGTATTTGATAAGTGAGTTTTGCTTCATTTTACAACAGTTCCTGCCACAGTTGTTAAGTGAAGCACTGCAGTTGTTAAATTAGTCAAATTGTTGTTAAGTGAATCTGGCTTCCCCCTCTTGACTTTGCTTGCGAGAAGGTCACAAAGGGGATCACGTGACCCCTTTGCAACCGTCATAAATACGAGTCAGTTGCCAAGCATCTGAATTCTGATCATGTGACCATGGGGATGTTGCAACGGTCTTAAGTGTGAAAAACGGTCATAAGTCACTTTTTTCAGTGCTGTTGTAACTTTGAACAGTCACTTAACGAACGGTTGTAAGTTGAGGACTACCTGTACTCAAATGGGTTCACTTAACAACCATGGCATTCACTCAATGACTGTGGTGTTGGTTTAACAACTGCAGCATTTGCTTAACAATCACTGCAAAAAAATGTCACAAAAGTGGGGGCAGCCACATGGTGACCTGCTTAATGACCATCACGATTTATGACTTTAATTCCAGTCTCAATTACGGTTGTAAGTTGAGGACTACCTGTGTACTGTACTTACTAAACGTGGAATGCTGTGTACCAGGCAACTTTTGATTACAAGGTGACAGTGGGAAAACCCTATCTTGCAAAACTGAACTCGAATGAGGTTTCTGGATATTTTCAAAGTCTTTCATAATGGCCCAATATGCACAGGAACTTCAAAACACTGAAGTGGTCCAAACCAACCTGCCAGCCAGCCATGGTTTGCATGATCAGCATAACCCAGATTGAGTAACTGTAATGTAGGAGATGTGATATGACCAGATCCTAGTGGATGATCACTTGAATATGAGCCAGCAGTGTGCGGCAGCAGCTAAAAAAGCTAATACCATCTTGGGTTGTATAAACAGAGGCGTAGAATCAAAATCACATGAAGTACCGTATTAGTACCGCTTTACAAAAGCCCTAGTGAGACCACAACCTGGAATACTGCAACCAATTTTAGTCACCACGCTACAAAAAAGATGTTGAGACTTTGGAAAAAGTCCAGAGAAGAGCAACTAAGATGATCAAAGGCCTGGAGACTAAAACATCTGAAGAACAGCTGCAGGAACTGAGTATGGCTGGTCTAGAGAAAAGAAGAACTAGGGGGGACATGGTAGCAGAATTCCAATATTTGAGGGGCTGCCACAAAGAAGAGGGGGGGTCAAATTATTCTCCAAAGCATCAGAGGGCAGGACAAGAAACGATGGATAGAAACTAATCCAGGAGAGAAGCAACCTGGAATTAAGGAGAAACTTCCTAAAAGTGAGAACAATTAACCAGTGGAACAGCTTGCCTCCAGAAGTCATGGGTGCTTCATCACTGGAGGGCTTGACTGGATAGTCATTTGTCTGGAATGGTATGGGGTCTCCTGCTTGAACAGGGGGCTGGACTAGAAGTCCTCCAAAGTCCATTCTATTCTATTCTATTCTATTCTATTCTATTCTATTCTATTCTATTCTATTCTATTCTATTCTATTCTATTCTATTCTATTCTATTCTATTCTATTGAATTGAATTGAAAAATAGGACCTCAGGCTACATACCTCACATGTGACACTTTAATTCATTCTAAGTGGGGGAGAAATTCCCCACTATCCTAAAGTATAGTCATAAAAAAAGTTTCAGATAAACATATGTCCTTCATAATCTGAAGGCTTGACTACAGAAGACATTCAACACACACAATTCACCTTGAGCGCAAACTTTCACAGCTTCAAATTGTTGATCCAGGGGATGATTTCGAAGCAAGTCCTCTGCATGAGGAGCTAAAGGCCTTGCCAGTTTGGTCTAGTGGTTTATTTATTTTATTGGTCGCATTTGTATGCCGCCCACTCCACAGAGACTCTGGGCGGCTGGTTAAGGCACCAGGCTAGAATAGCACTTATAGCAGTAGCACTTAGACTTATATACCGCTTCATAGTGCTTTACAGCCCTCTCTAAGCGGTTTACAGACTCAGCATATTGCCCCCCAACAATTTGGGTCCCCATTTTACCGACCTCGGAAGGATGGAAGGCTGAGTCAACCTTGAGCCTGGTGAGATTCGATCTGCCAAACTGGAGGCAGCTGGCAGTCAGCAGAAGTAGACTGCAGTACTGTACTCTAACGACTGCACCACCGTGGCTCATAGAAAGCAGGAGATCCTGAGTTCAAGTCCCTCCTTAGCCATGAAAGCTGGCTTGCTGACTTTGGGCTAGTCATTTTCCTGACCCACCTCATAGGGTTGTTGTTGTGGGGAAAATAGGAGGAGGAAGGCATGATGCCTATGTTTGCTGCCTTGAGCTGTTTGTAAAAATAATAAAGGTGGGATAGGAATAAATAAAAATTCTTCTGTTGGCTTCACTCTGGCCTAGCACCCATATCCACAAGCAATCTGTGTCACAGAAAGAGCTTTCTCCTCCTCATGTAAATTATAGGTACAAAATAAAATTAGAGTTGTGGTGAATAGCACAAAGAGCTAAAGCCCCCATCCTGTTTTGTGGATTAGGGATTCATAGGAACAAACTGTGAAGAAAAAAAAAAGCTTAAAGTGATGGAAATAAACTATAACATGAATGCCACATGTACCCTGGCCTGGAACAGAGAGGCTCCTGCAAACAACTTGGGAGAAATAACTTGAATCTCCCCTCTAATGGGGTGGAACTAGGAAACAACCTTTTAAACATTACAAAGCAGTGAGTGTTAAGCGTAAGTACTCAACTGCCGAACAAGGTACTGAAGATCAATTTGGACTATCAAGCATAAGGCTTGGCAGGGTTCCTGAACAGGCTGCAAGAAATCAGAATTGCAGATTTGACTCTCCTATTGTTTGCAAAACCTCTCCTAAAATTCCTATTCTGTAAAGAAAGTGACTTAAGAAGGGTACCATTAGTACTGAATTCAACAATTGCAAGCAAATTACAAATATGGAGCAATTGTAACAGCTTGGCCCCTATTAAATAAATGGGAAAATGGTTAATATTTCCATTGATCAATGAAAGAACTTCTTGCTGGAGGCTTGACCCTTAAAACTTTTCTTTTAAATGGATATTGCCTTGCTTTTTATGAGATGACCTCACACAGCAGTTCATTTACATCTTTTTAGACTGCAGGAGATGAGAGGCTAGCAGGGGGCCACATGCAATAAATAAAATTGTTTTAAAGGACCCAAATCTATTCTGCCTTAAACATCAAGCTGTTCAGTTCCATTCCAAATGAAAGTTTAATGGCAATAGCACTTAGACTGATATACTGCTTCACAGTCCTCTCTAAGCAATTTACAGAGTCAGCATATTGCCCCCAACAATCTGGGTCCTCATTTTACTGACCTCAGAAGGATGGAAGGCTGAGTCAACCTTGAGCTGGTGGGAATCGAACTGTCGAATTGCTGGAAGCGGGCATTCAGCAGAAGTAGCCTGCAGTACTGCATTCTAACCATTGTGCCACCAGGGCTCTTTTAAGATAGACAAGTCCAGAAACTCCCAAATGAGTCTGTATCCAATAACTATACTGGAACAAGATTTGCTGGCTCCACTTGTGATCCTATTTAGGGGGAATGCCACCCAATGGTGGCCTCCTTATTTCTTGTATGCAAAGCAATTGAGGAAAAAAGGATTGGTGAATTCTTCAGACTTTTGTTTCCTTCCCTTCCCACCAACACTGACCAATCAGGATTTAATGACAATTGGGAGGAAACCTGTTAAAAAGAGAGCCAACCTAGAAGTAAGGAGAATTTTTCTGACAGTGAGAACAATTAATCAATGGAATAGCTTGCCTTTAGAAGTTGTGGGAGCTTCACCACTGGAAGCTTTCAAGTAAAGACTGGACAATCATTCGACTGGGATGGTATAGGGCAGGGGTGGGCAAACTATGGTTCTTTGAGGACCTGTGGACTTCAACTCCCAGAATTCCTGAGCCAGCCATGCATGCATGGCTGGCTCAGGAATTCTGGGAGTTGAAGTCCATATGTCCTCAAAGAACCATAGTTTGCCCACCCCTGGTATAGGGCACCTGCCTGGAGCAGGGGGTTGGACTAGAAGACCTCTGAGGTCCCTTCCAGCCCTATGATTCTTTAGCGATAGTCCTTAGATTATGATAGCAATTGGGACCGGAATTCCTATCGCAAAGTACTGTGGTCATAATGCACAATGTTATGTCACCTCATTGCTTAGTGATGACAATCCTGGTAGTCCCTGTTGCTGTCGTAACCTGAGGACTGTGTGGGTTATTCAGTGAGGACTTCACATGACCACAAATTGGGAAGAGGAGGGAGTCCTAGGAAGCAGATTGGCAACGGGAATTCATTCAATCTCAGTTTCCATATGCCACCATTTAAGAAATATCATGGTTCTGAATACATGGGAGGAACAAGGCCAGTTTGAAAAGACCAGTGATTCTGACATAATTGTCATATTGCTTAGATTCAGCACTTGTGAATCCAGAAGTAAAGGGGCCTGTGAATGAGTTGCAAGTCAATGTGAGGGAAATGTCTGCAGAGTTGACCAAGATAACTGTAGCAAAGGGATAAAAATGTGTGAGCAAGAAGGAAGGGGAATTATAGGCCAACAAAAGAAAAATCAATATATACAAGGGAATGACTAACATTCACAGAGAAGAAATGGCTAGGGACAATTGTAGCTATAGATTTGCTTTGTTTCCGTATTTTACAAGGTTGATACCCCAAACAACAATCAAAAGAATGCTAATTGAAACTTCTCCACTTAAAGTAGTAAACGTGGATGTTTTTCAGGAAAAGGTTCCAGGTTTTGTCATTTTCAAGGTTCTAGGTAAGATCCTTGCTTCAGAAACAGCTAACTTTCAATGGCACTAATATTGATGAGAGAGGGAGAGGGAGAGAAAGAGAGAGAGGGAGGGAGGGAGGGAGAGGGAGAAATCTAGTGGTTAAGCCACCAGGCTAGTTCTGAACTGAAGAAGCTTCTTGGATGAAAAGCAAAATGTCTTCAAGGAAAAAAAAACCCAAGATAGTCCAGTTGTCTTTTGAAAAGCACTTTTGGTGCACTTAAATTTGTAAAATTTTCTCCACAATGAGATTTAAAAATAATTCAGTTCCTCTTACTATTGAGGAAGATTGCCAAATACTGCAAAACAGTTCTCCAGAAGTTCCCCGCAACAGACACAGATTACGATACGAAGGCATGTCTTCAAGAAATATAAGTCCACAAACATTGTAAATGCTCCAACACTGGAAGTTTTTAAGAAGAGATTGGATAACCATTTGTCTGAAGTGGTGTGTGAGAGTATCCTGCCTAAGCAGGGGGTTGGACTAGAAGACCTCCAAGGTCCCTTCCAACTCTGTTATTCTATTCTAAACAGGCACACCACATTTAGCCCAGACTATAGGTGATGTTTTTATAAGAGGAAGTAATATATATTTCTTTAATGGTACTCTTACTGTTGATTATCCGCTTTGGTGACACTCCTTCCAATTAATTTAAAGAGTTTAAATGAGTTTAAAGAGGCCCAAATTCTAATTTCTCTGGCCTTTCATAATGGATAGATCAAGACAGCTTACCGATTAGTTTGACACATTCCATGGTAGGCCTCAATTGCATCTTCTGGATCCACATGTTTGTCACTATTGGGCCAGCTGGTTTGCGTCTTGAGATTTGATTCCTTAAAAAAAGTCAAAAGATCAATATTTTGCCTCATAAAATTATTCCTATTTTTCATAACATGTTGATTGTGCATGCACTAATTTGGGTTTGCAAGCACATTTACCACAGCCACAAAATAAATGAAAACCAACAGAAAGCTAACAGAAAAAGCCCAAGTAATACAACCTAAAGGAAGTTAAAGAGAAAGAGAGAGAGAGAGGCTGAGGATAGATAAAAAAATATCCAAATGTCTATATAATTTATGCTGCTTTAATTCTCTTCCCTTTCCTCTAAAGAATCCTGCATTTTAAAGAGAGCAGTGAGGATTCTCTGTTGAAATATACCGAATAATTCATTTCACAAAATCACTGCTCCCAAATTTAGGAGAAGGAATATATGATACCAACATAAAATCAATGTGTTTGCCGGTTTACAAGGAGAAGAAATCAGTGATATAATAACGCTGGGATCTAAGGGTAAAGGTTTCTCTGTCCAGTTGTGTCTCATTTCTGTTTCTTGGCCAAGGGAGCCAGCGTTATCTAAAGACATTTTCCCATGGTCATGTGGCCAGCATGGCTATACGCCAAAGGTGCATGGAACATTGTTATTTTCCACCAAAGTGGTACCTATTTATCTACTTGCAAGTGCATGCTTTCAAACTGCTAGGTGGGCAGAAGCTGGGGAAGGAGCAGGAGCTCACCCCATCACAAGGTGCTTGGGTCTCAAACCCAGGCTGTCAGCTTTCTAGCTGAACAGGCTGAGCATCTTTAACCACTTAGCCATCACGCCCCCTTCTAGGAGGGCTTAAAACGGAAAGTGAAATGGAGAAAGTTATAAAATTCATCACAGTACTGGAGGAAATATACCAGGTATACCCAAAGTCATCCTCAGAAAATTAGTCTTTGTATTAGTTCAGTTGTTTGCAGATAGAGAAAAATGACACTTGGCAGAATTTTACTCGGTGTAGCTTATATTCCTTCCCCCTCTATTCTCCTATTAAAAAAAAAAATCCTGAGATGCAATCCTAAAGAAGAAATTCTGTGGTTCTGTAAAGTAATCCAAATATTAATTCTGCCCATTCATCACAATGCTGACAATCTCTCAGAGTAGCAAAAAGCTTTAGAAAATGAAAATTGTCAACGCAAATACTGTGGAAGAGTATTTGCTTCTTATAATTTAGGAGAAGGATTAACTTTGATATTGCCTTAGGATAAGCCTAAGGATAAGCAAATCAATTAGCACCCATTTCATTTTCTTAACCGCATTAGCATTTTTTTTCCAATTAACAAAACATTTGCTAACATTTGTGTGTGTGTGTGTGTGTTTGTGTGTGTGTGTGTGTGTATAGATAGATATGTCTGTCTGTCTGTCTGCCCATCTCTCTATCCAAAGTGACTTTGGATGACTTTGAACACATTTTTCTCTTATGTTTGTACAGGAGTTATTAATATCATTATTTAAATGTACATGCCTAAATGCCTTTTTAAAAATACAAATTAATTTGTTTTTATTCTCTGGCCCATGCCTTTCCCCGATGAAGACTTTTGAATCAACATTTTCCCAGTGCAAGTTCTTTGAAATACGGAATCATTTTTACTGATGCTTGCACCTCTTTTGAAGTTAGTGTTGATGTAACTGAAACTGGTTGGTTAATCAAATGCCAGGTTTTTGCCTGTGGAAATTCCTTTACCTTTCACTTCAGTTTATTTATGTTTTGCAGTGCCATCATTTTTTTAAAAACCATACTGTCAATGTGCCCATCATTAGATGAGCTGGAGAAAGGCCTTTGGAATATAAGGGACTTCTCCCAAGTAAATACACTAGAGGAGCATAGAAACCAAGAGTTTTCAACCATGGCAGCTTTAAGATTTGTCGACGTCAACTCCATAATTCTGCAGCCAGCATGGCTGGAATTCTGAGAGTTGAAATCCACAAGCCTTGGTTTGAAATCCACAACCTTGATTTGCCAAGGTTGGAGACCCCTGATATAAACTAAACTTTTCTTGTACTTGGGCAACTTTCTAAAAAAAGTACCTGGGACTTAACTGCAACCTTTTGACAGCAGAAACTTCCATCATGAAGCAGGAATAGAAAAACGCCCCAGCATAACACTACTTCCGAAGCAGCTAATTTCTTTTTTCCTGAACCAACCTGGTAATCTACATTTTTAGAACAGACATAAATCTTGGCCCAGATTGGCCCAAGAATCCTCTGTTCATCATAGATCTCCAGATCTTTCAGCTTCCTTATCAAGGAGTAAGAATGGCATATTTAAATCCCAAGGGCCAATCTGCTGCTTAATGCAGGAACCAAAATTAAGCATCCCTGCTAAACCTGTCCTCTGCTAACTTGTGGTTTGTCACATATCTCAATGTTGCCTAGAAACAATTCCATTTGCTGTTGCTTTCCTTTGCAATGTTGATTCAATGCTACATCAATAGTTTTGTTTGCGGAAAACCCACTGAAGGCCCCACCAAGTCCAGTGGAAGAGTAGGAATGGGAAGCCCTCCGAGGCTCTTCCACAAACCCCAGAGTAGCTCTTATTCCCACCCTAGATCCAAGCTTGGAGCTGAGAACTCTCCATTTGCTGTACAGATTGCGGCTCAAGATGGATAATAGCAATAGCAATATTACTTAGTGTTATATACCGCTTTACGGCCCTCTCTAAGCGGTTTACAGAGTCAGCCTCTTGCCCCCAACAATCAGGGTCCTCGTTTTACCAACCTCGGAAGGATGGAAGGCTGAGTCAACCTTGAGCCTGGTGAGCCTTGAACTGCCAAATTGCAGGCAGCCGGCAGTCAGCAGAAGTAGCCTGCAGTACTGCACTCTAACCACTGCACCACTGTGGCTCACCATCAATCTCCATTACTGCATTGTTGTCAAGACACAGACGAAAAGCAAGTAGCATATCATTCCTTTATCTGCCAAAGCTGAATTCAATGTGTAGAATTTTCAAGGCCACATTTGACTAATTTTAGGGCTTAGATGATTTCATCAGTGCTTTATCGGACATATTTCTTCTACAAAGGCGTTTTTTTCCAAAAGGAGAGTAGAGTTTCATAGGTTTTCCCCCCCTTGGAAACATTTTGCTTCTCATTCAAGGAGCTTCTTCAGTTCTATTCCAGTTCTAATTGACTAGTGGGGAATAGAAGGATCCAGTCAATTAGAACTGCAGAAGCTTCTTGGATGAGAAGCAAAATGTTTGGAAAGAAAAAAAAACCCAAGGAAAATCCAGTTGTCTTTTGGAAAAAGCACCTTTGGGACAACCATGGCCTAGATCAGGGGTCAGCAACCCGCGGCTCTGGAGCTGCATGTGGCTCTTTCATCCCTCTGCTGCGGCTCCCTGTCGCCGGTCGGCACCACAACTTTGAGAGGAGATTCCGGTTGGGGTGGGGGGAAGCAGGGGGGTGTCCAGGAGGAGACTCTATGGCAAGGAGCGGGTTTTCCAGTCAGCTCCACAATTGATAGGGCTTTTGGTTAGGACAAGTAGAGGAAAAAGGACGCCGCGCTAGGAGGAGACTCTATGGTGGGGGAAACGGACTTCCGGTCGGCTCCAGAATTGAATGGGGGGGGCTTCCAGTTAGGACTTTTGTGGCTCTTTAAGTGTTTAAGGTTGCCGACCCCTGGCCTAGATGATTGAGAATCTCCATAGACATTTCCTCTGCATGTCAAAATCTGCATCATTTCCCAGCTTAAAATCAGAACTTTCCCTCCTTCTCTCTCTTTCTTTCTCTCTCTCTCTCTCTCAGATAATGCTTTAAAAAAAAGGTGAACAATCAGCTTCTAAACAACGTCGGCTTTGTAATTTTCGTAAAACAACGTGCACAACAGCCGATATAACACGGTGAAAAGAACACATGCACAGCGAGGTAAGTTGCACACGCTTTCTCTTTCGTTACCATATTTCTGCCTGCGTCTTTTTGCTGGGCTGCTCTTATGATCTGAGTCCTGAGAATGAGCACCTCTTCCTTCCGTACTTCCAGCTCTTCACTAGCTGACTTGAGCTGATTCAGGAGTAGGTTGTAGGTGTCATGAACGTCATTGGAAGAATTGTTTTGGACTACGCCATCCACAACAGTCTTCCTGAGTTCGTTTAGGTCATTTTTCAGTTTCTTGTTCTCAGATTCTAACTCTTGCCTCTATTAAAAAGGATATTTGAAAAGTGATTCCCGTTTCCATACATTTTCATAACTAATGGCGGGCGGTTGTGTTTAAGTTTTTGAAAAAAAAACACCAAAAACTGTCAGCTAGATGCACCGAGCTGGATGATAAAACTCAAGACAGATGGGGGAGCACATTTAAATTAATGTTTCAGTTCCTCTCCACCTCTTGGAGTGGCCAGCTGGTCAAACAAAGCAGGTGGGGAGAATATACAAACCACATCAAATGCAAGAGGCAGATTTATCTCCCAAGTGGGCTGGTCTGCTGCTGTTTTGAGTGGACAGTAGTGACAACAACACAACATTTCAGAAGAATCCACTGGTGATCACCGTCGGAAAGGACAAAAAAGGACAAAAATTTGAGCTCTTAAAAGTCACCATAGTTTGCATTTGAACAGAGTCAGAAAGAAACCTTTGGATTTTGAGTTTTTGTCTTTCCTTCTCTTAATACACTCTTGAGAAATTGCTCTCAACTGTTGAATGAGACATGGGCATTACCCTGTTTTGCCCTCAATGGACTGATTTTTTTCCAGGATTGAGGAAAATGCACTTAATTTACCCTGCCTTGTTTGGGGGCAAGTAAGATCCGGATAAGCCAGAAATCAAAAGGGAAAACCCGAAACAGATTTCATGGCTGATTGATTTTACATCACAGCTTGCTAGGGATACTATAAAAGAAGCTGCAAAGAAAATTAAAGAAAAGGATCTGGGACGATTCCACAGACTGAAAATTCAGCTTGTTTTGTTCTTCCTTTCTTTGAATTACTTCCATCCCAGCTGTTATTATGAAAATGATCTGAATTAAAAACTGATCCCCTGGCTTGTTTTTCTCCTTATTCCTTTAGTACAACATGTTTAAGGTCAGGGGCGGGTTGCTCTTACCTCGCTACCGGTGCGCTGTGCGCGCATTGCCATGTTGCGCACGCGCCCCCTCGCGCAATTTTGCTTCTGCGCATGCGCGGAAGCAAAATCTCCTCGAAATCATGCAAGGGGACGCAAGCGCGCGATTTCGCCGATTTTTTGCTTACACGCATGCGCGGAAGCAAAATCTCACCGAAATCTCGTGCGCGCGCGTGTCCCCTCATGAGATTTTGTTTCCGCGCATGCGCAGGAAGCAAAAAAAGTCAAAAAATTGTGGAAAAAAGATGGCAGTGAAGACAGCACGAATATCAGAAGTGGCTTGCTATTGTCTCTTTCCCAGGGCTGAGAGAGAGGTCCTTGCCCAAGGTCACCCATCTGGCTTTCTGCCCAAGGGGGGACTACAACAACAACAACAGAGTTGGAAGGGACCTTGGATAAGGTGACCAGACGTCCCGCTTTTGGCGGGACAGCCACGCTTTTTAATGATTTGTCCCGCGTCCCGCCCGTCCTCTAAAAAGTCCCGATTTTTGGAAAGAATGCACGACTGGGGCATTCTTTCCAAAAATCGGCCTGAAAGGGCAGCGTGCAAGATTGGGGGGAGTTAAAACTCGGGGTTTTAAGGCAGGCATGTCGGGCTCCGTGTTGACCAAACCGTGGCGCATGCGCCAAACGTGGCGCATTGGATGATTGCAAGTGACGCATTGCAATCATCCAATGGCCAGGAAAGGTGACGCTTTTCTGCCCACCGAGCGGGACTGCAGCGCACGTGGAAGGAAAGCCGGAAGACGGCGCCGAGCGCCCAAGGCTCTCCAGGCAGCGGCAGGTGACAGCGGAGCAGAGACGCCTGGTGAGCGGGGCGAGAGGCGCGGGGATGGCAGCAATGGGGAGAGAGGCGGGTTCGCCAAGCGCCTGGGGAGGAAGAGGCGCTCCACTGGAGGCGGGCCTAGAGGCAGAGGCGGCGGCTTGCACAGGACAACTCTGCAGCCGGGGAAAGCAGCAAAGGGGGGGGGGGGACGGCCGCCCAGAGCAGGTGGCCACAGCGGGAGAGCCGGATCAGGATTCCCTGTCCTACCAGGACCACCGGCTTCAGGCAAGTGGCAGGGATACCGCGCGCCATAATCCCCCCAGCAGGGCGCCCTCTACATCGCTCTCACGTCTTGTGGCCGCGCCGGCTGGGAGCGATGTAAGTGCTAGCTAGCAAAGCAGAATTTGCTTTGCTAGCTAGCAAAGCAGCCGGCTGCCTGCTGGGGGGGGGGGGAAGGGAGGCTGCTTCTCCTCTCCTTCCCCCGCCCCATCCCTAGCCCCGCCCTCGGAGGCGCCGCTGCTGTTGGGATGCGGGTGGAGGGGTGAGGGACGAGGAGCCGTCGCCGCAGAAAAAGGGGGTTGAGCGGCGCAAACAGCCCTTCCTCGTCCCCCTCCCCTTCCTTCCCCCCGTCGCCTCGCTGCCGCCGTTGCCCTGGGGCCGGGCGGGCGACCGGGAGACCGCGGCGCTTGGATGCCTGGAGCTCGCGACAGAGCCCGCCATGGGCTGCCGGCTGTCTCCTTTCCCCGCCTCCCACCTCCCGTTCGTCGCTTGCCAGCCCAAGCCACTGCCGGCTCCCGAAGGGGAGGCGGGAGGCGAGGAAAGGCCTCCCGCCTCCCCCCCCACCCACCTGGACACTGACATTTGCATTGTTTTGCCCTCTGCGCATGCGCAGCGTTCTGCGCATGCGCAGAGGGCAAAACAAATGGCGACGCCCAGGCGGGCCAGCCCCCAGTCCCGCTTAAAAAAAAATCTGGTCACTTTAACCTTGGAGGTCTTCTAGTCCAACCCCCTGCCTAGGCAGGAAACCCTACACTACTTCAGACAAATGGTTATCCAACATCTTCTTAAAAACTTCCAGTGTTGGAGCATTCACAACTTCTGGAGGCAGGCTGTTCCACTGATTAATTGTTCTAACTGTCAGGAAATTTCTCCTTAGTTCTAAGTTGCTTCTCTCCTTGATTAGTTTCCACCGATTGCTTCTTGTTCTACCCTCAGGTGCTTTGGAGAATAGTTTGACTCCCTCTTCTTTGTGGTGACCCCTGAGATATTGGAACACTGCTATCATGTCACCCCTGGTCCTTCTTTTCATTAAACTAGACATACCCAGTTCCTGCAACCGTTCTTCATGTTTTAGCCTCCAGTCTCCTAATCATCTTTGTTGCTCTTTTCTCTGCATTCTTTCTAGAGTCTCGACATCCTTTTTACATCATGGCGACCAAAACTGAATGCAGTATTCCAAGTGTGGCCTTACCAAGGCATTGTAAAGTGGTATTAACACTTCGTGTGATCTTGATTCTATCCCTCTGAGAACTCACAGTCTCCTGGTTTCTAATCTGTTGCTTTAATCACCGCACCAAATTGGTTCTCACTTGCAAGATACAGTAGAAACTTCCTATTCTTACTTGCTTGGAAAAGCAGGGGGAATGCCAGTGAAGGCAAAGGAGGCTATTGATTTACTCCCTCCTAAACTTTCATTGTTTCTAAAAGAAACAATTTACCAATGACTTCTACCCCCTATCTTGACTTTTCCTCAAAGGAAAAAAAAATACTTTCAAATTCCAAGCACCTCTGCATTAATCATGAGCATATTATTATTTTTAAGAAAAAAGTTCAAAATGCAATCATTTCTCTGAGAACTGTTTATGTCAGTAAAAAAATAAATAAGAAGAAACAGCAAATTCTATTTATGCCTTTGTCCTCAGGGAATTTTGCACACAAAATGGAAACATCCGTAGGTGATAACTTAGGAAATGGACTATACTGACAATTTTTCTGCAGTCTGGGTCTTCCAGATGCATTGAGATGAGAATTCCAAGAGTTGAGAATGGTTCTAACATATTTTCAGGGTTTTCCCAACAAAGTTGGGAAAGGTTGGGCTACTACCTCTCTTGCCTTGATGTCTAGTGGTTAAAGCATCAAGTTAGATCAGGAGTCTGAGTTCTAATCTCACCTTAAGTGTGAAAGCCAGCTGGGTGACTTTGGGTCAATCATCAGGAGATGGTGAGTTCTAATCCTGCCTTAAGCATGAAAGCTGGCAGGATGACATTGGACCAATCACCAGGAGACTGAGTTATAGTCCCATCTTAGGCATTAAAGCCAGGTGGATGACTTTGAGCCAGTCACTCCCTCTCAGTCCAACTCACCTCACAGGGTTGTTGTTCTGGGCAAAACTGAAGGAGGAAGGTGCATTGGATATGTTTGCTGACTTATTTGTAAAAATAATAAAACCGGGATACAAATAAATAAATCATCATCATCTCCAAACTTGGGTACAAATTATCCCTTACCCAAAACTTGGGATCAGACTACTGATCTCTCTACACCAGGGGTGGCCAAACTATGGTTCTTTGAGGACCTGTGGACTTCAACTCCCAGAATTCCTGAGCCAGCCATGCATGCATAGCTAGCTCAGGTATTCTGGGAGTTGAAGTCCACAGGTCCTCAAAGAACCATAGTTTGGTCACCCCTGCTCTACACCATCATTTTGAGATTTCATCTCCAAAGTTATTCATTTGCACAGGTATTCAACTCTCTAGCTTACAAACTACAACCCAGAAGAATATTAGTTATTAAGATAAAAAATCCCATTTTTGGTAATAGGGGAGGTTGAATTGTGGTGAGTCAAAAGACTGAGTCTTTAATAGATTAGTGTTAATGTTTTTATTCATGATTCCCAGTTCCATAGGAAGACTGTGTGGTTGTGTTTTAAATTTATTGTAGATTTTTAATTCCCATTCCATATTGGAGAGTCCTACTGTGCTCCAAATTGGTAGGTTGTAAATCAGAAATAAATCCTAGAATTAAATGCTCTGCAGATGCTCAGATTTCTGTATTCAAAGTAACTTTGGCAATGGCTGGATTCAACTTTTCGCTCAGAAGAGCTATGCATGCCTAATTTATTAATTAATTAGTCCTAATTAATTCCTTTAGGTCTTTCTATGTGATATTGCAACAGTCATTTCTATGGGCATGGTTAATATTCAGCAGCAACATTTCTTAAGAAGAACAGTAGGAAATTGACAGTCAAGGAGAACACGTTCTTCTGGCTGAATACAACAGATAAGAGTCGCTATGTGACTTTTATTTTTTATACTTTCTTTCAAGGTCTCTGCAACAAGATGGAACAGCTCTAAGATCCAATTAAATTATTATTTTTTTACAAACCAACTTGGTATCCTTCCTATCATTTAGTCAAATTCTGAGTTACTGAGTACCCAGAATAACTTGGAATCCTATGCCTTACTTTTGGCCCTAAAATCCTGGAATGGAGATTTTGGACCTACCCACCTAAAATTTTCTTCCAGTATCCAACAGAACAAAAAACTAGAAGAAAAAATCCCTTTCAAACTGCAAACAGCAATATCTTTCTATATATTCAGGTTTTTATGTTGCATTTTGTGCTTAAAAATGGTATGAGGAATTTTTTTATTGATTTTTTTTAACCAATTCTGAATATCTTATCAAGGAGAGGTCCAACCTAGAACTAAGGAGAAATTTCCTGACAGTGAGAACAATGAAACAGTGGAAAAACTTGCCTCCAGACATTGTGGCTGCTCCATCACTGGACGTTTTCAAGAAGAGACTGGACAGCCATTTGTCTGAAATGTCATAAGGTCTTCTGCTTGACCAGGAGGGGTTGGACCAGAAGACCTCTAAAGTCCCTTCCAACTCTATTATTCTATTATTACAGTTTTGCCTCTAATTTTGCAAGCTTTTTTATTTCCCTATCTAGTAATGTTATCCAAGGAAAACATCCTTCTACATGCACACATCCTAATTCCACTCCAGCGGTGGGTTGCTCCCGGTTCGGACTGGTTCTTAGAATTGATAGCGTCGGTGGTGGGAGGCTCCGCCCACCCGCCCGGGACACTTCTGCGCATGCGAGCGCGCACACAAATGGGCAGAAAAATCTTTTAGAATCCACCACTGTTCTACTCCTTAGCCAATTATACCAACCAATAGAAGGGTACACCTTGTTGAACATAGGAAGCCCTCATTTAGCAACTGCTTTGTTTAGTGACACTTCACAGTGATGAAAATGTCACTTTCTGACCAATTCTCACATTTATGACCTTCGTGGGTTTATAAAGCAAAGGAAAACTGAAGCAAGCTTCAACTCAGAGTAGTTGAAATCTAAACAACACTCCCCCCCAATTCAAGTAAAGGAAAATGATAAGTTAGTAAAGTATGACCAGATATTATAGAATGCTCCTGCAAGAGAGATTTATAAAGACTGATACCAGTAAAGCTCTTGCAGGTTATTAGCACCATTACAGGATACCTGGCATTGGGGGTGAAAAACCCTGGAGATTTCTTTTACCTTCAGACTGTTGTATGCTAGATCTGTATCTCGGTCCAAATCCATTTCATTCTTCGTTTCAATTACCTAGATGGATTAGGAAGACAACAAGAGAGACATCTGATTTGACAACAGGTAACAGTGGATTTCTGCTTGCAGGCCTTATACACTCTCTGCCATTGACAGCACTTTGATCATGAAAAGGATATTGAAAGTAAAGGGGTTTAGGAAACAGAGCAATCTGAGGACAAGATTAAAAATGGTGTGAGATAATAGAAAAACAAGCAAAGGGATTTCCTGATCCCTCATTTTAAGTGCAGGGAGTCCTTGACTTACAACCACAATTGAGGCCAACATTTCTATTGGTAAGCACGACAGTTGTTAATTGAGTTTGCCACCTTTCTTGCCACAGTTGTTAAGTGAATTACTGCAGTTGTTAAGTTAGTAACACAATTGTTAAGTGAACCTGGCTTCCCCATTGACTTTGCTTGTCAGAAGGTCACAAAAGGGGATCGCGTGACCCTGGGACACTGCAACCGTCAAAAATACGAGTCAGTGGCCAAGTGCTTGAATTTTGATCATGTGACCTTGCGGATGCTGTAATTTGAAAAACTGTCATAAGTCACTTTTTCAGTGCTGTTTTAACACTGAATGGTCACTAAACAAATGGTTGTAAGTCAAGGATATCTGTATTAACTTTGGCGGTGTAGTGGTTAGAATGCTGTATTGCAAAGTACTTCTGCTGATTGCCGGCTGGTTGCAGTTCGATTCTCACCAGGCTGAAGGTTGACTCAGCCTTCCATCCTTCCGATGTTGGTAAAATGAGGACCCAGATTGTTGGGGGCAATAGGCTGACTGTAAACCCCTTAGAGAGGGCTGTAAAGCACTGTGAAGCGGCATATAAGTCTAAGTGTTATTGCTATTATTTAACAATACCCAATGTATTTATTCTGTTCTTCCAAGTGCCAATGAGTAAAGATTGTTGGGGGCAATACGCTGACTCTGTAAACCACTTAGAGAAGGCTGTAAAAGCACTATGGGGTGGCATACAAATCTAAGTGCTATTATTATTGCTATATAGACGTGGTCCACAAAATCTGATTAGTTTTGTGTTGGGAACTATCAAAATGTTACGTATACCGATCAGTGGTGAAATCCAATTTTTTTTTAATACTGGTTCTGTGGGCGTGGCTTGGTGGGTGTGGCAGGGGAAGGATACTGCAAAATCTCCATTCTCACCCCACTCCAGGGGAAGGATACTGCAAAATCCCCATTCCCTCCCTACTCCTGGGGCCAGCCAGAGGTGGTATTTGCCGGTTCTCCAAACTACTCAAAATTTCCGCTACCGGTTCTCCAAACTACTCAAAATTTCCACTACCGGTTCTCCAGAATCTGATAGAACCTGCTGGATTTCACCCCTGATACCGATACAGAATTGATATTTCATAAAAAAATATGTGTCAGTATTTCTATTGTATTGCAATCTTTTACTGGGTGGAATATTCTTAAATTGACTTTTCAAGAACTGATGCTGGAAGACCATTAACACCATGAATTAGATTGATTCCATGAACTCTTATGCTACTGTACTTTGTTAGTCTTTAATATTACATAAACCATACTGCAACCGACTCAGGAAATGTGACAATCCTTCTGGGATTTTAGAGTTAAGAGTTACGAGTTATTGTAGAGTTACGTGCAGGAGTAGGAAACCTTTAAGCCTCCAATTGCAACTGCTTTAGCCAACACAGCCAGTTGCCAGAGTAGGGTCTATGACAGTGATGGCGAACCTATGGCACGGGTGCCACAGGTGGCACGCGGAGCCATATCTGCTGGCACGCGAGCCGTTGCCCTAGCTCAGCAACAGCGCGCATGTGCGTGCCTGCCAGCTGATTTTTAGCTTGCGCAGAGGCTCTGGGAGGGTGATTTCAGCCTCCGGAGGGCCTCTGGGGTGGCGGGGGGAGCGTTTTTGCACTCCCCAAGCTCCCAAGAAAGCCTCTGGAGCCTGGGGAGGGTGAAAAATGGGCCTACCGGGTCCACTGGAAGTCGGGAAACGGAGGAGTGGGGGGGTCGTGCATGCATACGCAGGGGGGTGGGGCAAGTGGGGGGCTTTGAATTATGGATGTGGGCACCCACGTGCGTGCGATAGCGCGCGCACACACTATTTTGGCACCCGAGGAAAAAAAGGTTCGCCATCACTGGTCTATGATGATATCTTGAGTTCTACAACTTCACACTCCAATCCATTTGATTGTCTGCAACGGAGTATTTAAAAGTTGTTTAAAATTTTTCTTTCCAGTTTAAGCTGCTGTTGCTTCTGTTTGTCAACATTAATTAAAAATGCATCACAAAAAGAAGCGGAAAGGCTGCTCTCCTAGGACTCCGATTGTGATGAGCGTTCTGTTAAATAAATGATTCTTTTGGCGGCAGAAAAGCCCAAAACAAACAGAAGTGACTGATGCACAGGACAAGCAGAACTTCTAAAAAGAGCGTCTCCCAAAAGGAAGGGTCAGCCACTGAAGGAGAAACTTGACTAGTGGAGGGTGGAGGTAGAGCAGAACTGCCACCATCCATAATACGTAGCAAAAAGACATTTGCCTTTCACGGAGAGATAAGAAATCTTGGAAGCACGCAAGGACTTTCTTTTTCAGCCTGTCAGCACTGATTAAGAGGCAGCAGACATTCTGAGTGGAGGCAAAGCTCTGGTTTACTTGATTCCCAAGAGAAGTTATATCAATTCCGGAGAAGCAAATGTAGGTTGTCAAGAACCGTCAACCCCAATTTACTATTTTATCATTGCAGGAAAAGGTGATGCTCCTGGGGTGAGCCCAGTGGACTTCATCTTATGAAACTGCTATGCCCAATACTCTCTAAGTTTCCTCTACCTTGTCCCTTTCTTGTGCTTTGGGATTGCAACCGCGGTGTTGCCTGTAAATCCTGGAATTGAAAATCCTGGTGCATTTGGAGAGCCCAGACTAGAAAAGTTCAGCGGTCTTTGCTATTGTTGCCATTAGATCACCCTCACAAAATCTAACGGATAGCTTTCTTTTTAACAGATTAAGAGTTGGAAGGGACCTTGCAGGTCATCTAGTCAACCCCCTGCCCAAGCAGGAGACCCTATATCTGCCTCTACCTATGATTGAACTCACAATCTCCTGATTGTGAGGCAAGAGCTCCACCTCTAGGCCACAGCAGCTGGGGCTGCTTCTTCCCATCTTTTATCTGGAGAGAAACTACAGCTTAACTCTATAGGAGCCGAGGTGGCGCAGTGGTTAAAAGCAGTACTGCAACTACTTCAGTGACTGCTAGTTCAGCAGTTCAAATCTCACCAGGCTCAAGGTTGACTCAGCCTTCCATCCTTCTGAGGTCGGTAAAATGAGAAGCCAGATTGTTGGGGGCAATATGCTGAACTCTGTAAACCGCTTAGAGAGGGCTGTAAAGCACTAGGAAGCGGTATATAAGTCTAAGTGCTATTACTATAAGGCTGGAGCTTAAATCTGCAGTCTTCTTCATTAAAATGATGCCTTTTTCCACGGAGTTGTAGCCACTTCCTCCTGCTGTCAGAGTTGTCATCAAAGCAGTGGACAATATGTGCTGTTACTGAATTCCATTGCTTATTCCTTCTACTGAAGCAGACTAGCCCAAGGTTTCCTCCATCCTTCTTTCTTCTGCCCTGGTAGACTGGTGGAAAGTCCTAGTGAGCTCACCTTTTGGGTTGTCTCTCAACCTTCTCCATTATCACTCAATTCACAGTGAAATAAGCCCCTAAGCAAAGTTTTTCAGAAGTAGCTTGCCACTGCCTCTTTCTTGGAGCTGAGAGAAAGTGACTTCCTGATCATTTCCTATTTGGAGATGATTGGGGAGATCAGGTCACATCTGAAGGCATCATAAAAAGGACACTGTAAGAGGATATGAGCAAATCACTCAGCTGGCTACTAGAACTCAGAGTCTTCCAGTTTCTAGCCTGAGGTCGTAACCACTACCCCAAACTGGCCTAGTATCATTTGGAAAAGTCCTAATACAAATATGCCTCATGCCTCGCAATATACAAAAATCTCTCATGGTTAAGACTCTGGGTTGCTGATCAACAAGCCCGCGTTCAAGACCCGAGTGCTGCTGCGTGACGGGGTGGAGTTTGTGTCATTTGCTGCAGCTCCTGCCAACCTAGCAGTTCGAAAGTGTGCAATCGCAAGTAGATAGATAGGTACCATGTTAGGATATTGAATTCAGTAGCTGGAACAGTAAAGTGTACAATAAGCCATTACACACAGTTGTAGTGGATTAGTTAGAGAGTGCTGACTCATGCATGAGGTAATCTACGCTGTGATTGGTTGCTGTTAAGTATAAAGGGGGAGTTTCCCTTTTCCCCCTCCTTTTTTTTTCTTCCTTGTGTTCTGTAGACTGATTAATTTACCTCATGATGTTCCTGACTATCTTCCTTTTCTGGAGGATGACAAAAACTGCTGTAACTTTAAATGTTAAATATATTTCTATAAAAGACTACAAGTTTGTGTTAGTGTCTCTGACTTCATTTGGACAGCTGCTGCGCAATTCCCTGACATACCACTTAGTTGGGCACATTAACAGGGACATGCCAGGAACCCTCAACCAGGTGATCCCCATGGAATGGTGATGCCACCGGCTAATCCTTTCAACCCGGAAGCGCCTTAGCGCTTCCGACATAAATGTAAAAAAATTTAAGATGCCAGGAAATGCAATCTAACTTCAACACTGAATCTTTTACAGAAATCCAACATGCTTCAAATGAACAAGACCAATACCCCAGGGGTGAAATCCAGCAGGTTCTGACAGGTTCTGGAGAACCGGTAGCGGAAATTTTGAGTAGTTCGGAGAACTGGTAGCGGAAATTTTGAGTACTTCAGAGAACCGGCAAATACCACCTCTGGCTGGCCCCAGAGTGGGGTGGGAATGGAGATTTTGCAATATCCTTCCCCCAGGAGTGGGGAGGGAATGGAGATTTTGCAGTATCCTTCCCCTGGAGTTGGGTGGGAATGGAGATTTTGCAGTATCCTTCCCGTGCCACGCCCACCAAGCCACACCACGCCCACCAAGCCACGCCCACAGAACCGGTAGTAAAAAAAATTGGATTTCACCACTGCAACACCCCCTATTTACATAGCTCTTGCAAGAACAGCTGAATATTCCCCTTAATAAAATGCTGCATCTTAAAAACTCTAGCTACTGCAAAATTTAACTGCAAGAAGCAGAGCAAAAGTACGGGCATTCAATTTGATGCTGCCTTTTTCATCACCTGGCCTCAATCTATCAAGAGCCAACGCAAGAGTCAGATCTAAATTTCCCAATGGCCAGGAAATACACGTGATATAACTTGGATTTCATGACAGCCAAGGAATCATGGCCAAGCTCATTAACCGTATAGCGAGATAAATCATTTCAATAGAGACTGTGCATTCCTGGCCCAGAAGACGCAACAACAGAACTCACGGTCATAATTCTGGATTATTTCTAATGAACAATCACAAATCTAAAGCGCAGACATCTCAGGATGCAGACATTAGGGATGGGGCAACAGGAAAGAAAAGATCTCCCCATATTATAAAAAGAACAAACATCCTTCTCAACTCCTAGAATAATATTCTGGAAGAGAAACTTGGTGAAAAGAAAGCTCTTTTGGGGAGAGAAATTTAATTTAATTTAATTTAATTTAATTTAATAGATTTGTATGCCGCCCAACTCCCGGGGGACTCTGGGCGGCTCACAGCATGTTAAATCCATTACAATAAAACATATAACAATTAAAAAGATATAAAAATTAAAAGAAGATCTCCAACATTCATAACTAAAGGGGGGAGACCCCGGAATAATCTACTCGGTCTCACTTTCACCCCGCCTGCCGGAAGAGCCAAGTTTTTATTGCTTTACGGAAGGCCAGCAGGGTGGGGATTGCCCTGATCTCCGGAGGGAGTTGGTTCCACAGGGAGGGAGCTCCCACAGAGAAGGCTCTCCCCCTAGGCCCCACCAACCGACATTGTTTGGTCGATGGGACCTGGAGGAGACCAACTCTGTGGGACCTAACCGGTCGTAGGGAGATATGCGGCAGGATGCGGTCCCGAAGGTAGCCTGGCCCTGAGCCATGTAGGGCTTTAAAGGTCAAAACCAACACCTTAAATTGGATCCGGAGACTAATGGGCAGCCAATGCAGCTGGCGGAGGACAGGTGTTACGTGGGTGTACCTGGGCATACCCATCACGGCTCGCGCAGCTGTATTTTGCACCAATTGCAGTCTCCAGATACTCTTCAAGGGTAGCCCCATGTAGAGCGCATTGCAGTAATCCAGCCGGGAGGTGGCCAAGTGCTGAGGTTGCGAACATATTTCAGTATGGAGCTTTCATTTACAGTCTTAAATGGGACGGTTCCAAGCATACTGGAACGGCACCATTAGATTCAGTTCATTTTGTACCCTGTACTTTTAATCTTGCTTGCTACAAAAGGCAGCACTGCACCAGTCTACTGAAACGCATCTGAGGGGATGGCAGAACTTTTTTTAAAGCGCCAGTTCTCATATTTTTTTAGAAACAAATAATAATAAACAGCAGGTTAGAGTATTGGACCACTTTCAATTATAAGATTTCTCAAACGTTAATATTCATTTCTGTTCTGTGCTCAACAGTAATCTACGCTACATCCGTTTTCCATTCTGGGCTCAACGGTGATTGTGAATTCATCGTTTTATTTATTTCTCACAAATGAAGGCAAATTCTATTTATCAAATTCTGAAGCTGCTCCTCTCCCTGGCATCATCCATATATAGAAGTGACATGAAAAGCAATTGCTACTTTAGAATGAAGCGTAGAGGCAAGATAGGATGTAAAGTAAGAAGGGAATCTGCAACAAAACAACGAAATGCAATTGTTGATGTAGGAGATAATCAGGCTCAGCCCGAGGGAGGGAGTCAAACGTGTCATAACTCAAGAGTCCCCTTGAATGTCTCTCTTATAACTCAAGAGTCCCCTTGAATGTCTCTCTTATCTTCTGCTCATTTCCCTCGACTGTTAGTTGGTCAGATTCTTGTAGAGAGCTTGCAATAAATCTTTATACTCATTTGAACTGCCTGAATCTCCTAAAAGAATTGTTTCTAATCATTCGGGAATTTGATTTTCAAAACATTTTTGGACCGTGGTGCAAAACTTACTGTTCCTCCAAAAGTATATTGACACTTTCTAGTGGTCCTTTATAGGTAGTCCTTGACTTATGATCACAATAGAGACCAGAACTTGCTAAACAAGATGATCCTTAAGTGCGTTGCGCCAAATTTTTACAATTTTTTGGCATGATTGTTAAGTGAATTGCTTTAGTTGTTAAATGAACCACGATTGTTAAACAAATCTGGCATCCTCCGTTGACTTTGCTTTTCAGAAGCCACATGGGAAGGTCCCAAACGATGATCCCATGCTCTTGGGATGCCGCAGCTGTCATAAATACATGCCAGTTGCCAAGCACCAGAATTTTTCTCACATGACAATGAGTCATAAGTGTGAGAACTAGTTGTAAGTCACTTTTTTCAGCGCCGCTGTAACTTCAAACGTTTGCTAAACAAATGGTTGCAAGTCAAGAACTACCTTTATTAATATTTACAACCTCAACTCACTAAAGAAAATAAATAATTAAAATGCCAGCTGTTGTGGGTACTTATCCCCAACCATTCTCCTTCTATAATAACTAACTTCGGGACCACATCCTGCCGCATACTTCTTTACGACCGATTAGGTCCCACAGAGTTGGTCTCCTCCAGGTCTCATTGACCAAGCAATGCCGGTTGGTGGGGCCTAGGGGGAGAGCCTTCTCTGTGGGAGCTCCCTCCCTGTGGAACCAACTCCCTCCGGAGATCAGGGCCATCCCCACCCTGCTGGCCTTCCGTAAAGCAATAAAAACTTGGCTCTTCCGGCAGGCGGGGTGAAAGTGAGACCGAGCAGATTATACTTGGGTCTCCCCCCCCTTGTTATGAATGTTGGAGATTTTTTAAGTTTTATATCTTTTTAACTGTTATATGTTTTTATTTGTAATGGATTTGACATGCTGTGAGCCACCTACAGTCCCCCGGGAGTTGGGAGGCATACAAATCTATTAAATTAAATTAAATTAATTAAATTACAGGTGATATTATGAATTCTCTCTCCTTCCACTCCACAGCAGGCAACCTTGGAATGGAGTTTAGGATTAGAGGGAACATGCTGAAATGTCAGGACATAGAAAAGCTTCATTTCCTTTAATTTTTAGAGGCATTATTAAATATGGGACGGGGGGTTCTTCCGCTACAACATATGGTTCAAGCTGTAAACCCACAATACACAGTTTAATTTTTTCCCCAGACATGCCTATGAGAAGTCAAAATCAATTCTGGCTCTACCTGAGGTTTCTTGCTTTCGTTCTCTTTCTTTTCCAGCTGAGTTTTCAATTTTCTTTTCTCCTGCTCAAGTTCCCGCACTCTCTTCTGAAGTTTTAGGAAGAGACTCATGTCCATGGCTGCCTTCTCCAAGCCAACTTCCTATGGAGGAATAGGAATAGCTAACTATAGGAAAGAAGGGTAAAGCAACAGAGAAGACACCAGCTCTCTGGAAGATTGGGGAATGTGTTACTCTACTGAGAATCATTGAGAACCACTTACAAATAAACAGAATTCGTTTTGAGAAAGAGTATGCAGTTCAGTTCTCTCTTGAAAAATGGGACTTGAAGTAAGAATAGCTGTGCATCTTTGAAGAGGCAGTTTATGTGTATCTAGATACCGTGTTTCCCTGAAAATAAGACTCTGTCTTATGATTTTTTGAATCCTAAGTAGGTAACATCATCAGCAGGCAAAACTCAAAGAGCACCAAGAATTCCAGAGTTCAGCTACGAACTACGTACGTTCTCTTCTATTAAAAGCTATATTGATATAATTTCATTTTATAGCTTACTAATTTATAAGTTGGTTAACAGTCCACAGAATTTATTTGATAGATGATATAAAAATAATATAATTATTCCCAAATATACCCGTGTTTTCCCCAAAATAAGACCCTGTCTTATATTTTTTTGAACCCTGAAATAAGCGCTTGGCCTTATTGCCATGCACTCAAAAGCCCAATTGGGCTTATTGTCAGGGGATGTCTTGTTTCGGGGGAAACAGGGTAGTTCAACTCTTTTTGGCTAAACAGGAAGTCCAAAATGCACCATGCTCCAAACTAATTAAACAGGTGACTAGGACAATATTTCCAATATGGAGAAGGCTTCCCATACCTGTTTGTATCCTCTATAATAGGGCTGTCAAACGCCCGGCCTGCGCGCCGGATGCGTCACGTGCTGGCCACGCCCACGCCCAGTTTAGCGAAGGGGAAAAAAGTCCCGATACGTCACATGACGCCGCCATGATGACGTGAGTTTGACACCCCTGCTCTATAACTCCTGTGAGTTGTGGTGGCGCAGTGGTTAGAGTGCAGTACTGCAGGCTACTTCTGCTGACTGCAATTTAGCAGTTCGAATCTCACCAGGCTCAAGGTTGACTCAGCCTTTCATCCTTCCGAGGTCGGTAAAATGAGGACCCAGATTGTTTGAGCCAATAGGCTGACTCTGTAAAACCACTTAGAGAGGGTTGTAAAGCACCGTGAAGCGGTATGTAAGTCTAAGTGCTATTGCTATTGCTGTGGTCTCCTATGTGTAGGAGGAAATTTTAATGAGGCTCATACACAACAAAGTTGTGAAAGAGATGCAAAACCTTAATAAGAGTGTATGTAAGAAAAGTCTTCATGTGTCATGTGTGGCTTGGGGCCAGGTCACTTTCAGGACTATCTCTCCCCCATGGTGTTTACCCATTCCTTTAGATCTGGCAGATCCTTTCTGCAAGGAAGTGCCATCTGGTGCAATACTCAACTTTTAAGATGTGTGGACTTCAACTCCCAGAATTCCCCAGCCAGCCATGCAGACTGAGGAACTCTGGGAATTGAGGTCCATACATCTTATAGTTGCCAAGGTTGAAAAATAAAGATCTAATGCAGGGGTCCAAACTTGGCTGGCTGAGGAATTTTTGGAGTTATAGCCCACAAATATTAAAGTTTTGAGACCCCTGATCTAGTGGGATCCAGGAGGAACATCTTTTCTGCTGTGGAACCCACTTTTTGGCACATCATTCCCACCCCCACCCCACCCCAATGAAACTCACCACAATTTGGCTGGGCTTTCATAAGGCATTAAAAACTTAGCTTTGCCATCAATCCCGGGGCCTTGATAGTGTGGCTGAACCTGCTTTTTGTTTTTATCGATTTTGAAGTGATTATTCTTGGGTGCCATTTTACACCGTGTTATGTTATTTATGTTTTTAATTATTGGTTGCGCTTTCTTTCTGTTTTAAAACAGTGTTGTATGTGAGATGGGTGGCCATATTAATTAATTAAGTGGGTTGGGAAGGGATTCTCTAACCAACTGCAAGGCAGAATTTCACAGTTTCAAGGCCAGGTTTGACAAGAGAACCAAAACATGGAGGAACTCTAAGTAATTTTAACTCACACAAGCTTCGGTGCGTGCAACTTCAAATGTAGAGGCTTTTTAAAAGCTCTAAGATATATTGGAATTTGGCACTTGAATGCCTTGTGTGCAAACATTGCAAGAAAGGAACCAATAACTCTTCGGAAAGCGAAGCTATGTAAATATATCCTGAGAAAATGCTGACCTTTCTTCTGAAAACATTATTGCTTATTGTGCTCTATGTACAGCCTTAAATCTCTAGGAAAAGCATTCATTTAAACAATAATCCTCCATAATTGACTAATTAAAAAACAAAACAAAACCAGGACGATTTCTCTCAATGCAAAGCTGAAGTTGTAACGCTTGCTGCTCCAGGATTTTATCTTCTGTTCAATCGTACAGCTTAATAACGGCACTTTCAAATCGCCATAGTTGGTTTAAATTAGATTTCTTCACCTCTCCGTCTTAACCATGTTGGGTGAGAACCGGAGTGTGTGTGTCCTTGTAGGTCAGCACAGATAGAGGTCACAAGAGATACCGTATTTTTCAGAGTATAAGACACACCTTTTCCCCCCCTAAAAGAGGCTGAAAATTTGGGTGCGTCTTATACTCCAAATGTAGCTTTTTTGAAGCTTTTTTTCCAGCCCTAACGAGGTGCTAACGATCTTCCCAGCTCAGCAGGCTTATTTTCATTGCTACTCCCTCCGGAAAAAGTTTTTTCCAGCCCTAACGAGGTGCTAACGATCTTCCCAGCTTGCAGGATTTTTTCATTGCTACTTCCTCCGAAGAAGTTTTTTTCCAACCCTAAGTCTTTGCAGGCTTGTTTTCATTGCTACTCCCTCCGAAAAAGGTTTTTTCAGCCCTAACCAGGGGATAAAATAATGTGCTGAAGCTGATCAGACTAAGGACGCTAGCCAGATGAATACCTGGTAGGTATACGCCGGAAAATACAGTAGGTAGATTTCCCCCCCCTATTTTCCTCCCCCAAAACTAAGGTGCGTCTTGTACTCCGAAAAATACGGTAACGTGGATGGCAAACACATTTACTTTGCCTCTGCAGAAGAAATTCTGTTTTATTCCTAATTCCATACCTCTATCTGCTGTATTGCATCTTCCGTATCTCCTATCTCAGACGTAGAAATGGATGGGTAGTTGGAATCCGATTCCAAGCTGCTTTGGTTTGATGGGTTTCTTCTGTGTCCTGGGCTTGGCTATCCAAAGGGGAAAAACTGTGTTAGATGGACTCAGAACTAAGACAGGCCAATTAGTACTGTAACAGAGATTGGTTTTTAAAAAATGATACACAAGAAAACAACCATTTTATGAATGAATAAATCTGTGCCAGGAATACAGGTAGTCCTCAACTTACAACAGTTCATTTAGTGACCGTTCAAAGTTACAACTTTGAAGAGCCGAGGTGGCACAGCGGTTAGAGGCAGTACTGCAGGCCACTTTAGCTGACTGATCCGCAGGTCAGCGGTTCAAATCTCACCGGCTCAAGGTTGACTCAGACTTCCATCCTTCCGAGGTAGGTAAAATGAGGACCCAGATTGTTGGGGGCAATATAAAATATACATTGCTTACTGGTGTAAACCGCTTAGAGAGTGCTTGCACTGTGAGGCGGTATATAAATCTAATAAATAAATAGATAGATAGATAGATAGATAGATAGATAGATAGATAGATAGATAGATAGATAGATAGATAGATAGATAGATAGATAGATAGATAGATAGATAGATAGATAGATAGATACAACGGCACTGAAAAATGTGTCTTATGACCTGTTTTTCACAGTTACGACTTTTGCAGCATTCCCATGGCCACCTGATCAAAATTCAGACGCTTGGCAACTGACTCATATTTATGACGGTTGCGGTGTCCCATGGTCATGTAATCACCTTTTGATCTTCTGACAAGCAAAGCCCAGGGGGAATCCATATGCTAACTTAACAACCGGGTTGCTAACTTATCAACTGCAGTAGTTCAGTTAACAACTCTGGCAAGAAAGGTTGTAAGATGAGACAAAACTCACTTGACAAATATCTCATTTAGCAACATACATTTTGGGCTCAATTTTGATCGTAAGTCGGGGACTAACCATAAGCTGCAACTTGGCAATTATGAACCTGTTATAAATGTATCTCCTTCAGATAGTGACTTCTGTTTTGGGGTATTATTTTGATTGTGGAAAAGGACAGTATATATTTCCAAGTTAAAACACTCAAATGACTCTCTACAGCACAGGTCTTCAAACTTGGCAACTTTAAGACTTGTGGACTTCATGTCACGATGTGAACATTGCCAGTTGAGCACCTCTGCCATATTTCTAGGTTTACTGTATTTTTTCTAATCAGCAGACATGTGACATGTATTACTGCTCATGTGTGCATTCCAGAAGTCTCCTCCTTCCTTCTTCTTCTCCTGTGAGCCTCGCCCGAGGCAGACGTGATTTCTTAGCTGAGACAATGTAGCTTAATAACGTTTATATTCTTTTGTTACTTTTGTACTGAAATAAATATTTTGTTAATTAGAATTGAATCTCGGTTTTATTTTCTAAGTAAGGATGACTTCAAGGAAGCAAGATCCTATATCGCCTTGATAGGAATAATTCTTATTCCGTCACCTCAACTCCCAGAATTCTGGGAGTTGAAGTCCACAAGTCTTAAAGTTGCCAAGTTTGAAGACCTCTGCTCTACAGTTATATCTTGGGTATATGTACGATGGATATATTCATGCACCAACCACCCATAACTAGGTAGCCCTTAGGCGTAGGATGATCTTTGTCTACTCAAGTCCCGCTGTTATCTGGGTGTCAACTGGGTCTCCCCCGCCCAAATTGTGGGATCCTTGCCTTCAGCTCAGGGGGTCCAGTCTTAGCTGCACCATTAAAATTCCCCGAAAACAGAGAATCCAGAGAAATCCTGGCTCCAGCAAAAAAACATGCAATTTGGAGGTTGGGTATTATCAGTTGTCAGCTGATACATCAGGTGCAAGAAAAACAATTGTCAAGTTGACCTCTCTTGAGATTGTGGCCGATTCTACTTAGACATAATGGCAGGAGTTCTGGGTTTTTTTTTTAAGGAGACAACAATGTTAACATTACAGTAGGCTGATGAGCAGTCACTTGGCTAATCCACATCAAAGGACATGTTGACACTTGTATTCCACATGGGCCTCCTATCACCATCCAAGCATCACGGCAGATGAAACTGTGACCAAGGAAGTCCCAAGTGATAAACAGAGTGTCAGGCATTAAGATGCTTAATTTACTATATCTAGGAGATGGTTCAAGTGTATTTATAGCAGCAGAGGATAAAGGCATGAAGCCTCTTGTCTGCACACTGCTCATATTCCTCAAGTAGGCCGTGGGTGTAATTAAAATCTAAATTAGAGCTCAGCCAAATGACCTTTTAAAATTCTTCACCAAATTTGGAAGCAGAGACTTTGGGCAGATAATTTCTATGAATCTACCCAGAAAAATCTCTCTTAAGAATTGTTTAAAGGAATGAATTATTTATTTATTTATAATTAAATTTATATACCACCCTTCTCCAGGGGACTCAGGGCGGTGAACAGCCAAGTAAAAACACAATATAAACATTAAAATATGTATACATTTAAAAGAAAATATTAGATGTGGCCCTGATTTAAGTCAATACAATTAAAATTTGGTAAAATCTTAAAAACCCCAAAAACTTTTTCACGCCAGCCCGGCTTGATAAAAATAGTACGTCTTGAGGGCACGGCGGAAGGTGGCCAGGTCATGAATAGTTCTTAAATCTAGAGGGAGCTGGTTCCAGAGGGTGGGTGCTCCCACAGAGAAGGCCCTCCCCCTGGGTGTCACCAGCCTACACTGCTTGGCTGATGGCACCCCGAGGAGGTCCTCTCTGTGGGAGCGCACTGGTCGATGGGAGGCAGTTTGTGGCAGCAGGCGGTCTCGGAGATACCTAGGTCCAATGCCATGGAGCGCTTTAAAGGTAGTAACTAGCACCTTGAAGCGCACCCGGTAGACCACCGGAAGCCAGTGCAGCTCGCGCAGGAGGGGTGTTATATAGCAGGGGAACCTTACTTTCACATTACCTTGATGAAAGTCATCTCATCACTCAGATTCTCGAAACTCTGCTCCAGCCTTGAATATTCCTGCAGAAGATTTTGGTAACGGACTCTCTCCTCGTCAAGCTCCTTCTTCATCAGGTTTTCTTCAACTGCATTTTTGGCAAATTCATCTTATAAAAAATGAGAAAGAATCTTGAAGGGCACTGAAAACAGCGGATCACCCTCTCTGATCTGGAGAGTAACTGTGGATTTAGCTTTTAACCAGACAGCGTGTCTATTGTTAATGCTCACTGCGGTCCAGTGAATTCCTCAAATCCAGTGAGTTCCTCAAACTGTACAAAATTGATTTTTTGCTTCCATCATATGTGTATCACAGTATTATGTGCTGCTTCTATATAATTGTATTACTGTTATCCATATGCTCTATTCCTGTGATGGCAAACCTATGGCACACGTGCCTGAAGTGGCACATGGAACCATGTTCCCTGGCACGCAGAGTGTCACCTGTTCCTCTTCTAGGTTTCTGGCGCGCATGCGTGCACGATGATCAACTGGCCTTCGTGCGTGCCTCAGTGCCAGAAACTGGAAGAGCTGGTCTTATGTTTTACGGTGTGAGCATGCGTGCCAGCCAGCTGATCGTTGCGTACGCATGCGTGGCAGTAAGCGGGAGACTAGCTGGCCGGCGCGCATGCACGCACCGGAAACCGGAAATTCACTTTCCGGTGTGCGTATACCCCCTGGGCAGATCCTCTTCTGGGTTGCAGCCCCGATGAACACATGCGCACTCCCTTTTCGGTACACAGTGCCAAAAAGGTTCCCCATCACTGCTCTAGTCTATGCCATAAGCTAAATAAAATAACTGCAGTCCAGAATGGAAATAAACTGGTTAGTGCTCTTAAAATGAACCTTCTGTCAGCTTATATTCTTAGGCATAGGGTCTACTTTGCTAGCATTATAAATAACTTAGAACAGGGGTCCTCACCCCCGGGCCACGGGTTGTTCGAAACCAGGCCGAGGGAGAGATGGGTTAGCGCATGCACGTAAACCTCCACTTGCTCAAACGGTGGGCAAGTGTTCATGCGCATGAAAGGTCCACTTTTGCAGAGGGCAGTTGCGCTTGTGCATGAAGCAGAGGGTGCCTGCACTCGCACACAAAGCTCCATTCGCGCAACTGGAGCTTTGCCTGCAAACAGAACCGCCCTCCGCTTGCGTGAGTGAAGCTTCGCACGTGGATTCAAACACCTTCCGCTCAAGCATGAAGCTCTTTTCGCGTGAGTGGAGGGTGCACACATTTGCCACTCACACAAATAAGAGAGATGCACGCACATATGCATTTGCCACTCACATGCCCCCCCTTCCTCCCCCCTCCATGCAGGGCTGGGTTGCCAAGCTGGAAAGGTTGGGGACTGCTGATTTAGAACATTTATAGGCCACCCAGAGTCGCTTTATTGGTGAGATGGGTAGCCTATAAATTTAATAAATAAATAAGCTCCAGAGCCTCTTCACAAACAGAACAGTAATCTACAATCAGAATAATTTAAAACAATAGTCCAACAAAGACTTTTAAAAGGCCAGTTAATCAGGTACACTTTTTTTAATGTGGTTGTTTTTTTTCATTTACTTTGTTTAAAAAAGGAAGAGGCCATCTTTGTACAGTATTATTGACTTTCAAATTATATGAATTTCAGGGGCGGGTTCCTCTTACCGTTTCCTACCGGTGCGCTGCGTGCGCATCATGACATTTTGCCCGCGCGTGTGTCCCCTAGCACGATTTTGCTTCTGCGCATGTGCAGAGGGACAATTTTCCTTCTGCGCATGCTCAGAGAGCCAAAAAATCACCGAAAATTAGAAAAAAAGATGGCGGCGCGCACGGACCGGCAAAGACAGCACCGGAGCCATCGTGCCAAAATTGCGCAATCGGCGGGCCACTACCGGAGCAGAGCTCCGGACCGCACCAGTAGGAACCCAACCCTACGGGAGTTGGGCAACATATAAAAACGACTAAATAAATAAATAAATAAATAAACAAATAAATAAATAAATAAATAAATAAATAAATAAATAAACCCACCTCTGATGAATTTTCTCTAAAGTAGAAAGGAACACTTCAATATCCTTGCCCTACAATGTACAAATTAACTCCAAAGTTCGACTAATATTGATTTGGTCAGTTGAGTCAATTGTTGTCTAAATGAAGCCTCCGAAAATGCATTTCTTTTAGCCAATTTTCAGACTACAATGCTTCAATAAAGCAACAACAAATGCTTACATTCCAGACTTGTTTTCGCTTTTTACTTTTCTCTCTTTCACTTTGTCAATGTTTAACTCGGTTTTATGTTAAATTGATTCTCTACCGCAGTGATGGCGAACCTTTTTTGGTTCGCGTGCCAAAAGGGGGGGGGTGCGAGCGCTAGCACACGCACACATACCCACACCCATTCCCTCCCCCCACGCATGCACACAAACCCCCCCCATGTTGCCCCCTGCGCATGTGCACACACCACCACCACCGCGCAAAGGCCTTACCGAAGCCTGGGATGGTAAAAAATGACGAAACAGGCAAACCGGAAGTTCGGAAAACGCACTTCCGGTTTGTCCGTTGGGGTGTTTTTTGCACTCCGGGGCTTCAGGATTTAGATTTATTATTAGAGTTGGAAGGGACCTTGTAGGTCATCTAGTCCAACCCCCTGCTCAAGCAGGAGTTCCTACACCATTTGAGACAGATGGCAGTCCAGTCTCTCCTTGAAGGTAGCAAGTGATGGGGTTCTCATAACCTCCACTGAAGCTTCCCTGAACCCTCCGGAGTGCTAAAAACAGCCCAATGGCAAACTGGAAGTGCATTTTCCGAACTTCCAGTTTGCCCGTGGAGCTGACAGGGCAACGCCTCGCGTGCCCTCTGATATGGCTCCGCGTGCCACCTGTGGCACGCGTGCCATAGGTTCGCCATCACTGCTCTACCGGGTTGCTCCCATATTTCCTGAATACACCAAATTCTGGTTTGAACATTGCTGTTTTTAAATTGTCTGCTGACTTTTCAAGACAGTTTCAAGACAAAATATCTGTTTAGCATAGGATGTTTCATTCCATACAATTCCCTCCTTTCCCCAGAACTCCAGTGATTAAATCAGTTTATAGTTACAACCATCCACCTTCAACGGAGAAATTTCAAGTAATATGTTTGAGACGGAGAAAATTACCACAATGATTATTATTTACAGTGGAGCCAAGGAGAAAGGATTCATAAACAAATATTGGGGAAAAAAATACAAACCCTTTCATTTAGTTGTCAATATGAATAAAGCCATCTGCTACTTTTGCCTACCTTCTGACTGACCCAATATCTTGTTGTTCAGTGCCTCTTTTTCTTCCTTCAGAAGGCCATTTTCTTCTTCCAAGTCGGATATCCTCTGAGGAGAATACAAGAAAACCAAGCTAACGTCCACAATGTTGGCTAATTGGAGGTCACCCTATGCTGCAGACCGATTCTGTGTTTCACCTTGGCTGACTTTTATAGCAAAACCGGTTCTCTCCTCTTTCCTTTATTAAAACAATGATAGCGTTGCTCTAAGCATGTGCGAGTCAGCTGCTTTCAGTGGTACGTTAAAGAGGAACACAACATAAAATGAACAAATATTCATACCGCAGGTAGTTCTTGAATTACAAGAGTTTGACTGTAACTTGTTGCTTGTATCCTTACGATTTATATTAACATTGATTGTTTCCTGATTGCTTATTTGTACCCTATGACAATCATTAAGTGTTGTACCTCATGGTTCTTGACGAATGTATCTTTTCTTTTATGTACACTGAGAGCATATGCACCAAAGACAAATTCCTTGTGTGTCAAATCAAACTTGGCCAATAAAGAATTCAATTCTATTCTATTCATTTAGAGACCATTCAAAGTTACAACACTGAAAAAAGTGACGTATGACCGTTTTTCACACATGAGTGGTCACTGCAGTATCCTCATGGTCCTGTGATCAAAATTCGGAAGCTTGGCAACTGACTCATATTTATGACGGTCATGTCATCACCTTTTGCGACCTTCTGACAAGCAAAGTCAATGGGGAAGCCAGATTCACTTAACAGTCGTTTTACTAACTTAGCAACTGCAGTGATTCACTTAACTTGTGGCAAGAAAAGCCATAAAATGGGGCAAAATTCACTTAACAAAAGTTTCACTTAGCAACAGAAATTTTGGGCTCAATTGTGGACATAAATTAAGGATTAAAGATGATTAGGGGACTGGAGGCTAAAACATATAAAGAACGGTTGCTATAATTGGGTATGTCTAGTTTAATAAAAAGAAGTACTAGGGGAGACATGATAGCAGTGTTCCAATATCTCAGGGGTTGCCACAAAGAAGAGGGAGTCAAGCTATTCTCCAAAGCACCTGAAGGCAGGACAAGAAGCAATGGATGGAAATTAATCAAGGAGCGAACCAACCTAGAACTAAGAAGAAATTTCCTGACAGTTAGAACAATTAATCAGTGGAAAGACTTGTCTCCAGAAGTTCTGTGTGCTCCAACACTGGAAGTTTTTAAAAAGAGATTGGACAACCATTTGTCTGAAATTATATAGGATTTGCTGCCTGAGAAGGTGGTTGGACTAGAAGACCTCCAAGGTCCCTTCCAACTCTGTCGTTCTATTCTATTACGTGTATCTAAACCTATGTTTGAGATAGTGAGATTTTCTAATTATATTCCAAGGGATCGTGGTCTTCATTGTACTATAATTAGGAAAGGAAATAGATTAGCTAGATAGATAGTTTAATGTCCTAGAGTTACAGGGGATAGATTAGCTGATCTTTGGGAAAATCTATCCACAACTATTAATGAAAAGATCAATAGTTGTGAATGGATTTTCATAAAGATCAGCTAACCTGTAATTCTAGAACAACATGATGGCAACTTTAGAGCAACATTCTGTGTCATAAGGTTTAAAGGTTTTGTTTAAAAATCTTCCCCCCCCCCTTGTATATAATATAATGCACTTCTGCTTTGTTCATACACTTTAGCTGTAACCATATATTTCAAGTTTTCCTTGGCAAATGAGTCAATGACGGAAAAAATTTACTTATGGCAGAATGATTTAAAATTGTTACATTGATAAACACTCTATTAACACACCCCATCACCTACAAGAATGAATTCATTATAGTTTACCACATGAGCTCTCATTTCGATTCTCATCTCATCTCTCATTTTCATTTAAAATGGGCAGTCAAGGAGGGGAAAAATGAAAGTTAGTAAAAGAAATACAATTAATTTTTAAAAGGCCGTGAAAAGCACAATGAAGCATACCTCAAACAAACATCGTGGTTGCTTAGAAATAGCAATGTATGTCACATGCCAGGCACGCTTGATGAAGACTTCTGTGCAACTCAAAAGCCTGCATACCTTCAAATTTTCTCTCTTCGAATGCCCTTCCTATTTTTCTTCCTTTTCAGGGATAATTGCTGCTTAGGATTACAAGCTTTCTGGGAATCAGCCCTACCTCCTCTACGAAGCCAACCATCCTTGATGCAAAACAAGTCTCGTACAGCATGAATAATTTATCATCTTTGAGGATTATCTTTCCCTCACAATTATTTCAAGTCTCTCCGCCAACCAGAAAAAGCTGGCATGTTAAGCCAAGCCCATTCAGGAGACCCAACGAGGCTCGTTTTGAGGTGCTGCAGTAAGGATGACATGATGGCAATGTTCCAATATTTGAGGGGCTGCCACAAAGAAGAGGGGGGGGGTCAATCTATTCTCCAAAGCACCTGAAGGCAGGACAAGCAGCAATGGATGGAAACTAATCAAGGAGAGAAGCAACCTTGAACTAAGGAGAAATTTCCTGACAGTGAGAACAATTTGCGTGAGAACAGCGGAACAGCTTGCCTCCAGAGGTTGTGGGTGCTCCAACACTGGAAGTTTTAAAGAAGAGACTAGACAACCATTTGTCTGAAATGTTTCCTACTTGAGCAGGAGGTTGGACTTGATGATCTCCAAGATCCCTTCTAACTATGGTTTTCTGTTAGTTGGGCATAGGTAACCTTGATTGAAGTATCATAATAACCTACCTGTAAAGTGGTCTAGAGATGGGCTCGGAAGGGTTACGGACTGATTGCCTTCTCATGTGTATTTTAGACCTGTGCTAAAATAGGATAGGGACGTGGTGGCTCAGTGGCTAAGACGCTGAGCTTGTCGATCGAAAGGTCAGCAGTTCAATGGTTCGAATCCCTAGCGCCGCGTAACGGGGTGAGCTCTCGTTACTTGTCCCAGCTTCTGCCAACCTAGCAGTTCGAAAGCACGTAAAAAATGCAAGTAGAAAAATAGGGACCACCTTTGGTGGGAAGGTAACAGCGTTCCGTGCGCCTTTGGCGTTTAGTCATGCCGGCCACATGACCACGGAGACGTCTTCGGACAGTGCTGGCTCTTTGGCTTTGAAACGGAGATGAGCACCGCCCCCTCGAGTCGGGAACGACTAGCACATATGTGTGAGGGGAACCTTTACCTTTACCTAAAATAGGATATCTGCTAGTCAGATGTAATGTTACGATATTGGCCCACAAGTACTAAACACTTGTACTTGTAACCAGGATATCAGAAAGATGATGTTGGCTGCCCACCAGAGAGTTGTTGTTGTTGTTAGTCAGTCACAAAGTCATGTCTCACCCATCGCGACCCCATGGACAACATTCCTCCAGGCCGTCCTATCTACCATCCTACGGAGTCCATTTAAGCTCACGCCGACTGCTTCAGTGACTCCATCCAGCCACCTCGTTCTCTGTCGTCCTTCTTTTGCCCTCAATCGTTCCCAGCATTAGGCTCTTCTCCAGTGAATCAATTGAATGAGTCACTGAGTTAATCAGTGAATAGATAGTTACTACCCCCTTATTGATTGCTTCTGGTTTTAGAGAACGTTGGCTTGTTTTTGGAAAAGAGGGTAGTCCATAACACGATGCAATAAATAAATCACATCAATCTCTGGTCAGTTTTTAAGATTTTTTACAAGCCACACATATCAAATAACCAGGAAATAAAAATGACACAGATTTTATCCCAAAGGTGCTTTTTTAAGAGGCAAGTGAACTTTCTTTGTTTTTCTTTGAAGACGTTTCGGTTCTCATCCAAGAAGCTTCTTCTTTCTTGTTGGGGATTATACCGACTAAATTCAGTAAAGAAGATATTTATTTGATTATACATGTGTTGACAGCAGCTAGAATTACATTTGCACAAAAATGGAAAGGAACCAAGATTCCATCGGAAGAGGAATTAATTAAAAAAATTCTGGACTGTGCTGAGATGAATAGAGTGACAATGAAAATTAAAGACAAAGAGGACTCAGATTATTATAACCACTGCGCCACCTGAGCTGAGGTGGCGCAGTGGTTAAATGCAGCACTGCAGGCTGCTAGTTCAGCAGTTCAGCTGTTCAAATCTCATCGGCTCAAGGTTGACTCAGCCTTCCATCCTTCCGAGGTGGGTAAAATGAGGACCCAGATTGTTGGGGGCAATATGCTGAACTCTGTAAACCGTTTAGAGAGGGCTGTAAAGCACTATGAAGCGGTATATAAGTCTAAGTGCTAAGTGCTATAATGTTTGGATGAAGTTTTATAATTGGTTAGAGAATGAATATAGTTGAAAGCTAAGGTACTTAAAAGATAAGGAAATGAACCTGGATAACCCAGATGGAAAAATTATAATAGATAAGGAGGTAGCAGTATAATACTATGAAAATATACCTGGAAATAATAAATTTGAAATAGATTTCAAATATGGAGAGGGAAAAAAAGAGTAAATGTTAAATGTAAGTGTAATGTAGAGATGTATTGTTTATCTGTCTTTTAAAATAGAATAAAAATGAATACACTCAGGAAAGGAGAAGAAGGAGGAAGAGGAAGTAGTAGTGGGGAGGAGAGAAGGAAGAATGCAGGTAGAGAAGGAGAAGGAAGGTATAAGAGTGAGAAGGATAGAGGGAGAAGGGGAAGTAGAGAGGGGAGAGAAGGAAGAAGAAAGTAGAAAGAAGAGGAGGAGGACTGAGGGAAGGGAGTGATTGGATTTGAGATAGTAAGACAGATGGGCAATTTAGTAATGACAGATATTAAAATGTTACATTTGAATTTTGAATACTAGATATATAATATAAAATTTATGTAATTTTTTGATAATACATTACGGTATTATGTACTGATGTTTATATGAAGAATGTTAAAAAATAAAAAAACTTTTTTCAAAAAAAGAAGAAGAAGAAGAAGAAGAAGAAGCTTCTTCGGCTCTGAAAGTCCCAGAAAGTCAACTCTGAAAGACAGCTGAAGAAGCTTCTTGGATGAGAAGCCAAACGTCTTCAGAGAAAAACCAGAAAGTCCAGTTGCCTTCTGAAAAACCACCTTTGGGACAACCGTGACCTGGATGACTGAGAAGGGCCGTTGGTCTCACCTGATACGCTCCTTCTCGGTGTGCTGAGAGAGAATCCAGGGTTTTGACTCAGTCCATTCAACCCATTCCTAGATTCTCTCGTCAGCACACTGGAGAATCTCCATAGACACAGAGTTTAGGATATTGTTAATGCTGGTCTGGGAGTAAATATAGAATCTTGAAAATTTTAAGAATAAATTCCCAAACTCAAGAGTGAGTAAATTAAGGCAAAATTTCTTTGAAACTCTTTCTACGTCTCTCTCATCTGAACATCTTCACTTCAACCACTTTCATCTCTTGTTTTCCCACCATCTCTGGGCTGGGAGAATGTGAATCTGGGTTTCCCCAGTCCAGCACCTTAACTGTTACTGCACACTGCCTCAGCATACTGCTTCCCATCACACCTGGGACACACAGCAGAAGCAACATACAGGTAGTCCTTGACTTACAACCATTCATTTATTTACCATTCTGTCACGGTGTGAATATTGTCAGTTGTATGTCTATGCAGGGTGATACGCCCCTATCTAATATTATGGTATATTCCAAAACAAGCAGAACACGTGATATGATGTGTACGCATGTCTACATTCCTAATCCACCATTAATTCTCTTCTGCCTTAGCTCTTGACCTGAACGGTCATGTTTCTTAGCAAAGATGTAATTATTCAGGATTTATTGCTTTTGTACTGAAATAAATATTTTCTATTAGACATTTAATCTCGGTTTTATTTCTAACTGTCTGAATTCCAAGTAAAGATCCAAACGTCGCCTCTATGAGATTTTATTCTCATCCTAACACATTCGAAGTTATACCAGCATTGAAAATAGTGACTTATGACCAGTTCTCACACTTGCAGCATCCCCATGGTCACGTGATCAAAATTTGGACGATTGGCAACTGACTTGTATTTATGACGGCTGCAATGTCCTGGGGTCATATGAATCCCTTTTGCAGCCTTCTGACAAGCAAACAAGAATGGGGAAGCCACATTCGTTGAACAACGGTGTTGACAATTGCAGTGATTCACTTAACAACAGCGGCAAGAAAGGTTGTAAAATGGGGCAAAACTTACTTACCAACTGTCCTGCTTAGCAATGGAAATTTTGGACTCAATTTTGTTTGTAAGTGGAGGACTACATGTATTAATCAAACCAATTAAATGAATAATTTTGTGTGTGTGTGTGCCTTTGAGTCAGTGTGGACTCGTAGCAACTGCCTGGATAAGTCCTTGCCATTTTTTGGCAAGCTTTTCAGAATTGGTTTAGCATCACCTTCTCCTTCCTGTGGGTGTGAATGAGACTGGCCCAAAGTTACCCAGTTGGCTTCATGTCTAAAGAAGGACTAGAATTTATGGTTTCCTGGTTTCTAACCTAGTTCCTTAACCAATACACCGAACTGTCTCTCCAAATTACAAATTTGCATAGCCAAAAAGAAGCTAAGTGGTTTCTAATAAAGGAGAATATTTGTAGCTCATGGTTGAAATGAGGGGTCCTTGGTGCTCTCTGAGCTTTCTTGTTTTCTTGCAAATGTTTTATTACCATAACAAGGTAACACCATCAGGGCTATCACTGATGATGTTACCTACCGTATTTTTTGGAGTATAAGACGCACCTTTTTCCTCCCTAAAAGTGGCTGAAAATTTGGGTGCGTCTTATACTCTGAATGTAGCTTTTTCGGAGCTTTTTTCCCAGCCCTAACTAGGTGCTAACCATCTTCCTAGCTCTTACCTTGCAGGCTCTTTCATTGTTACTTTCTCCGAAGAATGTTTTTCCAGCCCTAAGTCTTTGCAGGGTTTTTTTCATTGCTCTACTTGCTCCGAATAAGTTTTTTTTTCTAGCCCTAACCAGGTGCTAATGATCTTCCCAGCTCTTACTGGCTTGCAGGCGCTTTCATTGTTACTCTCTCAGAAGAAGGTTTTTTTAAGTCCTAACCAGGGGATAAAATAATGTGCTGAAGCTGACCAGACTAAGGACGCTAGCCAGATGAATACCTGGTAGGCAGATTCCCCCCCCCCATTTTCCTCCCCAAAAACTAAGGTGCGTCTTATATTCCGGTGCGTCTTATACTCCGAAAATACGGTAGTTAGGGTAATGAAACATCTGCAAGAAAACAAGCAAGCTCAGAGAGCATCAAGGACCCCCTAATCTAAGTGGTATCTTCCCACTACAATTTGACTACCCTAAATTGCTTTGGACAAATCATTTTAGTGCAAGGAATATTATTCTGTTACCTGGGGGTGCACAGGACCACAGCCTGACACTCCATATTTTATTGTGCATAACAAAAACTGCAGTTCACTGAAGAATAAGTTTAATTTGGGGAAACTGCTACTCAGATGGTATGAGGATTTTGTGCAATTATCAAAGGAAGGCTTTTGTGCCTCGGTATCATAAAGTTTTTTTTGTTGTAAAAGTAGCAATTTATGGCATCTGTACAGTTGTCTAATTTTTAATGTACGCTCATACGTTTCCCCTCACTTTTCTCAGCAGGAAAACTCTGCAGAGGCATTTTATCAGTAATTGCACAGGAATGTTTCAAGCCAGCAGAAATGGAAAGGAGAAAGCAGTGGGAAGAAACTTTCAGAACGAAAGAGGTTCAAGCTGCTTTGTAATGAATTACTCAATATGCTAAAAAAACAGAAGGGAAAGGCGAAAGAAAACTCCTCAGAAAGCAACAAAATTAGAGCAGCTTTGGCTGATCTCAAAAACAACATGAGATCCAGTAAGTGCTTGAAACAACATCAAAGTTGTTAGATGCCAGGATGGGAGACCACCAAGAAATTCTATTCTTAAGCCTAAAGTTGTTTTAAAAAAATCCCAGAAGACGACTTTAAATTTGCAGAGAAAAGTACAAGTATATGAAACCATCAGGAGCTGAGCTCAACTTAATGAACTCCTTAAAAATTGAGGGGTCCTTGGTGCTCTCTGAGCTTGCTTGTTTTCTCGCAGACGTTTCATTACCCTAATCCAGTGATGGCGAACCTATGGCACGGGTGCCACAGGTGGCACGCGGAGCCATATCTGCCGGCACGTGAGCCGTTGCCCTAGCTCAGCTCCAGCGCGCATGTGCGTGCCCGCCAGCTGATTTTTGGCTCACACGGAGGTTCTGGGAGGGCAAATTCGGCCTCCTGAGGGCCTCCGGGGTGGCGGGGGGAGCATTTTCGCCCTCCCCAAACTCCAAGAAAGCCTCTGGAGCCTGGGGAGGGCGAAAAAACGGGCCTACTGGGCCCACTGGAAGTCGGGAAACGGGGGGGAGGGTCGTGCACGCATGCGCAGGGAGGGTGGCGCGAGTGGGGGGCTTTGAATTATGGGTGTGGGCACACATGATAGCGCGCGTGTGCACTATTTTGGCACCCGAGGAAAAAAAGGTTCGCCATCACTGCCCTAATCTGTTTCATTATCCTAATCTGATCTAAATGTAGTTCATAAAATCATCTGCCACAATGTCCTACCTGGCAATGAATACTTCAGCTTCAACCGCAACAATACACGCGCACACAATAGATTCAAACTAAATGTAAACCGCTCCAAACTCGACTGCAGAAAATACGACTTCAGCAACAGAGTGATCAATGCCTGGAATGCACTACCTGACTCTGTGGTTTCTTCCCCAAACCCCAAAAAATTTAACCTTAGACTGTCTACAGTAGACCTCTCCCCATTTCTAAGAGGTCTGTTACGGGCGTGCATAAGCGCACCATCGTGCCTACTGTCCCTGTCTTACTGTCCTATTGTCCAAATTTACGTGTACCTACTTTGCTTTTGTTTATGTTTATACCATACCTGTTATCTTGTACATATTTTGACAAATAAATAAATAAAATAAATAAATAAATAAACTAGGTAACAGCATCACTAGTACTGATGATGTTACCTAGTTAGTGTAATGAAACGTCTGCAAGAAAACAACCAAGCTCAGAGAGCATCAAGGACCTCTCATTTCAACCCTGACCTACAAATATTCTCCTTTATTGCTCCTTAAAAACTGTTTAAAAATAAAATAACGCCCTTAATCTTCAACATCTCAGTATATTAATTTTGCCCTTGGTGTGCTATGACATTTGTCTTCGGCATTGTTGCAAATTGAAAGTTGCATGTAAATTTCAAGATCACCGAAGCATAAATACAAGCAGTTCTTGGCTTTCAACCATGTGTTTAGTGACTGTTCAAGTCACAACGGCATTGAAAAAGATGACTTACAATCGATCCTTGCACTGATTTTATTTATTTATTTATTTGTGAGATTTATATACCACCTCACAGTGCAAGCACTCTCTAAGCGGTTTACACCAGTAAGCATTGTTTATTTATATTGCCCCCCACAATCTGGGTCCTCATTTTACCTACCTCGGAAGAATGGAAGGCTGAGTCAACCTTGAGCCGGTGAGATTTGAACCGCTGACCTGCGGATCAAAGTCAGCTACAGTGGCCTGCAGTACTGCCTCTAACCGCTGCGCCACCTCAGCTCTTGCAATGATGACCATTGCAGCATCTCCACATGATCAAAAATTGGGTGCTTGGCAACAGGCATGCATTTATAACAGTTGCACTGTCCTGGGGTCGTGTGATCACCATTTGTGATCTTCCCAGCAGTTTTCCGACAAGCAAAGTCAATGGCGGAAGCCAGATTCGCTTAGTGACCACATGATTCACTTAACAATTGCAGTGATTGTTTAAACCTGTGATGGCGAACCTATGGAACGCATGCCAGAGGTGGCACAAAGAGCCCTCTCTGTGGGCACATGCACTGTTGCTGGTTTTCGCAGGTGCCGGAGTGCTGGAAAACGGCCAAAAACCAGGCTGTTTCCAGGTCTTTTTTCAGGCCGTTTTCCAGGCCCTTTTTCAAGCCGTTTTCTGGGCTGTTTCCAGACTGTTTTCCGGCCGTTTTCAGGGCCATTTTCAGGCCGTTTTTCGAGCCATTTTAGGCCGTTTTCCAGGCCCTTTTTCGAGCCATTTTCAGGCCGTTTTCTGGGCTGTTTTCCGGAATGTTTTCCGGCCGTTTTCAGGGCCATTTTCAGGCCGTTTTTCGAGCCATTTTCAGGCCATTTTCCAGGCCCTTTTCCGAGCCATTTTCAGGCCGTTTTCTGGACTGTTTTCTGGACTGTTTTCAGGCCATTTTCAGGGCCATTTTCAGGCCGTTTTTTGAACCATTTTCAGGCCGTTTTCCAGGCCCTTTTTCGAGCCGTTTTAAGGCCGTTTTCTGGACTGTTTTCCAGACTGTTTTCTGGCCATTTTCAGGGACATTTCCAGGCTGTTTTTTGAGCCATTTTTCGGCCGTTTTCCAGGCCCTTTTTCGAGCCGTTTTCTGGACTGTTTTCCAGATTGTTTTCAGGCCGTTTTCAGGGCCATTTTCAGGCCGTTTTTCAAGCCATTTCCAGGCCGTTTTCCAGGCCCTTTTTCGAGCCATTTTCAGGCCGTTTTCTGGACTGTTTTCCAGATTGTTTTCAGGCCATTTTCAGGGCCATTTTCAGGCCGTTTTTCAAGCCATTTTCAGGCCGTTTTCCAGGCCCTTTTTCGAGCCATTTTCAGGCCGTTTTCTGGACTGTTTTCTGGACTGTTTTCCGAGACATTTTCAGGCCGTTTTCCAGGCCCTTTTTCGAGCCATTTTCAGGCCGTTTCTGGGCTGTTTTCTGGAATGTTTGCAGGCCGTTTTTCAAGCCCTTTTCCAGGCCGTTTTCCAGGCCCTTTTTTGAGCCATTTTCAGGCTGTTTTCTGGACTGTTTTCAGGGCCATTTTCAGGCCATTTTTCGAGCTGTTTTCAGGCCATTTTTTGAGTCGTTTTCAGGCCATTTTTTGAGCCATTTTTTGAGCCATTTTTTGGTTGAAAACGGTCTGGAAAAAGGCTCAAAAAACGGTCGCACCGACCAGCTGGTCTTCGGGTTTCCGGTGCTCCAGCACATGCACACACGTTCCGGTTTGGGCACTCGGTGCCGAAAAGGTCCGCCATCACTGGTCTAAAGTAAGGTGATCAGACGTCCCACTTTTGGCGGGACAGACACGCTTTTCAAGCGTGTGTCCCGCGTCCCGCATTCTTTCCAAAAAGTCACGCTTTTTTGGAAAGAATGCCGAAACAGCGGGACGTCTGGTCACCTTAGAAGGGGAAGCACAAAAGAGAGGTACTACCACCGAAATAAAAACCGGAAGCAAGTCGGGCTCTTTGAAAGCAGGGGACAGCATCAGGGAAGGTTTCCCTGACGGAGGTGCCGGCTGCCTGCTGGGGGGAGGGGGAAGGGGGGCTGCTCCTCCTCTCCTTCCCCCGCCCCATCCCTAGCCCCGCCCTCGGAGGCGCCGCTGCTGTTGGGATGCGGGTGGAGGGGTGAGGGACGAGGAGCCGTCGCCGCTGCCGTCGTCTCAGCAAAAGGGGGTTGAGGCGCCGCTGCGGACTCGGAGCGGCGGTTTGAGCTCACGAGCGGCCCCTCCGGCGGCGCAAACAGCCCTTCCTCATCCCCCTCCCCTTCCTTCCCCCCGTCGCCTCGCTGCTGCCGTTGCCCTGGGGCCGGGCGGGCGACCGGGAGACCGCAGCGCTTGGATGCCTGGAGCTCGCGACAGAGACCTAGCCCCGAGCCCGCCATGGGCTGCTGCGGGAGCGCCGCCTCGCAGGTAAGCTGCCGGCTGCCTCCTTTCCCCGCCTCCCACCTCCCGTTCGTTGCTTGCCAGCCCAAGCCACTGCCGGCTCCCGAAGGGGAGGCGGGAGGCGAGGAAAGGCCTCCCGCCTCCCCCCCCACCTGGACGCCGACATTTGCGTTGTTTTGCCCTCTGCGCATGCGCAGCATTCTGCGCATGCGCAGAGGGCAAAACTCAAATGGCGGCGCCCAGGCGGGCCCGCCCCCCGTCCCGCTTAAAAAAAAATCTGGTCACCTTAGTCTAAAGCAACATGGTAAAAAAAAGTCATAAAATCGACTGCAACTCACTTAACAACTGTGTTGTTTAGCCATGGATATTTTGATCCCAATTGTGGCCATAAGTCAAGGACTACCTGCATGCTGTTTCGATGCGTGTTTGGAGCTTGATTCTGAAAACTGTTGCACGATGTTATGGCGATCGAGTTGCCATTTGATTTTTTTTTTAGAATTGACTGTCAGATATTATTTTTAATACATTTTGAATATTCTACTGTGTTATGTGTGTACGAGTATTCCTCAACTTACAACAGTTCCTTTAGTGAACATTCCAAGTTACAATGGCACTGGAAAAAGTGACTTACGACCATTTTTCACAGTTACGACCTTTGCAGCATCCCTATAATCATGTGATCATAATTCAGATGCTTGGCAATTGGCTCATTTTTTTTGACTGTTGCAGTGTCCCGGGGTCACCTGATCCCCTTTTGCGACCTACTGACAAACAAAGTCAACGGGGAAACCAGATTCACATAACAACCCAGGTTACTAACTTATCAACCGCATTTATTCACTTAACAACTGTGGCAAGAAAGGTTGTAAAATGGGGCAAAACTCACACCTCATGTCTCACTTAACAACAGAAATTTAGGCCTCCATTATGGTCGTAAGTCAAGGACTATCTGTATAGTCAAGTGAATATACCGATTGCTATAAACTGACAGAATCTTAGGGGCTGAACGATATACTGTATATGCAATAAATTAAATAATAAACAAACATAAGGATATTAAAAAACTCTACCACAGCTGACTTCTAGAGTGAAATGTTGCAGATCCGCCAACATTAAATGTCTTGCCCTACAGATGGCACAGTCAGTTGCTGTCTACTATGATTAGTCCTTTGGGGTATATATTTCATGCAAAATGGTACATATTCTGTTGCTGGTAGTGAACAAAAGCCTGTATAATGGAAAGTTGTAAACTAAAATCTGGATCAGAATAACTGCCCTTCTTTCCTTCCACAAAAATTTGTATTAAAATTCACCTCCTTTCTTCCTTTTCTTTTGTGTTTAATAGCACGGAATACCCTAACCCTTGCAAAATCTCATTGCCTCTGGATTTATGTTAAAAATCAGAGCAAAATAGCAATCTTTAACATTGGCCAGATATTGCTACTTTTTAGTTTATTTCAATGATCTGGCAAGAAACAGGTGAATTCTCTGATCAATCCACACATTTTCCCAAAGCAGAATAAGAGAAACTGATTGAGGAATACAACCGTGACAGTTTTAAAAATTTGCCTGTTTAAAGATCTTGAATTTACTCTCAGCCAGCAATTTCTTGTGCTATCCCCACACAACAAATTTGTCTTACAAATCCATGTATGAGGACCCAGATTGCTGGGGGCAATATAAATATACATTGCTTACTGGTGTAAAACGCTTAGAGAGTGCTTGCACTGTGAGGCGGTATATAAATCTCACAAATAAATAAATAAATAAAATGTCTTGACTGCCACTAATAAGAACCTCAAAGCCCAACATCGTTATTTGCATATGGTTATTAAGTACTTCTGCATGACCCTTAAATTTTGCAGTGAATTATCATTTAAATTCTGGCCTCTACCACCAGTAAGCATAATAATGGAAGAAAGACATTTTGTGAAAAGCTGGATGTGCAGATGCAGCACCTATTTCTTCTCCCTGTAGAAATTCAAGACATAATGAAGCCTTGTGAACCTTGAACACACGGGTTCATGCTACCCATTTCTGACAGAGTTATGAATGCCGGTCTAGGGGAGAATTTAACTGAATGGGTCAACTCTGAAATACTCAAACCAGTCTTAATGTCCTTAGAAAAGGCCTTACTAATGATACAAACCATGCACAATAATCTGAAAGTAATTGGTGTCTTTTGAGAAGGACCTTCAATGCAGAAGGACTTGAAAACATCTGAATGCTGACATTATTTATTTAGCCGCTGCGGTGGCGCAGTGGTTAGAGTGCAGTACTGCAGGCTACTTCTGCTGACTGCCGTCTGACTGCAATTTGGCAGTTCAAATCTCACCAGGCTCAAGGTTGACTCAGCCTTCCATCCTTCCGAGGTGGGTAAAATGAGGACCCAGATTGTTGGGGGCAATAGGCGGACTCTGTAAATCGCTTAGAGAGGGCTGTAAAGCACTGTGAAGCAGTATATAAGTCTAAGTGCTATTGCTATTGCTATTTATTAAATTTATTTGCTGCCCATCACACTGCAAGGTGATTTTGCACACTTGTTGCACACATGAAGCAAAGCCACTGTGAGGTGAGTTTACTTTACTTTACTTTAGCTATTGATGTTAAACACGATAGTTTAAACCCCAGTTTATGACTTAGCTTGCATGGCATCCAAGTGAATGTTGATTCCCCTCCCCCAAATAAATTATGGTTAAATAAACCATGGCTTCGCCCTATTATGCCCACAGTCATTGTGATTACAGAAGGCTTGCAACTCCTCACAGAGTATTTACCTTTTGGAGCACCTGCTTCTCCTTGGCATATGTATCTTCGACGATCTTCCGCTCCCCGTGAGCCTTCTCCAGGGCCAGCCGGAGAGAATCGATTTCTTCCTGCAAGCTCACGAGCTGATTCCTGTCTCCCTTGTTCCGCTGATGCCGTTCCAGTTCCTTCTTCAGCTTTTCAATCTCTGTATAATGAGCAGAGGCTGCTGTGGAGAGCTGCTCACTGAGAGACTTGTATTCTTTGTTCTGCAGAGGAAGAGGTAGCAGGAAAACAGTGAACTCACCATTCGCCACTTCAGAGGATAAAATTAAATTGTAAAATTAAATTGTAAAGACTGCAGTTTTAAAAACCATCTGCGCCCTGTTGATACGTTTCAGAGGTACAGTATTTCCGTACCTAAACAGAGAAACAGAATGAACATTTATTTATTTATTTATTTAGTGCTCTTATATGCCGCCCTACTCCTTGGGGACTCAGGGCGGCGTACAACATTTAAAGAACAGCTAAACAATATAATTTAATAACAATTTAAAAGTTAAATACAATTTAACATGAGTGATAAAAAAAAGCAGGGGGAGCAGGAGTGACCTCTGACTTCCTGCTGGCTTCCTCAGTGAGTTTTCTTGTGGGAATCTGGCAGGGAGCAATAGCGGTGGGATCAGGAATGACTTCCGACTTCCTGCTGGCTTCCCCTATGAGGTTTCTTGTGGGAATCTGGCAGGGAGCATCAAAAATCTCCTTCCCTCCCCTTTCCAGCATGCAGGTAAGTATGCTGGATTGGGGAAGCGGCTGCTGGATTGGAGAAGGAACAAGGGATTGCATGACTGGCTTGGAAACTGTCATGGAATGTTGAAAATAAAAACCACATGATCGCAGCAGTAGCTCAGCAGCTAGTAGCACTGAATCACCCACAACTTCCCCAACATTTATTACCTTGGAATCATGGGTCCTGGATTTTGGATACATTCTGTATGTTAACCCATCTGAGGTACCTTGATTCAAAAACTGTTGCCCTATGAAGCACCATTTCTCCCAGTTAGGGGTCATGACAACAAGAGTTTTAGTAGTATATAGATAGCTTGCTCTTATCAGTTTCCAAAGTTAAGCATCACCCTCCAACTCTCACAATACAGTGAAATTCTAATGCAGTTCTAATTTCCAGAAATATTCATGTTCCAATTACATTAACAATCTTGTGGTAAAATGTACATTAAATTTACTTTATACACCCAGCATGATGCACATTTTAATGGACGAGGTATATTAGAAAATATACAAACTCTAGTTCTTGAATGATTTTGTCATGACAGAAAAATTTGTCACATGGATACTAAAAATATACACACACACACAGAAATTGCAATTTAAAGACTTTTCTCTGTTGCATTAACCAATTAATTATGGTTTGGAAAGTTCTTATAGTAAGAAAGCTTTGTGTTTACAAATTGTTAGTTCCTTTCCGAAGTTAAAATACAAACTAAAGAGGGGAAAAAAAACCTAACAATCACCAGACACTAATAAGAAAGCTTAATTTTAACTCCCCATTGAAGGAGAACAGGATGAGGCGTAAGTAGGAAGAGATATTTGTGTACCCCAGGCTGTGGGACTGTCAGCAGTAAGAACACAACAGAAGCACAAGTTCTAAATCCTGACTGGTCCTCCACCATGGGCTCAAACTGCTGATGACTGTAGTTTATATTGTTACTTTCTCTTCCTTCTAAGACTTATCCACTAAACTGGGGTGGGTAACTAATTTTCCCAAGGGGCCACATGAGAAATTGGAACCATTGTGGAGGGCCAAACCAATAGGCCTGTGAAGATGCATAGGCCCACACGCACACAAATATGTAAGGTGTGTGGGGGGGGGGGAAGCAGTTGCCTTCAAAATAAAAGCAATGCCATTGTATTGCATGCTTGGTGTATACTTCATTTACGTTTGATTTCCAATTGACCTCACGTGGGCCAGACAGGGACAGCCAAAGGCCGGATATGGTATGGGTAAGGTGACCAGACGTCCCGATTTTGGCGGGACACACCCGCTTTTTCACCATTTGTCCCGCGTCCCGCCCGCCTTCTAAAAAGTCCCGATTTTTTCAAAGTTTGCCCGACTAGGGCATTCTTTCAAAAAATCGGCCTGAAAGGCAGCAGGCCTCTCAGCTCGGGCCGGCCGTGGGCGGCGGGCGGGCGTCCCGCGTTGTTGACTCCTCCGGCGGCGGCTGGAAGCTGGGGGGAGGGGGAAGGGAGGCTGCTCCTCCTCTCCTTCCCCCGCCCCATCCCTAGCCCCGCCCTCGGAGGCGCCGCTGCGGTTGGGAGGGGTGAGGGACGAGGAGCCGTCGCCGCTTTGAGTTTACGAGCGGCGCAAACAGCCCTTCCTCATCCCCCTCCCCTTTCTTCCCCCCGTCGCCTCGCTGCCGCCGTTGCCCTGGGGCCGGGCGGGCGACCGGGAGACCGCGGCGCTTGGATGCTTGGAGCAGGTAAGCTGCCGGCTGCCTCCTTTCCCTGTCTCCCGCCTCCCGTTCGTTGCTTGCCAGCCCGGCCGAAGGGAAGGCGGGAGGCGAGGAAAGGCCTCCCGAAAGGAGGGGAGGCTTCGGGAGCCCGCCTCCCTTTCGGGAGGCCTTTCCTCGCCTCCCGCCTTCCCTTCGGCCGGGCTGGCAAGCAACGAACGGGAGGCGGGAGACGGGGAAAGGAGGCAGCTTACCTGTCGCGAGCTGCAGGCATCCAAGCGCCCTCCCGCTTCCCCCCCTCCCCCCCACCTCACCTGGACGCCGACATTTGCTGTTTTGCCCTCTGCGCATGCGCAGCGTTCTGCGCATGCGCAGAGGGCAAAACAAATGGCGGCGCCCAGGCGACCCCCCCCCGTCCCGCTTAAAAAAAAAATATCTGGTCACTTTAGGTATGGGGCATGGGCGGGTTCCTCTTACCTGCCTACCGGTGTATGCGCGGAAGCAAAAAATCACCAAAATCTCGCACACACGCGTGTCCCCTTGCAAGATTTTGCTTACGCGCATGCGCAGGAAGCAAAAGAAGGCCAAAAATTTGAAAAAAAAGATAGCGCCGCACGACGGACTGGCAAAGACAGTACTGGAGTTGTCGCATGCAAATCGCGCAATCGGTGGGCCGCTACCGGAATGACAGAGTGGACCGCACCGGTAGGAACCCACCCCGGGTCTGGGGGCTGTAAAATGCCCAGGTCTGCATTAAACAGTATGTTGAATTAGAATATCATTCCTGCTTCTAAAAGACATACAAGAGTTTAGAAAGATTAATAGACATGCATTTCTAAATTAAAGTCCAATTCAAAACATTGCTCTAAATGGAACATCAGTGTATACTTGCCGAGTTTAAAACAATCTTCGTAAGAGGCTCTTTTCAAAGCAATGAAATGAAAGAAACGGAAACCTGGGGAAAAAATGGTCACTGGCAATGCCTGTTATACAAATCTCTTTACCTCCACAAACACATTTTTATCTTCTCAAATCTTTTTAAAGTTATATTGTGGAGTTCTTAGTTTGATTATTCACTTAGAGATGTTTCATTACCTAAGTAGATAACATCATCAGCGGGCAAAACTCAAAGAGCATCAAGAATTTCAGAGTTCAGCTACGAACTACGTACATTCTCTTCTATTAAAAGCTATATTGATATAATTTCATTTTATAGCTTACTAATTTATAAGTTGGTTAACAGTCCACAGAATTTATTTGATAGATGATATAAAAATAATATAATTATTCCCAAATATACCAGTGTTTCCCCCAAAATAAGACCCTGTCTTATATTTTTTTTGAACCCTGAAATAAGCGCATGGCCTTATTGCCATGCACTCAAAAGCCCGATTGGGCTTATTATCAGGGGATGTCTTATTTTGGGGGAAACAGGGTATTAGATGTGTAGCTATGTCTATACATCTACACATGTGTAAAGGTAAACTATTCCATGCCATCACATTTATGACTTGTGTTAATATATATATACATCTCACTGATTTTATATAACATTTCGGGAGCCAACCAAAGAAATTCATACCAGTTTATGTCAAGAATCTGGAAGATAACTACCAAAAAAAGTAGACTAATTATGTAGCTATGAGAAAGTTTCTTAATTCTTTACAGAAATAAATCAATATCTTGCACAAATTACCTGTGCATGTAATTTGAAACTACTGTATGGTAAAGAGGCCTTTCAAGTTTCTCAAAAAGGAAAACTTTTGGCATTCTGTGACTCTGGAATAGAAGAGTGAAAATCTAGAGATTTTGATTCTGTACATGAAAAACCTTACAGACTCACATCATAAGAATTCAAAATCTTTGAACTCCTGTTCTTTGTGAAAATGCCCTCACAAGGCAACTTTCTGTAGCTCATTTTCACCCTTAACACAAAACCTTTATTAAAATGGTCTTTGAAGTACTGAAAATATCAATGGAATAAGCAACAGAAAGTTTCTCCCAAACGACTGTGTTTTGGGATGAAACCATAGCAAACCAGCATCAGATGCTCAGGTCCAAAACTTGACAATGATATGGAACACACAAAGAGGTATCAGGCAAGTAGGTAAATTTAGAAGTAGAAATGAAGAAGGATTTCTCAGAAATGTATTTTTTAGTCCAGGGGTCCTCAAACTTTTTAAACAGGGGGCCAATTCACGGTCCCTCAGACTGTTGGGGGGGCGGACTGGCTGGCTGGGCTAGGTGGTCATGTGACTGGGTGGGAATGGCTAGGCAGTTTTTGCCCGTTTTGTGGCCTCCTGTGCACCCCATTTTTCATCTCCCCCACCTCCAGCAGCATTCTGCAGGCAAAAACCAGGCAAAAACAGCCCGTTTTTTGGCCTCCTGGGGCATCTGTGCGCCCCATTTTTCACCTCCCCCGCCTCCAGCAACTTTCTGCAGGCCAAAATTGTTGGCCTTACCTTTCAGTTCCAGCCCGCGGGGCTCGTGAAGGTAAGTCCTATGCTCGTCTGAAGGGTGGGCGGGGTGATGTGGGCGGGGCAGCCTCATGGTTCTGCGCGGGCTGGGTTAATGGCTTCAGCGGGCTGCATGTGGCCTGCGGGCCGTAGTTTGAGGACCCATGGTCTAGACTAGAAGACCTCCAAGGTCCCTTTCAACTCTGTTATTTTGTTATTCTGTTGAATACCCCTGGTCTAAGACTATGTAGAAAATTAAAGTGTTATCTACAAGGCATAGTGTGATTGGCACTCAGAAACTCTCAATTACACATCTAAGATGATTCTGAATTATTTTGCCAATTCCTGTCTCAAACTTCCTATTTGGGTTGACCTGCATCAAGTCTTGGAAATGAACTTGTAATATTGTAGGTCCTTTATCTGAAATGCACTGAACTATATTGGCCATCATCCAACAACCATGTTGGTATGAGATAATGGAAGTTGTCCAATAATTCTTGAATGTTTCAAGCTCAAATAAACTATTTTAGGTCATGATTATATAATATGGTTATAATGCCCTTATTTTCCAATATTTTCAGTGTATTATTTCATCCTCAGCCTGCTACTGCTGAATAGTTTCACAAGACAAAGAATTGCACAGCTATGCCAACTCCATGTGCTTCAACCACATCACATTTATTGTTTCTGTCCCAAATATTCAATAATGCTTTTTTTGCTTGTTCAGATTGAACACATAGTTTTTCAGTTAAAATTCAGCTGAATAATTTTAGATGGCTTAAGTTTAAAACCAGCCTTTACAAGAATAACTATTATAGTCAATTAGATTGCTATTTTTCTACTATAGAATATGTCCTTCCTCCTTCTTTTTATATATTTACAATATTTACAATAGATACCATCTTAGGCTCCAAGTACTTCCAATGATTACATTTTCTTCTTAAAAGTTGGTATGATTATGTAGAACAGGGAATGGAGCCTAATTTTAATCATCTTCTGGATAACACAAATGGAACATTTCCCCTGTATTTTACCTTAGTCCTCTATAATTTTCTCCAATCTGTTTTGTGTAAGAGCATATCATAAAACATATAAAGAACGGTTGCTGGAATTGGGTAAGTCTACTCTAGTTCAATGAAAAGAAGGACCAGGGGAGACATGATAGCAGTGTTCCGATATCTCAGGGGTTGCCACAAAGAAGAGGGAGTCAAGCTATTCTCCAAAGCACCTGAGTGTAAAACAAGAAGCAATGGGTGGAAACTAAACAAGGAGAGAAGTAACTTAGAACTAAGGAGAAATTTCCTGACAGTTAGAACAATTAATCAGTGGAACGGCTTGCCTCCAGAAGTTGTGAATGCTCCAACACTGGAAGTTTTTAAGAAGATGTTGGATAACCATTTGTCTGAAATGGTATAGAGTTTCCTGCCTAAGCAGGGGGTTGGACTAGAAGACCTCCAAGGTCCCTTCCTTCTATTCTATTCTATTCTATTCTATTCTATTCTATTCTATTCTATTCTATTCTATTCTATTCTATTCTATTCTATTCCTATTCCTATTCCTATTCCTATTCCTATTCTATTCTATTCTATTCTATTCTATTCTATTCTATTCTATTCTATGAAGGAGGCCCATCATCCATTCACAGGGATCATCATCCACTTCTGGCCTTACACAAAGCTTCTTGACTCCTGAGCTAGACCAAGGTAAATTAAAGGAATCCCGGTGGATTTTACTCTGCTGGTCATTGCTGATTATAGGGGGCAGCGCTAATCTCCATTTCAAGGCCATTGAGCCAATGCTGTCCGAAGACATGTGGCCATATCTTAAGAGCCGAGGTGGTGCAGTGGTTAAAGTGCAGCACTGCAGTTCAGCAGTTCAAATCTCACCGGTTCAAGGTTGACTCAGCCTTCCATCCTTCTGAGGTCGGTAAAATGAGGGACCCAGATTGTTGGGGGCAATATGCTGAACTCTGTAAACCGCTTAGAGAGGGCTGTAAAGCACTATGAAGCGGTATATAAGTCTAAGTGCTATTGCTATTGCTATGTAGCCAGCGGTCATGTGGCCAGCATGACATCATGAAGGGCTGTTACCTTCCTACCAAAGTGGTACCTATTTATCTACTCGCATTGGCATGCTTTTGAACTGCTACGCTGGCAGAAACTGGGGTGAGAATGGGAGCTCACCCCATCGTGTGATGCTCGGGTCTCGAACCTGGGAGGTTGCTCTCCAGCCAACTTAGACCAAGACTCAACAGGAATTTCCAGCTATAAAACTCTCTAAGCGAGGACAACAAATGATCCTATGGAGGTTCCTTCCAAAACTGTTTTTTCATAGAATGAGAAAGATAGGAGGGGGGGAACCCCCACTCTCCAATATGTATCCCCTTCTAATGCTCCTGTTTGTAGTCCCTGATAAGGAAAGTGAGATTGTTGTCACATTCATTGTTAGCTTAGCACAACTTTTCCAGCATTTAATGGCCATAGGATCGGCACAAAAGAGGCTTAATAGCAAAGCCTGGCTTGGCCGGCAGTTTCATTTACTTTTCTGATAAAACGGAAGACAGAGGCGATTTCTCTTTAAAATTTTTTCCATTGTCTTATTTAATGCAGCCTGAGCTAGGGTCAAGCCAGGTTACATGGCTTTGGCTTTTGGCTTTATGCTGCTGGACACTGAAAACATCTGACAATTTGTTTGGCCAGCTTTGACCTTCAGGTTTATTTCTAGTCATTTCAAGAGGGGTGGTTTTTTTGCGGAATTTTCTTTTTCAACAGCATTGTTAAGGCACAAGCTATATGAGAAAAGTCTGAGATTATTGTGTGGTAATTTTCCTTGAAAGATCTGTAAAATTACAGCTCACCCAATATTTTTAAATAACTAAATCAGGGGTCTCCAAACTTCACAACTTTAAGACATGTGTGGACTTCAACTCCCAGAATTCCTCAGTCAGCCATGCTGGCTGGGGAGTTCTGGGAGTTGAAGTCTACCAGTCTTAAAGTTGCCAAATTTGAAGCCACCCCACCCCACTCCAGACTAGATGTTAGAGAACTGAAATGTTGTAAATATGAATATAGAAAGGTGCTTTGACCTGTGGGACCTTTGACATTGTACCTGCAACTCTTTAAAGCAGCTGGGACTGTGAAGCAGCTGCAGATATGCAGCTGCTTTAAAGAGATTCAGAGAAGTTCATGCTCCTATGCCTGTCAACTGGAATTCTGGGAGTTGAAGTTCACATCTCTTAAAACTGATAAGCTTGAGAGACAGTAGTCCAGAGTTTGGCAACCATTTGCCCTGCCACCCAAAATTATCTAGCCCAGTGGTTCCCAAAGGGGGTGGTACCGCCCCCCAGGGGGCGGTGGGAACCCTTAGGGGGGCGGTGAGAGGTAAGGGTGGCGACAGGGGGGCGGTGAGAGGGTCCAGGGGGGCGGTAGGTGGTTCGCCTGTCCTGTCCCCGTGCCGCCACCCATATCCACCCAATCGCCCGCTCGCTGCTTTTCCAGCCATTCTTTTCCCAGCGGGGACTGGGCGGGCCGCGAGACGGGCGTCTTACTGGACTTTTAACAGCTCCGTGTATCTGTCGTCTGGTCTCTTTGCACTGGTCTCCAACCTTGGCAACTTTAAGACTTGTGGACTTCAACTCCCAGAGTTCAAAGCTGGCTAAGGAATTCTGGGAGTTGAAGTCCACAAGTCTTAAAGTTGCCAAGGTTGGAGACCCCTGGAAAGCTTGCAAAATACAGAAACTCTTCTCGCGAGGGTGAGCAATTAACAACTCGCAGCGAGAAGAGTTTTTGTATTTTGCAAGCTTTTTTCACTAGAGACTAGCCGACAGAAACACGGAGCAGTTAAACCAGTAAGACACGGGATTGGGTGGGGGGGCGGACAGGGGGTGGGTTGGGGGGGCGGGAGGAGGAGGAGGAGGGAGACCTTGTGGGGAAATCGCAACTGCCTCTTTTCCGCTCCTTCGGCCAAGAGGCACCGCGGCTGGAAAGTTGGTCCAGAAAGAGGGCAGCGATGGTGGGGGAGATCGGGAACAGTTGCCTGCCAGAGTTTCTGCCACCTTCGCCTGCCTCCCTTTCCTTCCTTCCTTCCTTCCTTCCTTTCCTTTCCTTCCCTCCCTTTCCTTCCCTTTTTCCTTCCTACTTCCCTTCCCTTCCTTCTCTCTTTTTCCTTCCTCCGTTCCTTCCCTTTCCTTCCTTCCTTCTGTCCCTTTCCCTTCCTTCTCTCCTTCCCTTTCCTTCCCCCTCCTTTTCCTTCCTTCCCTTTCCTTCCCCCCTTTTCCCTTCCTACTTCCCTTCCCTTCCTTCCTCCTTCCCTTCCTTTTCCTCCCTCCCTCTCCTTTTCACCTTTAATTTCCCCCCCTCTCTTTCCTTCCTACTTTCTTTCCTCCCTCCCTCCTTTCCTCCCTCCCTCCCTTCCTTCCTCCTTCCATTTCCTTCCCTCTCATTCCTTCCTTTTCTTTCTCTTTCCTTTCCTTTCTTTTCCTTCCTTTCTTCCCTCCCTCCCTCTATTTTTCTCTCCCAAACAACCCCAAGTTAAATCCTCCCCTTGGCCATTGTGCGTGCATGTGTGTCTCATTTTCTAAAAATCATAACTCCCCTCCCCACCCCAAACACCCAATACCATCCCCTTCTCCATCCCACTGAAGATCACAGGTGCCCAGCCTCCTGTCCCCCCGCAACCTCTCCGCATGCCCGTCTCACAATGTGGCCTTCGGCCTCGCCTCCTCTGCCCACCTAACACACTGCTCTCGTTCTGCAATGCCATCTTCCCCTGCCCCCGGATGGATAGCAATTTAGGCAGGCACGACACACCACCAGGTGAGGAGGGGGCTTTCTAGCTGTGCCTGCTGGGTACAGGAGTCCCCCCATCCACCCGGCCCCTGTGCCAAGGAAGGCAATTCGGAGGGTGCCAGCGCTTCCCATGGGGGAGGTGGTGTATTTCCAGGAAGCCCCTTGAATGTGCCAGTGGGGGGGAGGGGGGGAAGACCCTCCCCCATGTGCATCTGTCCCACCCACCCCCTCCATTGACCACTTCTGCAGTTTTCTTTCCTTTCCAGGCTCTGTTTGGTCATCCAGTTGAGCCAGCCTTGGCGAGGAACTAAAATGGCTTGTGTGTTTGTTTGTTTGTTTGTTTTTGCAACCAAATACAAACCATGTTTGGGGGAACCGGTTTCAAAACCTCCCAGTTTCCCAAACCTGGACGTTTTCGGCCACGCATGCACACACACACTCACACACACCCAGTGGCTCAATGTGGGATAGATTTCCCACCCACCTCCAGCCCTTCTTTTCAAACATGCCCCTCTTCCTCGCAGACAGAAGCACATTTTAAATTGCCATAGGCAGAGCCCAGAGGAGGCAATGTAGTCCCGCGGTGTGTGCGATACACACACACACACACACACACACACACACACACACACACACATATATATATAGAGAGAGAGAGAATAAGGAAAGAAAAAGGAAGGAAGGAAGGAAGGAAAGGAAGGAAGGAAGAAAGAAAGAAAGAAAAAGAAAGAAAGAAAGAGAGAGAGAAAGAAAAAGAAAGAAAGAAAGAAAGAAAGAAAGAAAGAAAGAAAGAAAGAAAGAAAGAAAGATGGTAGGTAGGTAGGAAGGAAGACAGAAAGAAAGAAAAAGATGGTATGAAGGAAGGAAGACAGACAGAAAAAGAAAGGAGGGAAGGGAGGGAAGAAGGAAAGAAAAAGGAAAGAAAGATGGTAGGAAGGAAGGAAGACAGAAAGAAAGAAAGAAAAAAGATGGTAGGAAGGAAGGAAGGCAGACAGAAAAAGAAAGGAGGGAGGGAAGGGAAGGGCGGGATGTAGCAAAGAAAAAGGAAAGAAAGAAAGAAAAAGAAAGAAAGAAAGATGGTAGGTAGGAATGTAGACAAAAAGAAAAAGATGGTAGGAAGGAAGGAAGACAGTCAAAAAGAAAAGAGGGAAGGGAAGGGAAAGGAGGGAAGAAGGAAAGAAAAAGGGAAGAAGGAGGGAGGGAGGGAGGAAGGGAGGAAGACAGAAAGAAAGAAAGAAGAAAGAAAGAAGAAAGAAAAGAAAGAAAGAGATGGAAGGAAGAAAGAAAGATGGTAGGAAGAAGGAAGACAGAAAGAAAGAAAAAGAAAGAAAGAAGGGGAAGGGAGGAAAGAAAGAAAGAAAGAGAAAAAGAAAGAAAGAAAGAGAAAAAGAAAGAAAGAAAGAATTATGACCACAATTGAGCATAACATTTTGGTTGCTAAGCAAGAGCGTTGTTAAGTGAGTTTCACCACATTTTACAAGTTGGCCATGCCCACCTGGTCACCTGACCACTAAGCCACGCCCACCTGAGGGGGTGGGGTGGGGGGCGGTGAGGATGAGTTTGTAGCACCAAGGGGGCGGTGGACTGAAAAAGTTTGGGAACCACTGATCTAGCCCATAGTTCCAAAAATGAAATGACGGTCAGGATGTGAATATTGTCAGTTGTATGTCTATACAGGGTGATGCCCCGCTATCTAATATTATGGTATATTCCAATACAGGCAGAACACGTGATATGATCTTGTACGCATGTCCACATTCCTGATCCACCATTAATCACTTTTGACTTGGCTCTTGACCAGAACAGTCGCGTTTTCTTAGCAAAGATGTAATTATTCAGGATTTATTGTTTTTGTACCGAAATAAATATTTCTATTAGACCTTTAATCTCGGCTTTATTTCTAACTGTCTGATTTCCAAGTAAAGATCCAAATCGCCTCTATGAGATTTATTCTCATCTCTCAACAATGACATACTCGTCCCACCTACAGCTCTGTAACCTGAGACTCTGCAGAAGGTACCCTAATTTTATTTGGAAATAAACTTGTCCCTATGATTTGCCACAATTAATTTTGTGAACTATTTCCCAAACTCCGCACAACCTTACTGGAGATCCCATGTAACTTTCCTGAGTCCCATCATCTCTCATCCTGGATATTTATTTATTTATTATTTAACAACTTTCACTCCTTGTCTCAAGAGATTAAATTTCACTGCTCCTTGCCTTTTAAAAAAAATATCTCGCTGCCAAACTGCATCCTTGGAATCCTACTGGAACATTCCCAGCATTATGGCTTCCCTTAGGATTTAGCTGAAGCTCACACAGCCAAGGAGGAGATATATGATTGCGCTGTGAAAAGTCTGGGCATTGCCTACTGTTGTGGTCTGCCAGCGGCCAGCGGAGCTGGCAGCAGATTTGGACAGTGAGGAGGTTGGGGAGGAACATGGGCCAGTCCTGGAGTCTGGGGAAGGGTCTGACGAGTGCTCTGAGTCGGAGGTAGAGATGGGGCCAGGGTAGTCTGACAGTTATCAGCTGCCTTTGGAGTCAGACATCAAGTGAGGCAGACGAACAGCTGGAGCCTGCTCCTAGTGTGCATGCGCAGAGCTGCCAGACGAAGGGAACAGCTAAGGAACAAGGGTCGACTTGGGAGTAAGGCCACAGGTGGACGATGAATGGCCCCTCCCATAGGGAATAAAAGAGGACCGAAAGGGGAGGGGAGATTGCAGGAGACAATTGGTTCACTTAATTGGTTCGTGACTCTCAGAGACTCCTTGCCAAGTTTTGAAGATATCGGCCTGGCAGCTCTCCAAGCCAGATAAGGTCTGTGACTGTAAATCTATCCTTGAAAGACTTTGCTGGATGTGAATGAGAAGAACTCACAGTGACTTAATAAAAAGGGGTTTTTGTGGGGACTAGGAGTCTGCTTCGTGGTTTGTGGAATCCTAGGTAAGAACATCTACCTGGGAGAAATTAGCAAAGCAAAGTCTTTGTCATCAAACGGAAAGAGGGTTGAGAAAAAGAAAAGAATTTTTTTTAAACTAAAGCACTAAAGGGAAACACCAAGCCTTGACAATTTTATACTTTCATCCTGTTCTACCAAGTTGTAGAACTGGACAATATTCTGTGGATAGGGAGACAAAACAAAAACCTCAACCATTAGCAATTAGTTCCATTCACAACTCTAGGGAGATGCAGGTACAAGTAGTCCTTGAGTTACAACAGTTCATTTAGTGACCGTTCAAAGTTACAACAACACTGAAAAAAGTGCTTATGACCGTTTTTCACACTTGGAACTGACCCATATTTATCAATGGTTACAGTGTCCCTAGGACAGTGATGGCGAACCATTTTTTCCTCGGGTGCCGAAAGCGCACGCACACGCGCTATCGCATGGACATGCATGCCCACACCCATAATTCAATCCCCCCATACCCCACCCCCTGCACATGTGTGTGACCCCCCGCACTGCCCCACCCTCCGTGCATGCGCACACGACCTCCCCGCTCCCTGTTTCCTGACTTCAAGTGGGCCCGGTAGGCCCATTTTTTGCCTGGAGCCTGGGGAGGGCGAAAATGCCCTCCCCCACCTCCCGGAGGCCCTCTGGATGCCGAAAACACCTTCCCAGAGCCTCCGCACAAGCCAAAAGTCAGCTGGCCGGCGCACACATGCGCACTGAAGCTGAGCTAGGGCAACGGCTCGTGTGCCGGCAGATATGGCTCCGCGTGCCACCTGTGGCACGCGTGCCATAGGTTCGCCAACATGGCCCTAGGACATGAGATCACATTTTGCGCCCTTCTGACAAGAAAAGTCAAAAGGAATGAAGAAATTTTCACTAAAGCACTAACTGAAAAGACAAAACCTTGACAATTTCATACATACTTTCATCCTATTCTATCAAGTTATAGAGCTGGACAATATTCTATGGATACGGAGGCAAACAAAATGGGTGCAGTCATTAGCAAATAGTTCCACGCAGAACACTGGGGAGATATGGGTACACACAACGGAGCAAGACCCGGTGGAATTTTACCTGTTCATCTATCTTTCTCTGTAGTTGCACAACTTTGTTCTCCATGCCAATGTTGAGCCTCTTCAAGTGCTTGGCTGACCGGGCCTCTATCTTCAGAGCTTTCAGCTCTTGCTTGGCTTTCATGCGCCTGAAATAGCACTGGATAATCACAGCCGCACATCTGAACTTGGTGAAATTCTTCCGAGCCAGCCAAGCTCGAGTATGCTTCTGGAGGATGATGGCCTTGTACTCCATAAGTATCTTAAAAGCACATGAACACATAGCAACATACAGAAGACAGGGAAAAAATATGGTAGCATACGTCAACGTAGCGGAACACCATCTAGGAGATTCTAGTTGTCATTGATCATTCCCTAATGATAAATACGAATTTGGTTTTTTTCAACGGTGCATAATCAAAAAGTGCTTAAAATGGCTGCCAATGTTTTCAGTGAGGGCCACCCTGATAAGATTAAGACCACACTTTTAGAGGATATACAGCTTTGAAACTCTCAGGTTTTGAGTAGCAAAGGCATCAGAAAGTTGATATACAAGAGCCATTCTTAATCTAGTGGTCTCTTGATGTCTTCTAACTTCCATAATCCCCTACTTGTACTGTGACTGGTTATGAGAGTTGAAATTCAATACATCATGAGATCACCACAGTGGGAAGAAAATTCTCCACCACAATATCTGTGGGAACAATTCATGCATCTACTTAGAGAAAGTTGATGGTCATAGTTCAGTTTTGCCATAAAACGTTCATCACCAAACAATGCTTTATTGTTTGGCCACATTTTGATTTTCTGCACTTGTGTGATGAGGAAGAAATAGCACTAAGGAAATATTATTTTTGACCGTTTGACCTCCATTCAGCTGTCTAAGAAGTCACCAAACCTCCAAATATTTGTGACATTCATTATGGTGCCTACAGAGGTGGCAAGGTCAACATTACATCATCAGCTTAAGGCTAGGAGGTTATAAAATGTGCAAAAATGGAAACAGGCACATTACTGAGTTTCTCTGCACAGGATATTCCTGCAGCTAAGTACAAATTGGTGAATTAGATCACATATGAATATACATTTATTTATTTATTTGTTTATTTATTTATTTATTTATTTATTTATTTATTTATTTATTTATTTATTTATTTATTTATTTATTTATTTATTATTTATTTATTTATTTATTTATTTATTTATTTATTTATTTATTTATTTATTTATTTATATTAATTTATTAATTAATTAGTTTGTTTGTTTGTTTGTTTGTTTGTTTGTTTGTTTGTTTAGTTAGTTAGTTAGTTAGTTAGTTAGTTAGTGAGATTTATATACCGCCTCACAGTGCAAGCACTCTCTAAGCGGTTTACACCAGTAAGCAATGTATGTTTATATTGCCCCCAACAATCTGGGTCCTCATTTTACCTACCTCGGAAGGATGGAAGGCTGAGTCAACCTTGAGCCGGTGAGATCTGAACCGCTGACCTGCGGATCACAGTCAGCTAAAGTGACATGCAGTACTGCCTCTAACCGCTGCGCCACCTCGGCTCATACATATATCAGGTATAAAGCTTGGAAGGTCATCTTTGTTTTACTAGAACCCCGAGATCAATAAAATGGGGTATCACATAAGAAATGGCTCATAACTTGTAAGCCATATAAAAACAAATCTGTGTTTGATTTGCAATAAGCCAGAAGTTTTAATATCCTAGCTATACAAATTAACCCACTCCATTTTAGCTAAACATGCTTTGAAAATGTAGTCTGTACAGATTGTTTGTGGCTGACTATATCAAACCATTCCAAAAATTAGGTTAAATCCATACATCATCTTTACACTGACTACAGGTATGGATATTATATAGAAATATGGGTCCATGTTTCAGTTGTGTTACTATTAAAAACAAGGAGCCAGTAAGCAATTTAATATATTAAAAATAGTCCAGTGATTTGTCTCAGTAGAACCATGATCTATTTTTTTCCACCATCTTCACATTACATTCAACTGGATCCATTCCAACAAAGTAACTGTATTAAAATCAAGTGTGTGGTATTATTCACACAGCAGTTTCTAACTTGACATGAATATGAGGAATGCAAATTCACACTATTTGTGGCAATTGTGAACGGTGAATAGCCATTGACATGTATGCACTTCTGTAATGGCCAAATGATCCAAGATTGATATTGCTCCAAAATGAATACTCAATAGTTCATTATTAGGTCCCTAAAAGCACAAAAGTGGGATAAAATCAAATAAACAATAGAATCCATACACTACTATGGAGCAGTGGTTAAAATATTAGTTTAAGACAGGGATGTCAACCATAACAACTTTAAGACTTGTGTCCCAAAGGTGCTTTTTCAAAAGGCAACTGGACTTCCTTTGTTTTTCCTTGAAAACATTTCACTTTTCATCCAAGAAGCTTCTTCAGTTCTGAAGAACTGAAGCTCAGAACTGAAGACGCTTCTTGGATCAGAACCGAAACGTCTTCAAGGAAAAACAAAGAAAGTCCAGTTGCCTTTTGAAAAAGCACCTTTGGGACAACCATGGCCTGGATGACTGAGAATGTCCATAGACATTTAAGGCTTGTGGACTTCAGCTCCCAGAATTCCCCAGCAAGCATGGCATTGCCAAGGTTAGACACCCTACTTTAAGACTAATGAAAATGGCAATTCAGTATATGCTCCTGAATAGCGTCTCTTAGGCTCAGAAAGTGTGAAGTTTCTCTAGTCTGATGTTAGATAATCTTTCCATTTTGCCCTGAAGTTCTTCTCCGTGTGGCTTCATTAAGCTAGCCCTCTGAAGAACTGGAGAAAAATTGCTTCTGTCTGTGAAGCTTAAACATTGAAATATCTATAGTTTATGCTTCTGTACTCTGAAAGTGAGCTAAGTTCCGAGTCGGGGGGGGGGGGGGGGGGAAACCGCTTGGAGAGAAAAGACCAAGCAATAACGATCAAAAAATGCTGGCAAGATTAACCCTACGTAGAAAGAATTACTGAAGAAATAGAAGGTATCAATGAAACGTAAGTGACGTACACTAACAAGTTATGCCTTTAAATAGGTGAAGATGAAATATTATTATGTAGTCCAGGAATTTCTTCCTGTTAGGAAATAAAGTATTAAATAATGCCAACGGTAAAGGGAAGACAAGGCTAAAAGCTATGGAACGATAGTGCCTCGCTAAGTTAACATTTGAGTTATATATATATATAATTTCCCCAGACTATATACCGTATTTTTCAGAGTATAAGACGCACCTTTTTTCTCCCTAAAAGTGGCTGAAAATTTGGGTGTGTCTTATACTCTGAATGTAGCTTTTTCGAAGCTTTTTTTCCAGCCCTAACTAGGTGCTAATGATCTTCCCAGCTCTTACCGGCCTGCAGGCTCTTTCATTGTTACTCTCTCCAAAGAATGTTTTTCCAGCCCTAAGTCTTTGCAGGGTTTTTTTCATTGCTCTACTTGCTCTGAATAAGTTTTTTTCTAGCCCTAACCAGGTGCTAACGATCTTCCCAGCTCTTACTGGCTTGCAGGCTCTTTCATTGTTACTCTCTCCAAAGGAGGTTTTTTTAAGTCCTAACCAGGGGATAAAATAATGTGCTGAAGCTGACCAGACTAAGGACGCTAGCCAGATGAATACCTGGTAGGCAGATTTTCCCCCTATTTTCCTCCCCCAAAACTAAGGTGCGTCTTAAACTCCGGTGCGTCTTATACTCCGAAAAATACGGTATATATACAGGTAATCCACCAGGGATTAATTACAGCAAATACTTCAAAATAATGTTTTCTCAACTTCTTCCTTCTTTCCAAACACTTATAGACTGCTAAATTACAGAAACTCTAAAGATTCAATGTTGGAGATCATTTGAATTCAGCGGGGGTCCCTCATTAGTGCTGAAATTATTCCGAGAAGTTAAGTAGCAGAATGCCTCATTAGAAAGAAGTAAATGGTTATAATACAGTTAGTCTTGGATGCAGAGAACAGATTGTCCTGCTATCAGTGAATGCTTCCCCGAGCTTCATTAGATGCATTCACTCAGAAATACGTGGACATCACAAAAAGCATCTTTCATCTAAACTACTTTGTCAGGAGAAAGACAGACAGCAAGTGTCTTTAAACACTGCGATTCATTTAACGAAGTGTAATCCAGATGACAAGTAGAGGCTGAGATAAGAAGGGGAGACTTTTCCATCCTGCCCGTCCTCTCTTCTTCCCTTTGATGGTGTCAAGTGTAAAGAATCAGGACCACACATAGCATTCCTGGGGGCAATATGCTGAGACTGTAAACCGCTTAGAGAGGGCTGTAAAGCACTGTGAAGCGGTATATAAGTCTAAGTGCTAGTGCTATTCCAATTAAGATGATTTATTGTTCATGCCTATACACAGAAATGTAGTCAACTAACCGTCAGGACTAAATTGATGCTAGATAAGAGTCAACAGAATTCAAGAGAGGTTGGATTTAGAGTTTAGACCATTTGTGGGAACGTAAGGACTCTAGGCTGATTACTTGCTTAACTCTACCACCAGGCTCTTCTCCTACAGTTTGGCCTGAGTGGTCAAAACAGCTAATAGGTGCAAACAGATTGTGCAGCATCTCAAAGAAGCCGAACTCTTGACAGCTAAACATGACCCATGGGGGAAACCATTTGGAACTCAATGGAGAGACTTATGGAAGAAGCTAGACAACCATTACAAAGCTCTGCTTCTACCCTCCTGGGCTGAGAAAGCCTGGAGCATCTACTCCCAGATTTAATAAACCTCTTTGGAGGAGTCCTAAAGATATCCGGCCTCAAGTTCAAGTTGTTTTATGGATTATTACCAATCTCTTGAGTTTTACTCAGAAACCTACTGAAAGTCAAGGCGAGTTCCTACAGCTTAGATCAGGGGTCATCAAACTTTTTAAACAGAGGGCCAATTCACGGTCTCTCAGACTGTTGGGGGGCCGGATTGGGTGGCTGGGTGTGGCTAGGTGGTCATGTGACTGGGTGGGCGTGGCCAATTTAGCAGTTCAAACAATACACACAAATTAAACTTTAATTTGTTATGCTCCTGGGGGTGAAAAGCAGGTTAGTTAAGGGATGTGGCTGCCTTGGGGTGTGTATGAGGGACGTGTGTGTGTGTGTGTGTGTGTGTGTGTGTGTGTGTGTGTGTGTGTGTGTGTGTGTGTCCGTCCCTACCCCCTCTCTCTGGAAGCCGAGGCCTCCACGTGTCCCATTTTTGCCCTCCCTGGCCTCCAGTACCACTCTGCCGCCCAAAAACGGGCCTGTTTTTGGCCTCCCGAGGCCTCTGCGTGTCCTGTTTTTGGCCTCCCTGGCCTCCAGAAAACAGATGGGGGCTGGCAGGTAGGCGGGGTGATGTGGGAAGGGCAGCCTTGTGGTCCCGTGTGGGCCGGATTAATGGCTTCGGCGGGCTCTAGTTTGAGGATCCCTGGTTTAGATAATGTAAAGTTAATCAGCTCTGACCCAGTAGCCAGAGGGCCTGCTGCTTTCTGCCCCAACTGTAAATTTTGGGTAATCTTCAAAGCCAGCCCCAGGTATATCACACTAATCTGATCTAGAGGTAACAAAGGTGTGAGTTACTATTCTTAGAACCTCTTGCCCTCACCTGTCAAACAACCAATCTATCTAGCTTTATAACAATAGGCTACCCATTTGTATTCTAAGAAACACTGGATATAGCCTGTTGAGTATGTCAAGAGCCGAGGTGGCACAGTGGTTAAAATGCAGCACAGCAGTTCAGCTGTTCAAATCTCACCGGCTCAAGGTTGACTCAGCCTTCCATCCTTCCGAGGTGGGTAAAATGAGGACCCAGATTGTTGGGGGCAATATGCTGAACTCTGTAAACTGCTTAGAGAGGGCTGTAAAGCACTATGAAGTGGTATATAAGTCTAAGTGCTATGTCACTAGTTAATCCTTCAAGAGCAGTTTGAAGGTTACTTAAAAAACAACAACAACCTTTGTACTCTGGACAGGATGACATCCATTTGAGGATTTCAAAAGCGAACCTCTAAGTTACAGGATTAATACCAAGGTTGGGCTCAGGTTTTATATATACTGTAGGACGGGTGGCTGACTTTCCAGATTAATTACCAATGAAACAGGAAGAGATACCTCAAACCATGGAAGCTGATGGTGAAGACCTCTATCTAAGACTTTGACAGGAGATGCTAATAAGGATTGAGAACACTGGGCCAGACGCACCTACTTCTTGACTCCCAGTGTATCTCATTTTGAGATGTCCATTCTGTTGCTAATCTTATACAATTAGAGAACGAAGACTGAGAGATGCAACATAGCAAACACGTTGTGTTTTGAAATTTGACATTTACAACCGAGTGGGAAGTGATTTTCCTAGCTCTGAATAAAGTCAAGACTTGTAATCCAGATGAGGAGTAAGAAGTTTAAATGACACTGAAGACAACAAGAATTCAGAAGCAAAATTTTATGCAAGACTAAAGACAGTATTAAAGGCAGATTGAATATTTTTTCAGAGTGATGTTGATGGTCTGGTAGCATTGTTTGAGGCCCTCAAAATCCTTATCTATCTTTAACATAATGAAATATTTGCAGTTTTACAATAGAGTCCAACTTGAATTAAAGTGGCAGATGTTTATTGGCCAATAACTATACTAACACCTATCTGCTCCTTTTCAGCAGTTGTTTTTAGAGTTATTTGTTTTTAATCTGTTTTACTATATGTGTGATTGACTGAAATACTAAACAAAACTAAGACAACAAAGTTATGCAAAACATTTATGTATATTCCCTGGTTCACAGTACTAAGGATGAACTCCCTTAATTTCCTTCACAAGAAAAATTAACTAATATATCCAGCACTTGATTTGTTGGCATGTACTCAAGAACCTGGTTCACACTAAAGATTATACAGGTAGTCCTTGACTTATGACCACAATTGGGACTGGAATTTCAGTTATATGTCATGAAGAGCGAGGAACCCAAGTGACTGGACCTAACTTTATGACTGTTTTACAATGGTTGTTGAGCTATTCACATGGTCTTAGGTCTGAATCCATTCACCCGAACAAGTGTTTTGTGTCGTTAAAAAAAAATCAAACCATGGTTACATGACTGCAGGACCCTTCAACCAGTTGTGAAAGAGAGCTGGTCACCAAGTGCCCGAAATGCAGTCGTGTGATCCAGAGGTGGGTTCCTGCCGGTGCGGTTAATAGCTGTTGTTCGGCGCAGAGGCAAAGACGCTGCTGCCGTTCGCGGCGCGGGGGCTTTCCCCGGGCGCTGCCGCCGCCCGCATGGACACCGCCGTTTGCGTTCTTTTGCCCTCTGAGCATGCGCAAAGCGTTCTGCATGCGCAGAGGGCAAAAGAACGCAATTGGCGGCGTCCATGCGGGTGGGGAAAGCGCCCGGGGAAAGCTCCCGCACCGCGAACAGCAGCAGCGTCTTCGGCTCTGCGCCGAACAACAGCTATTAACCGCACCGGCAAAAACAGGCAGGAACCCACCTCTGGTGTGATCACCAAGGAGATTGGATAGGGCTGCACAATATTGAGGCATCCTTGGTGCTCTCTGAGCTTGATTGTTTTCTTGCAGATGTTTCATTAACGAAACTAGGTAACATCATCAGTGCACTGATGATGTCACCAAGTTGGGTAACAAAACGTCTACAAGAAAACAACCAAGCTCAGAGAGCACCAAGGACCCCTCATTGCAACCCTGAGCTACAAATATCCTTCTTTATTTGCACAACTTTTTACGATGGCCAGAAGTCTCTTTATGAGACCTTTCCGAAGCCATAATTCCAAATGGTTGAGAAATGATTGGTCATAAGTCGAGGATGACTTGTATCTGACTTCCATGAAGCATAAATCAGAAAAAAAAAACCCAGGGCTACTGAAATGTAAACCTTTTTGTGTGTTCTGAAGGCAAAAGCAAAGATACGAACCTTTTGATAGTTCTTCCTAACGAACATTCCTCGGGTGAAGGATTGGATCGTGATAGCTGCTTGACGGATGGCTTGGTAGGCCCGGCGTATCCTTAACATTCGATATTGTTTCTGGAAAATAATGGCAGCTCTCGTTTTCCTTAGATGATCTGCCAATCTGCAGAAGAGCGAGGGGGATAAAGGTTTAGCAACGATAAATAAGAAGGACAACACAAACCAATTGTTTCTAAAATAAGTGCTCCTGTACTGATTTTCTGTCACTCTGTTGTTCTTTCCTCCAAGTTTTTTTTTTTAACTCCATCCTGTTTCCAACAGAGACTGAACAATTGTTGGCGATGGATTGTGGCTGGTCTTGAATGGACATCTTTTGCAGAAGTGAGTTATTGCCCACAATTCCTTTAACTCCCCCTGGGAGTTGGGCGGCATATAAATCCATTTAAATAAATAAAAAAATAAATAAATAAGTGTGCTGTTGCCTTCTTCATGTTCCTTGGTTTTGACAGTAAGTCAATAGTGGCCCCAATTGCATAACAGCCATAACAGTTATTAAAAAAACACACACACAATTTCCACTTCATTTATTTATTTGTTTCACTTCCTACTTCTTCTCCGGAAAGCTCAACACAACATGCTTCACACAGAGTAGTAATGTGTGGGTGCTTCATCTTAGGCTCATGATATGTGATGGAATAGACTGCATTGGTCTCCAACCTTGGCAACTTTAAGACTCGTGGACTTCAACTCCCAGAATTCCTCAGCCAGCTTCAGCTTTGCTGGCTGAGGAATTCTGGGAGTTGAAGTCCACGAGTCTTAAAGTTGCCAAGGTTGGAGACCACTGGAATAGAGCAAGGAAGTGGATTCCTAGGAGAGAGGGGCTGCAGTCCAGAGGAGTAAGAGGCAACTCAGCCCAGAGTTGTGTGTGTGTGTGTGTGTGTGTGTGTGTGTGTGTGTGTTGTATGTGAGAGAAAAAGAGTAAAGACTCCCTAATACAGACTTACGATCACAATGGAGGCCAAAATCTCTATTGCTAAGTGAGACATTTGTTAAGTGAATTTTGCCCCATTTTACGACCTTTCTTGCCACAGTCGTTAAGTGAATCACTGCAGGTGTTAAGCTAGTAACACGGTTCTTAAGTGAATCTGGCTTCCCCATTGTCTTTGCTTGTCAGAAAGTCGCAAAAAGGGATCACAGGACCCCGGGACACTGCAACTGTCATAAATATGAATCAGGTGCCAAGTGTGTAAATTTTGATCACGTGATCTTGAGGAAGCTGCAATGATTGTAAGTGTGAAGAATGGTCATAAGTCACTTTTTTTCAGTGCCGTTGTAACATTGAACAGTCACTAAATGAACTATTGCAAGTCGTGCACTACCTGCAGCTCATAAAGTAGATTGTAGATGCAGATAGTAGAATCCTCAGTCTGGCAAGATTGCGTCTATAGCAGTGGGTGGGTTGCTATCGGTTTGCCCCGGTTCGGGCGAACCGGTAGCGGTGGTGGCAGACTCCACCCCCCTGCCCGGACATCATCATGGACGATCTGCGCATGTGCAGAAGCGCCGCGCGTGAGCAAAGCGAGCACGCACCTGTGCTCACAGTTCCAAACCGGTAGCGAAGGTAAGTGAAATCCATTACTGGTCTATAGGTGTGAAACAAAGAAGCACTAAGCTTAGAAGAATTGCCACATACCATTCTTGGCTTAGGGCCTGACATGATAAGCATATAGGGTAGATTGGGCTAAGGTTCTGGTTCAATGCTATCCAGTGAGTGAAGGTTTGAAGCCAGGTTTTCCTGGGCTTAACGCAACACTGAGCATTGCACCACACTGATCTGCATAGCTTTTCTCATTCTTCTTCGAAATAGTCATCTTCCATTTCTAAAAAAATGTTTTGACCTCTCTCTGAATATTTTCACACCACTGCTTGTACCATTTCAAAATTAATTTTGGACAAGTTTGACTTCACAACCTCATCCACTCTATTAATAAATTTATTTATTTATTTATATCCTGCCTTTATTATTTTTACAAATAACTCAAGGCAGCCAACCTATCCAACACACCTTCCTCCTCTTATTTTCCCTACAACAACTCTTCAGGTGGGTTGGGCTGAAAGAGAGTGACTGGCCCAAACGTCGCCCAACCGGCTTTCATGCCTAAGGCGGGACTAGAACTCCCAGTCTCCTGGTGATTGGCCCAAAGTCACCCAGCTGGCTTTCATGCCTAAGGCGGGACTAGAACTTCCAGTCTCCTGGTGATTGGCCCAAAGTCATCCGGCTGGCTTTCATGCCTAAGGCGGGACTAGAACTTCCAGTCTCCTGGCGATTGGCCCAAAGTCACCCAGCTGGCTTTCATGGCTAAGGCGGGACTTGAATTCACTGTTTCCCGCTTTCTAGCCTGATGCCTTAATCACTAGACCAAACATTGAATTAATAAAAATGACAGCCCCACTGAAGATGTTTTCCTTTGAATTGCTCTAGCTCTACAAAGTTTGTGGAGAATTCATTTTTATGTCAGTGGAAAGTTTTACTATTTCAACCCTATTTTCTAGACTCAAAACAACCATTATTCTCCATCACTACATCCAATAAAGTTTTATTGCATTTTGTCTGAATGTATCTCTCCCACGCCAATTTAGCCGCTATAGTAACATTCAACTTTGGTCTCAACTTTTGTGGAAAATGTCTGGTTACAGGTAGTCCACAACATATGACCAAAACTGAGCCCAGAATTACAGTTAGTAAGTGATTACAGGTCATCCTGTGACTGGACTCAATGTTACAACATTTTTTTTGTAGCAATCATTAAAAAAACACAGCAATCATTAAGTGAATGCTGCAGTCATTAAACGAATCCATTTTTACCCAATGAGTGATTTTTGTCAGAAACCAGAAGCAAACACTAGAAACCGGAAAACCCCTCCTCATAAAAGTGAGCCAGTTGCCTAGCACTCAAAATGTGATCGTGTGATCCTGTTGGGGGAGGGGCAGCAGTCATAACTTTGAAATCAGATCATAAGACGGTTTGGAGGGGGGGGTCTGTTCTAACCTTGAACAGTTGCTAGGCAACAGGACTTAACTCAAGGACTAGCTCAGAGGTGGGTTCCTGCCGGTACGCTCTTACCTGTTGGTCGCCGCAGAACCGAAGAAGCCGGTGGTGTTCGCGGCGCAGGGCTTCCCCTGCCCGCTTTCCCCCGCCCGCCTAGATGCCGCCATTTGCGTTTTTTTGCCCTCTGCGCATGCGCAAAGCGTTCTGCTTGCGCAGAGAGCAAAAGAACGCAAATGGCAGCTGCTGCTACTCTGGGTCTGAGAGGGTAAGTGGCCGGGCTAGCCAGTCGCCACGTTCTTTGCCCTGTTTTCAGGCTGAAAAGCTGCCGGACACTTTGGGGAGAGGGATCGCTGCTGAGCACTCTCTCTCCTGGCGAGGTGGGTGGGAGACTTCGGAAGCGGGTGGCCCTTGGTGGAGACGGAAGAGGCTTCATTTGAGCGTGGGTCAGTGTGGGGCGCACACACCTGTGTGTCCCGTTCCCACTCGGTGCGGCGAACCACGCATGGATGGCTTCGGGGAATCCCTTTTTGTTCGGTTCTCTCGTCCGCCGGACAATGCCCAAGAGTGGAGATGGGGGGTTTGCATTGGAAGCCCCCTCCGTCCCTAAAGGTCTTCCTTCCTTTCAACTCCTTAAAGTAGATTTCGGGGATGGGGGGTACATCTGGATTCCATGCTGCTTGCGCCTATTGCAGAGTGGAAGTGTGTGTGTGTGTGTGTGTGTGTGTGTGTGTGTGTGTGTGTGTGTGTGTGTGTGAAAAACCTCAAAATTTCTGAAGCCCCCTTTTTTCCTCGTCAATCCACTCCAGTGTTCAACTCGGATGCTGCCCTTGATTCCAGTTGGGGAAAGGGGCTGGTTGGTGGTCGCTTCCTTTGTTTCTTGAATGCCACGTCTAATTGTTCGGCTTGGGCTGTTTTTTTATTTTTGCATCTGGCTCGCTCAAATGGATTGCAGTGCTTAAAAAAGGCAGCTAAATAGCTACATCATCACTCTTCCCTCTCTCTCTCTCTCTCTTTCCCCCCCACCTCCTTTCTTTTCCTTTTGCCCTCATTCTTCTCTCCCGTGAGCGCGCGGGAGTTCCAGCCCACCTGCATGCCCTGCCGCGAGGTGGATGGGTGGGTGGGTGGCTGATTGAGTGGCTGAGAAGGGAGAATGATTGACAGCCGGCGGGCAGAGAGCTCTGCCGCGCCGAACTGCCCGTGAGCAGCGGGGCGACGGTGTCTTGTTGGGGAAGCACCCGAGGTGCCAGCCCATGATAGGGGACATGCCAGCACATGCCAGCCCATGACATGCCGCTGCAGCGCAGTTCCTGGATGGCGGAGAGCCCAGGCAAGTTCTGCCCCCACCGCCGCCGGTGCTGGACGCGTCCGCGCAGGAGAACTCCCCAGGAAGGGCTGCGTCTATGTGCCCAGATCAGGTGTGTGTGTGTGTGCGTGTGTGTGTGTGTGAGAGAGAGAGAGAGAAAGAGAGAGGGAGGGAGGGAGGGAGGGAGGGAGGGAGAAAGAGGAAAGGAGAGAGAGAAAATAAAGAGAGATAAGAAAGAGAAAGAGAGAAAGAAAGAAAAAGAAGGAAAGAGAGAGAGAAAGAAAGGAAAGGAGGAAAGGAAAGAAAAGAAAAGGAAAGGAAGAAAGAAGAAAGAAGAAAGAAGAAAGAAGAAAGAAGAAAGAAAGAAAGAAAGAAAGAAAGAAAGAAAGAAAGAAAGAAAGAAAGAAAGAAAGAAAGAAAGAAAGAAAGAAAGAAAAACTTATGATCACAATTGAGCCCAAAATTTTGGTTGCTAAGCAAGAGCGTTGTTCAGTGAGTTTCACCACATTTTACAAGTTGGCCATGCCCACTCGATCATCTGCCCACCAAGCATGCCCACCCGGACACATGACCATCAAGTGTGCCCAACAAGTCACCTGACCTACAAGCCACGCCCACATGAAGCAACACCCACATGACCTCCAAACCACGCCCCCAAAATAAGCCACACCCACAAAACTGGTAGGGAAAATTTTTAGATTTCACCACTGGCGGGGCCACGAGCTCCCGTGAAGCTTGTGTGAGTGGGGCTGCAACCGCTTGTGCAAGTGGGGTTGTGCATGCGCGCACGCTACCTAGGCCTTTGCACGGCCCACTTGTGAATAGGATGCCGGCCAATAGTGGGCCGTGGCCCTCAGGCTGGGGACCACTGCAGCAGAGGAATGGTAGCAAGGAACTCAGAAAATCTTGAAAAATTTAAACATTTCTACTTATATTTTTTACAAATGACCTTTCTTTGCGTACTTTCCATCACAGCAACTGTCACATTGTTTTTCCCCAGTGCACCAGACAAGGATATGAGCTAAAAACTATGACTGGGGGCATTAGCAATTTATTCTATTTCCTTTGTGGTAGAATGAGCATAAAGAGAATTTTATTACTCTAGTACCTGTGGCAGTTCAGAGAGCAGGACGCTGAATAATATTCTCTGAGTTTTTGTTTTTTACCATCCAGATAATTTTTATACAGTAATTCTTAAATATATATATCCTTTTTTGTTGAGGTTCTTTCTTTCTTTTTATTTATTTTTTGTATGTTTTGTGATTGGGTTAATTGTAGTAACTGGTTTTTTTTGGTTAGGTGGAATCATGAAAAGAAATGCCATAGAAATTGCTTGTATCCCAGGCCGTTTCCCAATTTATGAATAAAATAGCTTATTATTGAGAGAGAGAAAAATCCTAGAAGAACAGTTTAATAACTGCTAGTGCCACCAGGCTTGAAATTTTGGGATTGGACAACCTACAACTACGCTACCTACGGTCTGATCTAAGCATAGCACACAAATAGCAATAGCATTTAGACTTATATACCGCTTCATAGTGCTTTACAGCCCTCTCTTAAGCGGTTTAAAGAGTTCAGCCTATTGCCCCCAACAATCTGGGTCCTCATTTTACCCACCTCAGAAGGATGGAAGGCTGAGTCAACCTTGAGCCGGTGAGAATTGAACAGCTGAACTGCTGAACTAGCAGTCAGCTGAAGTAGGTTGCAGTGCTGCACTTTAACCTACCTGTCGAAGACTACTTCAGCTTCAACCGCAATAATACACGAGCACACAATAGATACAAACTCAAGGTAAACTGCTCCAAACTCGATTGCAGAAAATACGACTTCAGCAATAGAGTGGTCAATGCCTGGAATGCTCTACCTGACTCCGTTGTTACTTCATCAAGCCCCCATAGCTTCAACCTTAAACGGTCTATCATGGACCTCACCCCATTCCTAACAGGTCTGTAACAGTAGTGGGTTCTAAAACCCGTTGCTACCGGTTTGCGCTCGTGCTCGTGCAACGCTTCTGAGCATGCGCATAAGTGTCCCAAGCGGCTGGGCGGAGCCTCCCGCCGCCGCTACCGGTTTATAGAACAGGGCCGAACCGGGAGCAACCCACCGATGGTCTGTAAAGGGCGTGCATAAGCGCACCAGCGTGCCTACCGTCCCTGTCCTACTGTCCCGATTTATTCTTACCCTGTATTTATTGTATTCATATTCATGTTTATACTTATACCTGTTTATTTATTTATTTATTTATTTACATTTATATACCGCCTCACAGTGCAAGCACTCTCTAAGCGGTTTACACCAGTAAGCAATGTATATTTATATTGCCCCCAACAATCTGGGTCCTCATTTTACCTACCTCGGAAGGATGGAAGGCTGAGTCAACCTTGAGCCGGTGAGATTTGAACCGCTGACCTGTGGATCACAGTCAGCTAAAGTGGCCTGCAGTACCTGCCTCTAACCGCTGCACCACCTCGGCTCTTGTTATCTTATGTTTGACAAACTAACTAACAACTAAATAAATGATAGATTCAGCTTTACCAGATATGCTCACCGTAGGCTGGATAGCTATCGGTCTGGAGTAGCTTAAATATGCATTCCTGTATGGAGCAGAGCATAGGACTCAGGGGCTAAATGGTCTTTAAGCTCTCTTATACCATTCATATATAGTTCATATATCTAATTTTCAACCTTGCTCGGATAAGAAATGTATTTCTTTCATTATTCTAAAACTGAAGCTCTCCAATTTGATAGTTTCCATATATAAAGGAGTCTCTGTGGATTTTACTCTGCTAGTCATTGCTGACTGTAAGGGGCGGGTGCTCACCTCTGTTTCAAGGCCATTGAGCCAGCACTGTCTGAAGAGATTTCCGCAGTCATGTGGCCAGCATGATGTCAAAGAGCACTGTTACCTTCCCACCAAAGTGGTACCTATTTATCTACTCACATTTTCATGCTTTCCAACTGCTAGATTGGCAGGAGCTGGGGAGAGGATGGGAGTTCACCCCGTCGTGCTGCACTCGGGTCTCGAACCTGGGCTGCCGGCTTTCCAGCTGACAAGCCCAGTGTCTTAACCAGTAAGCCACAAATTCCCACATTTCTAGCAAGCAAATTCTCTTGGGGAAAATGTTCGCTTTATGCTCACCTGCGTGCCAGATATCCTCGGGTGAACCTCTGGATACTTAAAGCTGCCTCCCTGGTTTTCCTGTACTTTCTTCTCTGCAACCAGCCACGCACGGTCTTCTGTATCATGATGGTGGCAGCCCGGAACTTATCTGCCCGCAATTTTTCCAAGTAGGCCACCTGGCCAGCACGGAAAAAGATCTTTGTACATCCAAATTGAAACTGGTCAGGATCCTTGGAAAAGTATAAAAGGAAAACGGAGAGTTTTTAAAACCATTTCTTCCTTCCTTCCTTCTCCCTAGTTTCCCCTCCCTCCTCCCTAGTTTTTCCTTCCTTCCTTCCTTCTTTTCCTTCCTTCGCCATAGTTTCCCCTCCCTCCCCCCTCCCTAGTTTTTCTTTCTTTCCTTCTTTCCTTCCTTCCTTCCCCCTAGTTTCCCCTCCCTTTCTTCCCCCTCCCTAGTTTTTCTTTCTTTCTTTCTTTCTTTCTTTCTTTCTTTCTTTCTTTCTTTCTTTCTTTCTTTCTTTCTTTCTTTCTTTCTTTCTTTCTCTTTCTTTCTTTCCTTCCTTCCCCCTAGTTTCCCCTCCTTCCCTTCCCCCTCCCTAGTTTTTCCTTCCTTCCTTCCTCTCCCTCCCTCTCCTTCCACCAAATTTGAGCATACCATTGTTTAGTGCAATATGTGACCTAATCCAAGTGTTTTGCTTGGCTGAATCACATACAAATAAAATATGATAGAACAAATAAGATGTATCCAAATTGGCACTTAACAAAGTATGGTTAGAATAGGAACATGATTATAGGCAAATATTTTTTCAGTAAGGAGCAGAATTCAGCTATATTAAAATGATTCTTCCAGACAAGTTAGTAATTCCATTGATCCCATCATTCTTTGGATTATATCAGTCATATAGTCCAAAGCACCTGAAAAATCTTTGCCACTTATTCAAAATCATTGCAACTTCTTTGTCAGTATTCGGACAAAGAAGTTGCAATGATTTTGAATAAGTAGCAAAGATTTTTCACGTGCTTTGGACTATAGTTAAACAGAGAGGTAGAATTAGGGATTTAGGACTATAATGATGCTGGATCATGTGCCAATCTGATTGGTTGGTTGATTACTCTAATAATATGCAGTAGCTCTGACATCTTACCTTAATTAGGCTTTCCAATAACGTTTTACAAATCAGTGTCTTATCTTTCTTTTTTGAAATACTTTTGTCTTTCATAAGCACTCGATACCGATTCAAGAAGTCATGGTAGGTCCACCTAAAGAAAATTACAATAAACCAGAAATCAGTGGGGAGACATTAAATCAAATAAGTGAGTGGGGCAGCCTTCTTTGATGGTGAGTGCTAAAAACTGAGAGCAAAACTGTTATCATATACCCTAAGACCGTGGTGGCGAACTTATGGCACGTGTGCCACAGGTGGCACGCGGAGCCATTTCGCCTGGCACGCCACGGGTCCGTCACTCTACTTCCGGGTTTCTGGCGCGCATGCGCAGAGCTACCTGAAACCCGAAACCGAACTTTGGCTTCTTCACTTCGGCTGCTTGCAAAGCTCAAGCGAATCTTTCCCTTCTCCCTTCAGCTGCCGCTGCTGCCGCTCTTCTGGGGTGGTGGGGAAGGAGAGAGCCTGCTGCCGGCAGGAGAAAAGCGGCTCCAAGCGAGGAGCCCCGGCAAGACCGCATGTTTGGAGGTTCTCCAGACGGCACAGGTAGCCCACCATCCCCACCCGGAGCGCGAGGCTGACAGCAGGAGGAGGAGGGGGCGGTTGCGCAGGCTGGGCGGCTCGCGGAACCGCCCCCTCCTCCTGCTGCTGCCAGCCTCGCAATCCTGCTGCTGCCCGGAGTGCGAGGCTGGCAGCAGGAGGAGGAGGGGGCGGTTGCGCGTGCGCAGATGTGCGCATGCGCAGTGCGGGCGCGTGCATGGTGCGGGCGCGTGCATGTGGGTGTGGGTGCGCATGCGCAGGGGGGGCACGCATTGCATTTTGGGTAGTGGCATGCGGGAGCGCTGGTGGGTGTGCGCGCGCGTATTTTTGGCACGCGAGCTGAAAAAGGTTCGCCACCACTGCCCTAAGATGTATTTAATAATTTGGAAAATTGGTATACTGATCAAGGAGAATATTTGCAGCTCAGAATTGAAATGAGGGGTCCGTGGTGCTCTCTGAGCTTGGTTGTTTTCTTGCAGACGTTTCATTACTCAAAAGTGCATCATTAGCGCTGATGATGTTACCTAGTTGGGTAATGAAACGTCTGCAACAAAACAACCAAGCTCAGAGACCACCAAGGACCCTTCAAAAATGTTATAGCTGCCGATATTAAGTGCATACCTTTGGGTGGCTCACAATACTTACAAAGACCATATAAACACTCATAACCGAGTAAAACAATACAGTCTAGGGGGGGGAAACAAGAACATAGGCATCACATAAGACTTTCATAAGATACACCCACAGGGACAAATTGGGAAAAGCCAAGGCTATACAGCCTTCTGGAGGGCTAAGATGAATCTTGGGATGTGGAGGCTATTTCTGAGAGCAATTTCCCCCACTGTTTTCTATCTGCCAATCAGTCCTTCTCAAGGGGATATTGCAAGTCTTGTTTATCAGGGAAGACTGCTTAGTGAATGTTCAAAGTTATAAAGAACTCCCAAAAGATACTTATGATCCAGATTTTAAAATCTGACAATGGACTCGCTCTCTCCTCCCCGCCAACCTCATGTGCTTGCATTTATGGCTGTTTGCAGCATCCAAGTGTCACATGATCATAATTTATGGGGTGTGTGTTTTTTTTTAAAAAAAATGGAAACTAGCATTTACTTCCAGTTTCTGGCAAAAGAGCAATGGGTTAGCTTAATGACTGTAGCATGCGCTTAACGACCACCACAAAAAATGTCATAAAATCAGGTCGGTCACCCATCTAATGACTGATGTGACTTACGACCATAATTTCAGGCGCCATTACAGTCATGTTGAGGACTAGCTATAAACAGAAAGGAGGAAATGGGATTTCAGTTTATTCAGCCAGTAAATGAGAAGCGTAAACAAATAAGGCATAAAGCACCAAACTTAATTCAATAACTGAATTATAGAATTTCTGTTCAGATAGTCCTCAACTTACAATAGTTCGTTTAGTGACCGTTTGAAGTTACAATGGCACTGAAAGTGACTTATGACCGTTTTTCACACTTACAACCACTGCAGCATCCCCCTGGTCATGTGATCAAAATTCAGAAGCTTGGCAACTGACTCATATTTATGACGGTTGCAGTGTTCCGGGTTTATGTCATCCCCTTTTGTGACCATCTGACAAACAAAGTCAATGGGGAAACCAGATTCCCTTAACTGTGTTACTAAAGGTCATAAAATGGGGCAAAATTCACTTAACAACTGTCTCACTGAGCAACATAAATTTTGGGCGGAATTGTGGTCATAAATGCAGAAGAAAAAGCTTCCTGTCGATCTTTTCAAGCAGTGCATTTGCTACGGTACCAAAATGTGACCAGTTCTGTGGTCTTTTAGTTCCGATTAAACATTTAAATTAAATCTTTGGATAAAAGAAATTAGGAGGTGGTGCCAAGCCTCAAGCAGACTATGTCAGAGCTCTCATCCAAAGAGATGGCTGGAACAATATTTTAATTCTTGGAGGGAGCATCTCCTGCCATGACGTTTAGATTTAGAACCTCCAGACTGGATTGTGAAATTGGCTCTTTGTCTGCCAAGTTTTATTTAGCCCACTGCAAATGAAAGCCTCTGAGTTATGGACCCCTCAGAACGAAGGGAGTCTGGGACTGCCAACTGATGCTTTAATTAAGTGCAGGCAAAAGGGAGAAAAGAGAAAAGAAGAGAGAACTTGAAAGCCTGGAGGACTGCTAAAAATTGGATGAGGCAATGTATATGCTTTATAGCAGGAGTATCCAATTTGAGAAACTTTTAAGGCTTGTGGACTTCAACTCCCAGAATTCCCCAGCCAGCATTCATCTTAAAAGTTGCCGACTTGGAAGAACATTGGTGTCAGTGTGGGAGACATTTGCGTACACTGCCCAGGGTCTTTGCTAAGACTTTTATAGGGTACCAGTTTAATTAAATAATTAGTTTACTTGGCAGGCTGCACATATTTAATGTTCTTTTCAGTACAAATGTTGGTAGAATCTCTAAGGAGCAGGCATGAGGTAAATCTTAGGTCAGTGATGGCGAACCTTTTATGCTCGGGTGCCAAAAGGATGCGTGCACGTGCCCACACCCATAATGCAATGCCCTCCTCCCCATGCATGCACACATAACCCCCCGCACTGCCCCCCCACGTATGCGTGCAGGTCTCACTGAAGCCTCCAGACTTCCGGTTGGCCCGTTGGGTCCGTTTTTTGCCATCCACTGGCTCTGTAGGCTTTCCTGAAACCTGGTGAAAAACGGCCCAACAGGCCTACCAGAAGTTCATTTCCAAACTTCTGGTTGGCCTGTTGGGTCCATTTTTCGCCATCCACAGGCTCCGGAGGCTTTCCTGAAGCCTGGGGAGGGCAAAAACGGCTTTCCCCTGCCCTCTGGAAGGCTGAAAATCAGCTGGCCAGTGCACACATGCGCACTGGAGCTGACATAGGGCAAAGCCTCACGTGCCCTCAGATATGGTTCAGTGTGCCACCTGTGGGACGCATGCCATAGGTTCGCCATCACGGGTATAGGTTCTCCTGCTTGAGCAGAGGGCTGGACTAGAAGACCTCCAATGTCCCTTCCAGCTCATTCTATTCCTACTCCTACTCCCAATTCCATTCCATTCCATTCCATTCTATTATTACCCAGGTTCCGATGGAACTGTGCCTTCAAAAATGGGGTGTTAACTACAACATGCAATTGCTGAGGTTTCAGTAGTTAATTATATCCCAAATTGCATTTCCTTAGAGTATCTAATTAGTAATGCCTCATTTTTTTGGGATGCAGGACAACTTTATATAGGATAAGCACAAAAGAGCTACAAATGAACAGACTAAGTAGCAATAAAAAGGGTAAACTGAGATAATTTGGAGAAATGTTTCTTTATTGAGATCCCTCAGAACTTCCAGTCCAAATTTTTAAAACTTTCAGATCAATTCTAAAAACAATACACAATATGTTAAGTTTTGATTAAAATGTAAAGGGACAGTCCCCCCAATATTTATCTGGATTTTTCAGTTCTCCCAAATTAAACCAGTCATGCTTGTGTTAGGCATTCCCAAATTCCACAGGGCAAACTTAATCGACTTTAAGCCTTTCGCCATCAATATGGCTTAGACCCTCTTTATTAACAAAAAGGCAGAAATAAACTCACACTAACTGGAGAAAGCAAAAGGAGAAGAAATAGTCTTTGATCTCTCACATGGATATTGTTCCTTGTTCTTTGCTAAGATGCAATATGCTATGAAAAGAAAGGCTGAATGGAGAAGCCGGTTTCAGCCTAGATCAGGGGTCTCCAAACTTGGCAACTTTAAGATTTGTGGACTTCAACTCCCAGAATTCCTCAGTCATATCATAATTGGTGTCATGATATGTTGGAAGACTGGGGCCAGAGATACTCCCTAGAGTAGGGGTGTCAAACCCGATTGCATCGGGGGCTAATGGTGACGTATCAGGCCATATGGGGATGTTTTTTGCCTTTGTGGAGCCGGGGTGGGCATGGCCTGTGTGGGCCATATCCGGCCCACAGGCCGCCAGTTTGACAGGCCTGCCCTAGAGAACAGCTGGATAAGAGACAGCAAAGTCTGTAGCTGCACACTGAATGGAGCAAGAAGCTTAAGAGGATCCCACCCTAAGTTCTCAGACTGTAAAGCTGATGGCGGGAGAACTGTACTTTCAAACTTGAAAGATTCTATTAGTGTAGGTTTACAATAAAGTAGAATTAGTTTATCTGGTTGTGTTTCCTGTCTGGTTTGCCTAGTAACGTTGACAATTCCTTTCCTTCTTTCCTTTCCTTTCCTTTCCTTTCCTTTCCCCTTTCCTTTCCTTTTTTCCTTTCCTTTCTCCTTTCCTTTCCTTTCCTCTCCCGTCTCCTCTCCCTTTCCCTCCCCTTTCCTTTACCATCTTTATTTCTATTGTTTTGTGCTATTTTCTTGTTTTTAAATGTGTTCAACAATTTGTAAACTGCTCAGAGTTGTTGGGAGTCAGGCAGATTATTTCAGGCAGGTGATTCTATACACTGCCATATGAAATCATAGCTGTCTGTCTTTAGGTGGTGTTGATATGCATCAAGTTCCTCCCAAGAATCCAGGATGTTCTGTTCTCCCGTGTCAATTTCTTACCAGGAAGTTACACTTTGTGCCTCTGTATTTCCTTCATCTGGTTCTTTTGATATTTTCACCCTGTCAGTTAATTGGCTTAATCTTTCCTAGAGCACAAATGTCATCACAATCCACTCCTTTTATCATTATGACACGATTACAATACTTTGTTCAAGAAATGTATATAAATTACTTTTGGACTCTGTACTGTTTTAACTAAGAAAAACTTCCGTAAAATAAGTTACCTTTGCCTTACAGTTGTACATCTGATGTTTAAACGTTTCCCCCCCATAACACTGGTTTGGAAACAACTTCCTGTTCCAACATTCATTAATTTGAGAACAGCTGCTTTAAACCTAAAGTGGACTTTTTTTGCTGATTTTCAGGGTTGATTACTTTTCTCTCTCTTTCATTTTAAGTTATCTTCTACTCTTGTGCAACGATCCAAACTGAAACTGGTCTTTTCAGTTTAAATCAAATAAGATGCAGTGATGTAATTATTTCAAGAGACAAGAAAATCACCAGGAAACTCTGGGGTAAAGATTCCTACAAAACTAATGTGGAACATTTTAAATTCCTCCATTATATCAGGCTCCAAAACCAAAGAAGACCCATTGTGATTCTTCCTAGCAGATTTATTTATTATTTCTCACCCATAGACAGAGTCTTGCCAAACTAAAGCATTCTACCATCCCATAAAGCAAATACTCTGGGAACTATTAGGGAGGAGTTGTCTTCACCCTCATTCTCTCACGAGAACCATTTGACCTGAGTTGTCTCTTACTCCTCTGAAATGTACCCCCTCCCTCCTGGGAATTCAGACTACATTCCATCACAGTTATCACTGGAAAGCTTTAACACTGAACATGCACTGCAGATCTTTTTTTAAAAAAAACCTTAAGTCTGTCTTTCTTTTTAAGGCCATTTCACATGCACATCAAAGCCCTATAATGAAAGGACAACATCCCCAATGAGTGTTTGCTGTTCTTTGTGTCCCCATGAAGGAAAACGGAAGGGCTTTCTCTAACATTTCAGCTTCAGTGAAGGATGGCAAAGCTTCAGAATGCTACTAGTTGAGATCAAAGTGCTATTCTAGTCTGTTCCTGACTTTGTGTCAGAATGGTCAAACATCTGGCAACTCCAAATCTCAACCAACAAATGCTCTGTCCTACGCATTGGCAAAAAAAAATCAGAAAACCAAATACAAGCTGAATAGACAAGACCTTGCAGACGACCCTCACTCTGTCAAAGACCTTGGAATACTCATATCAAATGACCTAAGTGCCAAAGCCCACTGCAACAACATCGCCAAAAAGGCTTCAAGAGTTGTTAACCTAATCTTACGTAGCTTCTTCTCCGGTAATATCACACCACTAACCAGAGCATACAAAACATTCACCAGACCAATCCTTGAATACAGCTCATCTGTCTGGAACCCATACCGCATATCGGACATAAATGTCCAGAGATACTTTACGAGAAGAGCCCTCCACTCCTCTACTTGCAACAGAATACCTTACGCAACCAGATTTGAAATCCTGGGCTTAGAAAGCTTAGAACTACGTCGCCTTCGGCACGACCTAAGCATAGCTCATAAAATTATCTGCTACAACGTCCTTTCTGTCAACGACTACTTCACCTTCAACCAAAACAATACACAAGCACACAACAGATACAAACTCAAAGTGAACCGCTCCAAACTTGACTGTAGAAAATACGACTTTAGACAATGTAGATGGATCCATTCAACGGTATTTTTTCGGGGATTAAATAAGAATTTCAGGAACGGAAGAACAAATCAGTTGTCCCAAATTTTTTTTAAAAAAAAAATATTGGAAGAAAAAGGAGACAGTACACGACAAACTCCATTTGTGACTCGGATAGCGCAGTGGCAGCCACGCCAAATCACAAGGACCCTGAAACACCAAGAACATCTTTTCATGTCTCAGCGCACAAGCCGTCAATCTCTGCAGAGAAAAATGGCACACTGTAGGTAGGGCTTCGTTAAGGAATTCTGCTGACAGTCAGAAGTGATGGAAGGCCACAGGGCAGACTCACTCCGAAGCAAATTGGCTCAGATCTTGCGTCTAAAATGACTGCCCTGATGATTACACTGAAGGTATCATTCTTACAAGCTGTCAAGTTTAAACCAGTAAATTCTCTCTATTATTTTGACAGGTTACAATAAATATTATATAAAGGTCTTCCATTACTTTGAGAATGGAGGCTGAAATCTGTTAAACAATTCCCCAAACTAACAGAGGAAGGAGGGAATTTCCTAGTAAGATCTGCTGAACTTTACCGTAAGAAGTTTACTGTAGGAGAAAGATGATTGATAGCTTTCTATTGTGCTAGTCCAGTGGCGCAGGAGGAATTCCTTATGAAATGCCTGCAGATAGTCCTTGACTTACAACCACAAGGGAGTTCAACATTTCTGTTGCTAAGCGAGACAGATAAGTGAGTTTTGCCCCATTTTATGACCTTTCTTGCCACAGTTGTTAAGTGAATCTTGCAGTTGTTAACTTAGGAACAAGGCTGTTAAGTGAATTGGGCTGTCCTGTTGACTTTGCTTGTCAGAAGGTCGCAAAAGCTGATCACACGACACCGGGACATTGCAACTGGCATAAGTACATGTCAGTGGCCAAGTGTCAGAATTTTGATCACATGACCATGGGGATGCTCCAACAGTCATAAGTGTGAAAAATGGTCCAAGAGTCATTTGTTTCAGAGCCTTTGTAACTTTGAACAGTCACTACATGGACTGTTGTGAGTCAAGGCCTACCTGTAATAAGCTAACCTGAATTGTCTATATCAGTGATGGCGAACCTTTTTTGGCTTGGGTGCCAAAAAGGAGTGCGCACGTTCGCGATAGCGTGCACGCGGATGCCCACACCCATAATGCAATGCCCTCCCTCTGCGCATGCGCACAACCCCCGCATTGCGCCCCCCCCCCCCGCGCATGCGCACAGGCCTTACTGAAGCTGTGTTCAGTGGCTCGCGTGCCCTCAGATCTGGAGCTCTGTTATCAGCTGCAGAGGCCTTTCCTATTTGCTAAAGGCCTTTCCTGAAGGCCTCTCTAGCCGATAATAGAGTTCTGGATCGATCTGCAGCTCTGTTATCGGCTGCAGAGGCCTTCAGAAAAGCCTTGCCAGCTGCAGAAGAAATGGGCCGAGGTTTGGGAGACCTGGCTACAACTGTCCAAAGTCGAAGAAGTTCCTGAAGACCTCTGACAGCGAAAAGGAGGCTGGGGGTGACGCACACAAGTGAACTTCCGGTTGGGCTGTTTTTCACCGTCCCCAGGCTTCAGGAGGCTTTCCTGAAGCCTGGGGACAGTGAAAATGGCTGAAAATCAGGTTGGAAATCAGCTGGCCAGCACGCACATGCGCGCTGGAGCTGACATAGGGCAACGCCTTGCGTGCCCTCAGATATGGCTCCGCATGCCACCTGTGGCACGCGTGCCATAGGTTCGCCATCACTGGTCTATATACTTCTTGGTACAATGTTATCTAGAATTCCCTATTGCAGGTATCAAAGAAAAAAACCTTCTCTACTCTGTCTGGCGATGTCTGGTGGACCATGCCTGGAGGACTTTCAACTCATATGAATCGGCTTTTTAGTTTTTACAATTTCTGAGCCAAGAGCTGTATTTTAACTGAGGGGTATGCTGATGGCTACATTCCAAAAATGTATGGCTACATTCCAAAAACTGGCAACAAGAACAAATTGTAAATTGGATTTAATTTACGTACTCTGCGTGTACATCACTATTTGGTGCGTGCCTCCTGGTTGGTGACATGTTAGCAAATCAGATGAGTTTGTAAAATCTAGGGACAGATGGAAACCAGCCTACTTTGAAAAGGAGAGAGACAAACAGCCATTACATAAGGCAGGGTTGGGCAACTATGGTCCTTTTACGACCTGTGGACTTCAACTCCCAGAATTCCTGAGCCATGGCTGGCTCAGGAATTCTGGGAATTGAAGTCCACAGGTCGTAAAAGGACCATAGTTGCCCAACCCTGACATAAGGCGTGAACAAAGGATAGTGTGTTGACCCAGGGCATGGCACAAAGGCAACACAGCCAGAGAACCGGTATGAGTCCCTTTATTGGCACCAACTTTGCCCCCAATGTCGCGTTTACTCTATGGCCTGGAGAAAAACTCTCCCACAAACCTGCAGCAGCTTCTGGCTGCAGATACTCCAGTCCAAACTCTGTAAGCAGAATGACTGCAATCAATCACTCCAGCAGGGCAAGATAATAATTCAAACAGTCAGGATGAATGCCAGGAATGCAGGCCACAACTCTCAACACTATCAGAATTCAGCGTTTGTTCCCAACAAACACCCCTCCCAACTGCCTCTCCTTTAAACTCCATCCCCAGGTGTGCCTTGTGAAGGGGATCGGGGCTCTTTCCTTCCTCGTAAGCCACGCAACGCATGTTGCTCTCTTCTGTGTTCTTCCCTGCATGCCCTAGGATGAAGAGGGGTGGGCCTTGGTCTTCATCTGAACCCCCTCTCCCTTGTTCTACCTCTCCCCTGCTCTGCCCAGCCTGACTTTACCCTTCCCCAGTTTCCCCTACAACCAACGGAGCCACTATCCCTCTCTCTGTCAGTTATTAGTCTTCTGTCTCAGATGCCGACGGGAGCATGACAGGCACAAAAGGATTTGAATATTATTTTGATACGTAGCTTGCTTTAGAGATTCTAGCTTGCACTGAACAGTAGTCAATGCAACCACATTTCAGGTCCTTGCCAAACACTTTTTATTATGACCAGGGTACCATGTCCCATGGTCACATGACTGAAATTTGTGACATTTTCTGCTGGTTTCCACTTATCTGGGAGAGTGGATTTAGACTTATGACCATGTGTTTTCCTTAACAACTGCCATTAAAAAAATCATTGAACAATTGGATATGGCTACAAGATTCCTCGGATTACGACAGACATTCTGGTCCCAGTTAAGGTTTTAAGTTGAGGAATACCTGTACCTTTTTCATCTTCATCTCAGATATACTCTTGGAATGTGTAAAGTTGGACAAGCGCTCAAATTTATTTTTTGTCCCGTGGAGATGAAAACAATGAGATGCGCGCGCACACACACACACACACACACACACACCATCTCTCCATCATTGCTTTTCCCAAAGGAAGCACAGCAAAATATTCAGAATAACTTAAAATAGTTTGAAAGATTGATGAAGAACGTGTTAGATAGAGGAAGCTAAATTGGCTGACTGGTCGATTTAGGCTTCAGATTCTCTCTCTGGTGTTTGACCTATGGTCAGGATATTCTACCTATATCACAATACAGAGGTCAAGATTTATCTCTGAAATAGCCCTCTCTGCTCCAAATGTGATTTTATATGCCAGCGAAGAAGGATGATATTTATTTTTGGAAAGAATCAATGCTATGAAAAAAATTATATTTTTAAAATTACACTGACCGGTACACTGAGACACTACTTAACGGTTGCAAAGGAATTGTGTTATATTGCAGAAAATTCAGGTCGCATTCCTGAATGTGTGCCAAGTTCACCATAATATTGTGTGTTGTGTTCTCAGTTCAACAGGCAACCCCATTTAAAGGGAGGAAAATGGGCTACAAACTGAGGATATCCTACTAAAGCAGCGGTTCCCAACCTTCCTAATGCCGCGACCCATGCCTCGCCCCCGCGCCCCCACCCCGCCGCCGCCATTTGGGTTCTTTTACCCTCTGCGCATGCACAGAATACTTTGCGCATGCGTAGAATGCTTTGCGCATGGGTAGAATGCTTTGCGCATGCGCAGAGGGTAAAATAACCCAAATGGCGGCGGCAGGGTGGGTCGCGGGTTGTGGGGCGCGATATGGCCAGGCTTGTGGCAGTGGGGGGGGGAGCTGAGGATGCCGGAGCGACCCCTGGGAAATGGTCGTTCGACCGCCAAAGGGGTCGCGACCCCCAGGTTGGGAACCGCTGTACTAAAGTAAATTAACCACAATAGAATAGAATAGAATAGAATAGAATAGAATAGAATAGAATAGAATAGAATAGAATAGAATAGAATAGACTAACAGAGTTGGAAGGGACCTTGGAGGTCGTCTAGTCCAACCCCCTGCTTAGGCAGGAAACCCTACACCCCTACAAAATGATTTAGGGTTGCATGCAAACCATTTTGAATGTTTCTCAATGCATACATAAATCCTGTAGCTTTTCATGTAGGAGAAAGCAAGATTTGGGGGGGAAATTGTCCAGAATTGAGCTTTACATGGAGAAGAAACTACGGTAGTTTAAGGAGCTCTAAAGTTCTACTAAAAAGTTCAGATTTCACAGAGAAAAATTCAGATTTTTTTAATGCACTCTTAAATATTTCCCTGTTATGCCTTAAGAGTAGGGTCTCCAATCTTGGGAACTTTATGATTTATGGACTTCAACTCCCAGAATTCTTCAGGCAGCCATGCTGGCTGAGGAATTCTGGGAGTCGAAGTCCACAAGTCGTAAAGTTGCCGAAGTTGGAGCCCCCTGTCCTAGAGTTGACTTTCTCAGTCTTTGTCTTCTGCATTGTTTTAAAGCACGATTGTTATTAGAAAAAAACAGAAATATACAATTGTTTTAAAGTGAAAGTCACCTGGATGGGTAGCCCGCTGCACTGATACGGATGGTCTCCAACACTCCACAAGCTCTTAGTTGTTGTACTGCTCTCTTTGGGTCGAAGCTGTCAAGACACAATTGAGACACTCATGAACATGGCTGTACAACACATTCTGATCCTTGTTTATTTGTATGGTCTATGTATGAACTCAATTCTAATCTTAAGAATAACCTTCCTAAACTTTAAACACTTCAGTAAGCTTTGCACTGAACTCTCAACATGCCTTTATTTATCAATAATTTTATTAAGTTTAGCAAGATACAAAATACAAAAGATGACAAAAATAGTGGAGAAATGAGGAAAAGGGAAAAGGAGAAAAAAAGGAAGAAAAACATTGGCTTTTGACAGTTTTTAGAACAGTAGACTAAGATAGTAACATCTATCTACTACCTATTGGGCAAAAAGTTCCATTTTTCCCCATCTCAAGCACAAAATCCAGAAGCGATTTCCAAGTAGAAGCAAAATTGGATGTGTTCTTTTCTTTGATTAAAGCAGGCAATTTAGCCATCTCTGCTAGTTCAGTTCAGTTTTCCAGCCACTCACCCATTGTTGGAATTAAAGTATTTCCCCATTTTTGTGCATAAAGCATTCTTGCTGCAATCAACAATATACAACAGCAAAGTTCCGGATTTTTTTCTCTCTTCCAGATTCTTTTGTATTTAATATCTCGATACACTTCATAAAATTACTAATTAATCGATATGCCAGATTGGGGGGATGCTGTTCAGTTTATACTGGTGTTTAATTATTAGAGGCTTCTTGAAAGAGCCGAGGTGGCGCAGTGGTTAAAAGCAGCACTGCAGTTCAGCAGTTCAGCTGTTCAAATCTCACCAGGCTCAAGGTTGACTCAGCCTTCCATCCTTCCGAAGTGGGTAAAATGAGGACTCAGATTGTTGGGGGCAATATGCTGAACTCTGTAAACCGCTTAGAGAGGGCTGTAAAGCACTATGAAGCGGTATATAAGTAAAGTGCTATTGCTATTGATGGAATTTCCAATTTCTACTTCATCTTCCCAGAAAAAGCTAATCAGAATGGAAAGTTTCTCATTCGTCTTTGGCTGTTCTTTGAAACATTCCTGAATAGTTTTTCTTCATCAGATTTGCGATTGTGGTGACATGCAGACAACACCACATAGGTATTACCTGTCCTTTGTTTCCTGATCAGTGCACACCTGAGGCACAACACAGCAGCACGACCAACACAATTAATGTTGCTAGTTTCTGGGCAAAATCTGTACATATTTTAATGTTGTGTTTTATATTTTAAAATTTTATGTCATATAGCAAGGGTCTCCAGCCCCTGCTCCACAGACTGGTACTGATTCGCAGCCTGTTGGGAACTTGGTTTTGCAAGTGGCAGGCGAGCACACAAAGCTTCATTTGCACATGCATGGGATGTAGGTTGTGTGTGCGAAACCATCTTTCTCCCTCTGCCGGTCTGCAGAGCCAGAAAGGTTAGAGACGGCAGTTGTACAGTTTGTCTTATTTTAATTTAATTTAAGTAGTAACTGTGAGAGGGATCTTGGAGTCCTAGTGGACAGCCATTTAAATATGGCAGCTGCCAAAAAAGCCAACACAGTTCTAGGCTGCATAAACAGAAGGACAGAATCAAGATTATGTGAAATGTTAATACTACTTTATAATGCCTTGGTAAGGCCACACTTGGAATACTGCATTCAGTTTTGGTTGCCACAATGTAAAAAAGATGTGCAGAGTGCAGAGAAGAGCAACAAAGATGATTAGGGGACTGGAGGCTAAAACATATAAAGAACGGTTGCAGGAACTGGGTATGTCTAGTTTAATGAAAAGAAGGACTAGGGGAGACATGATAGCAGTGTTCCAATATCTTAGGAGCTGCCACAAAGAAGAGGGAGTCAAACTATTCTCCAAAGCAGCTGAGGGCAGGACAAGAAGCAATGGGTAGACACTAATCAAGGAGAGAAGCAACTTAGAACTAAGGAGAAATTTCCTGACAGTTAGAACAATTAATCCGTGGAACAGCTTGCCTCCAGAAGTTGTGAATGCTCCAACACTGGAAGTTTTTAAGAAGATGTTGGATAACCATTTGTTTGAAGTGGTGTAGGGTTTCCTGCCTAAGCAGGGGGTTGGACTAGAAGACCTCCAAGGTCCCTTCCAACTCTGTTATTCTATTCTATTCTATTCTATTCTATTCTATTCTATTCTATTCTATTCTATTCTATTCTATTCTATTCTATTCTATTCTATTCTATTGTGATGCTTTTGACACAAATAAATAAACAATCAGATTTGATTTGTGAGGATCAGTTCCTTCTAAAATTTAGAGACGCTGTATAGCTATCATATGTCCTTCAAAATGGAAGTCAATAAAAATAAAATAAGGTAAATGAAACTTGCCACCCACAAGATGTGCCAAATTTTCAGGAGTATATCAAAAATGTAAATACACAAGAGCAAACATGTAATGCCTTATTCCAGGTCTATGCATGCGTGTTCATGTGTGTCACTGGTTCAATTGCATAAATAACAATTCAGCAATTTTCCTTTGAGTGTACATCTGTCACTATGCAGCTTCCCAAAGCAATTGAACAAAAGTGGCCTCTTCTCAGATACTGTTGTCGCTTGAAAAGGACAACCGCCTGGCACTTGGAACACAGCAATTATTATTATTTATATAACTTTATTAAAAGAAACACAAAAGCAATCATTCAGGAACATGTTTTACTGGGAGCAAAGGGTATCAGATCTTTTTTCCAGCTCGAACCATCGTAAATGGGGACTGGGAAATGTCACTACATGAGACAAGAAAATTGAAATGCTGCCTTCAAAATCTGTAAATGGCTATCGCGTGGAAGAGGACAAAGATTAATTCCTTATTGCCCTAAAGAACAGGATCGGATCAAGTGAGATCAAGTAGACCGAAGGTGGTTGATAATCTCAAGCACTTGGACAATAAAATCAATTGCCTACAAGGCTCTTTTTTTCTTTTCCTTTTGATAGAGAGCTTCAACCAACGTTGAAATTCAACCTGTGTTGAGAATGCTCTCGGTTTCCAGCACAAAACAAGGGATTAATTAAATTGTATTAGGTGGCCTCCGTGGTTCTTTCCAATGCTATGGTTTCATATCCTTTTTCTTGTGAATGAAGGCAAATATATGTGTCCCAGGCAGTGGTGGGATTCAAATAATTTAACAACCGGTTCTCTGCCCTAATGACCGGCTGGGTGGGCGTGGCCATGGTGGGTATGGCCAGGGGGTGTGACAGGCAGCACTCGGCCTCCTGCAGCCCCCTGGGAGCAAAAACAGGCCGCGGGGTAGATGGACCATCCCTCCCATGCCCCGTTTTGGGCCTAGTAGGCCTCCCTACAGCCTCCTGGGAGCAAAAACTGGCCACGGGGGGGGGGCACCCCGCGCCACGCCCCATTTTGGACCTAGTAGGCCTCCCTGAACTTACCTGGGAGCCAAAATTGGGTGCATGGGGACTCCTGGAAGGGGCAGGGCAGGGAGGGAGGGGCCAGCCAGCAATTTAACTACCGGTCTGAACCGGATGAATCCCACCACTGGTCCCAGGATAAGATTGCAGGATTCAATCTCGGTCAGTCTACTGGTTTTAGTGACCAGAGTTTTCGGACTTGTGCTGGAGCCCATCTGCAGGGAACTTCTCTCTAGCCCAGAGGCTAGCAGAGTGTTAGCCAACTACTTAATAGCCAGCCATCCCCAATCAACATCTAAAAAGCCACACACAACAAGCACCACTTAAATACCATACACAGAATAGCCCAGAAAAGCACACACTCTGCTAGAATGGAGTTCCGTGAGGATGGGCTCCAGTATGAATCTGAAAGCTCAGAAGACTAAACTTCTGGTCCCAGATTACATCCTTTTCCTTGTGTTCTTAGAATGAAAAGTAGGGAATAATACATCATCCAGGTCGGGAACATGTACTTAATTTCTTTAATCAAAGAAGATTTAATAGGACATTTAGGAGCATGAACACATTTTTCATTAGACAGCTTCCTATTGTTTCTTCTCTGTTGTGGAGTAGACCTGAGATGTTTTCATTCAAATTATAGTTTAAATCTCAAGGAATGAGATTCTTTTTGGAGACTCATTGAGGCCACCTGGAGATTGATGCTGCCGACACAGATAAACCTCCAGGTGGCCTCAATGAATCTCTAAAAGAATGCAAATGACCAGTTGTCTGCAAAGAGTATACATCCTTCCATTCTGCACCCTCCAGTCAGAGAAGAAGAAGCTTCTTGGATGAGAAATGAAACGTCTCTAAAGAAAAACAAGGAAGTCCAGTTGCCTCTTGAAAATGCACTTTTAGACTTTTGTTTTATTCTATTGTGAGCTTCCAGCAACGGTTAACCAATTCAAGTGTTTTTCCCAACGCATGAAAGGTGGGGTGTGGGAACAGTAGTCAGTCTAACTCCCTTGCTTCCTTCACTCTCATCGCTGACTGGCCTGCTGGAACTTGTAGTCCAACACAATATATATGTGTAGTCCACACTCAATAGCAGCGATTGCGAGAGGGATCTCGGAGTCTTGGTAGACAGCCAACTAAATATGAGCCAGCAGTGTGCAGCAGCAGCCAAAAAGGCCAACGCAGTCCTGAGTTGCATAAATAGAGGGATACAATCAAGGACCAGAGAGGTACTAGTACCACTCTATAAAGCCTTGGTCAGACCACACCTAGAGTACTGCATCCAGTTTTGGTCACCACACTACAAAAAAGACATTGAAACCCTAGAGAAAGTGCAGAAGAGAGCAACCAGGATGATAAAGGGTCTAGAAAATAAAACATACAAAGAGCGGGTGCAGGAACTGAGCTTGGCCAATCTGGCGAAGAGAAGGACCAGGGGTGACATGATAGCAGTGTTCCAATACTTGAGGGGATGCCACAGAGAGGAGGGGGTCAGGCTGTTCTCTATAGCACCAGAAAGCCAAACAAGAAATAACGGATGGAAGCTGACCAAGGAGAGATTCAACCTGGAAGTAGGGAGAAACTTTCTGACGGTGAGAGCGATCAACCAGTGGAACAGCTTGCCAGCGGAGGTTGTGAGAGCCCCAACACTTGCGACCTTCAAGGGGAGACTGGACTGCCATCTGTCTCAAAACGTGTAGGAACTCCTGCTTGAGCAGGGGGTTGGACTAGATGACCTACAAGGTCCCTTCCAACTCTAATAATAAATCTAAATCTAAACTTTTTCCAGGTTGAAGGCTTGGTCTTGTATCACCATGAATTATAATGCAACGAGGTAGATACAATACTTAACGAAGCATAGCACAATATGCTTTCATGGACAATTGCTTTATATTTGTTGTATCTGTGGAAGTTGACACCGGAATAAAAGAGGCCCATGCACTTGGCTGTAAAGGAGTGGATTTTACTCTGCTAGTCATTGAGGACTTTAGGGAGTGGTGCTCATCTCCATTTCGAGACCATTGAGCCAGCACTGTCCAAAGACATTTCCGTGGCCATGTGGCCGGCATGATGTCACAGAGCACTGTTACACAGCACTTGGCTGTGTATCCTTAGAAATATAATAGCAGAGTTTGCACATTGTTTTACCACGTTTGTGATAGAAGCTAAAGACGCCCTTGAGTTGGTTTGCCACTGCATTTTCCAGGGACTTTTTTCAATTTCCAAGTTGAACCTACAGCTCGGCTGGTCCCAGATCCAAATTTAGCAAGAACTGAACATGGCTAGCTATCAAATTCACCCAAGGATGGTTAGGCACTGCAATCTGCTGAATAAACTACAACTACGTGGGTCAGCACAACCAACTGAGTCATTATGCAACTAAGCCGAAACCAAACACAACAGCTGCCTCGGGAATTCTGGGAGTTGACATCCACACTTCGTAAACTTGCTAAGGTTAACAAAAATTGCTCTAAAGCACTTTTTTGGGCTTATAATTATAACACGGTTGACATAACATACCAAGCAGCAAATATTTCACAGAATCACCGCTGTGAGATAACTGTATCAATCGTATAGATAAATAAGTACACTAAAGTTAAAATTGGCTAATTTTGGCATCTTCCATAAAGTCACAAGGTTCAAGACTATCCCAGTTAAGAGTGTTGGGTACAGACAGGTAAGGATTCATAAGGTACCCAATCAGAACAGGTAGTCAGCGACTTATGACCACAGTTAAGCCCAAAATTTCTGTTATTAAATGATACAGTTGTTAAGTGAGTTTTGTCCCATTTTATGACCTTTCTTGTCACACTTGTTAAGTGAATCGTTGCAGTTGTTAAGTTAGTAACATGTTACTAATATTACTATTAGTCTTTTCATCGTTCCTATCACCCATCTCCTCCCACTTATGACTGTATGACTGTAACTTGTTGCTTGAATCCTTACGATTTATATTAATATTGATTGTTTCCTGATTGCTTATTTGAACCCTATGACAATCATTAAGTGTTGTACCTCATGATTCTTGACAAACATATTTTTTCTTTTATGTACATTGAGAGCATATACACCAAAGACAAATTCCTTGTGTGTCCAATCACACTTGGCCAATGAAGAATTCTATTCTATTCTATTCTATTCTATTCTATTCTGTTCTGTTCTGTTCTGTTCTGTTCTGTTCTGTTCTGTTCTGTTCTGTTCTGTTCTATTCTGTTTGTTAAGTGAATCTGGTTTCCCCATTGATTTTGCTTGTCAGAAGGTTGTAAAAGGGGATCACATGCCCCCTGGACACTGCAACCGTCATAAATATGAGTCAATTGCCAAGCATCTGAATTCTGACCCTGGGGATGCTGCAATGGTCATACGTCTGAAAAATGGTCATAAATCAGTTTTTGCAGTGCTGTTGTAACTTTGAACGGTCACTAAACGAACTGTTGTAAGTCAAGGACTAACTGTTTTTGTGACAAATGTTTCCCAATCTCTTTGCCCCTTGTCTCTCAGCAAGCTACAAAATCTCCGGTCTCATCAGAAAGCAATGCTTACGTGAAAGGCAGCTTCTCATCATTGGGCTTGATACACCGAACATAATGGGGAGTGGTAGCATTCAGGGTCTCCATTAACAGGTGCAATGAATTGCGAAACTGAAAGAGGAAAAAAAATAGTAACTCTGCGGGAACCGGAGGAATGGGACAAGGCTTGTGTTACAGGTAAACATGGATAAAACAGCCAAGCAACTCATATTATTGCATTGTAAGTTGCCCGGAATTGCTCTGGATAGTGAGACAGGCAGCATATAAATTTAATAATACATAAATACATTTAACAAAGGGGAAATTAAGAATTTCAAGAACAAATGCAGAAGGGGCTTTGGAGGTCTTCTAGTCCAACCCCTGCTCAAGCAGGAGACCCTATACCAGAAGTGGGTTCCTCCCGGTTCGGACCAGTTCGGCCGAACCGGTAGCGACCCGCTGGTGACGTCACGATGATGTCACGAAACCGGTTCCGTCGGTGCTGGTCCGTGGGCACCGCCATCTTTTTTTTTGAATTTTTTTTTTCTTTCGAGCATGCGCAGAAGCCGGGTTTTCAGCACTGTGCATGCGGTCGCCATCTTGTTTTTGGCTCCTTTTTTTGCAATTTTTTTTGGCACTGCGCATGCGCATGTGCACGAGGCGCACCCATGTGGCGCAGAAGGAAGCGAACCAGCAGCGAGGTAAGTTGGAACCCACCCCTGCCCTATACCCCTGGTGGCAAACCTATGGCACGCGTGCCAGAAGTGACACACAGAGCTCTCTCTGTGGGCACCCGCCCCGTCGCCCCACCCCAGCTCCATCGGGTTTCTCCGGGGAAAGAGAAGGAAAGAGAGAGACAGAGAGAGAGAAAGAGAGAGAGGCAGAGGGAGAGAAAGAGAGGGAGAGGGAGAGAAAGAGAGGGAGAGGGAGAGAAAGAGAGAGGGGGGAAGAGAGAGCGGGAGGGAAAGAGAAATGATATTACAAAAGTTTTTCTTTTTCCTTGTTGCTAAACGTAATATTTCAAAAGCAGAAAAAGAACGAAGGGGCATAAAAGTGCATTTATCACGTTTTTCTTAGAACAATTAGCTAAACTCTGCCTTGTTTATCATTATTTTAGGTAGTAAAACCTCAGTATACAGGTTAAATTGCCGTGTTGGCACTTTATGATAAATAAGTGGGTCTTGGGTTGAAGTTTGGGCACTCGGTCTCTAAAAGGTTCGCCATCACTGCCCTATACCATTCCAGACAAATGGTTGTCCAGTCTCTTCTTAAAAATCTCCAGTGATTGGAGCAGGCTGGGGAATTCTGGGAGTTGGTCCACGTATCATAAATTTGCTAAGGTTGAGAAACACTGAGCTAGACAGATTCAAACCAATGAATCAATCAGTTAGTGAGACTTTCTGCTCCTTATCATATCTGCCTCCTCTCTTCCTATTAAACTCCTGATTCCAGCCAGGAACCAGGCTATGTTTGGAAGGTGCAGTGACTACTTACTGGCTCCTGCTAAATATCTTTAGTTCTCTAAACTCTTATTAAAGTAGCAAACTCATCATTCAATATAAACATTTTTCTCATTCTGATTTTGAGGCTAGGAAGTGAGGGAGGAATTGCAATAGACAAAAACATATGAAGAATGGTTGCAGGAATTGGGTATTGCCAGTCTAGAGAGAAGAAGGACTAGGGGTGACATGATAGCAGTATTCCAGTATTTGAGGGGCTGTCACAAAGAAGAGGGGGGGGGTCAAATTATTTTCCAAAGGACCAGAAGGCAGAACAAGAAGCAATGGATGAAAACTAATCAAGGAGAGAAGCAACTTGGAATTTCATAACAGTGAGGACAATTAAACAGTAGAACAGCTTGCCTCCAGAAGTTGTAGGTGCTTCATCACTGGAGGTTTTAAAGAAAATACTGGACAGCTATCTGAAATGGCATAGGGCAGTGATGGCAAACCTTTTTTCCCTCAGGTGCTGAAAGCGCGCGCGTATGCGTGCCCACACACATAATTCAATGCCCCCATGTGCCCCACCCGTATGCGCACATGACCCCCATGCTGCGCTGCCCCCTGCGCATGCACGCATGACCCCTCCTCCCCCATTCCCGACTTCTGGTGGGCCAGGTAGGCCCGTTTTTCACCCTCCCCCGGCTCCAGAGGCTTTCTTGGAGCCTGGGGGGGAGAAACGCCCTCCCCCACCCCCCGGAGGCCCTCCGGTGGCTGAAAACGCCCTCCCAGAGCCTCTGCGCGAGCCGAAAATTAGCTGGGCTAGGGCAACAGCTCGTGTGCCGGCGGATATGGCTCTGCGTGCCAGCTGTGGCACGTGTGCCATAGGTTCGCCATCACAGGCATAGGGTCTCCGGCTTGAGCACGGGGTTGAACTAGAAGACCTCCAAGGTCCTTTCCAGCTCTTTTCTGCTTGATTTCAGGGAAGAAGTAATGTACGTCTTCTATCCCAGTGTCTCAGGGAAAACACCGAAAGTATGTTCAACTTAGAATGAGCCCTTTTATGATTTTGCATGCTAATGGAATTGGCGTCATTTGAACCTCTCCCCCAAAAAGGTAATTGGGAGAAAGATAGAATATGTCCATTTCAGCACAGTGTTTGTTTGTTTTTTCATATGGGCCAGTTTTGAATTTACTCGACAGCCCTGGCAATTATTCATCGATAACATTATAACTTGGATGGGCCAGAAGTAAGCACCTTACAAAAAAAAACCCTGCCTTTGAAAAAAAGACTGCTTTGTACCTGGTGCCCGACTGTTTTCTTATGTTCTTTATTGGCTGCTTTTACAGTTGGACGGGCCGAGCGGATATTGATTTTGGAAGAGGTTTTCTTTCCGGAAGTAGCAGCTGGAGCAGGGTCTTTTTCATCATGGAACAACTCCACAATCACTGGGTACTAGAAAGAAGAAATAAAAAAAGCTGTTATCTTGCTTCAGCGGTGTTAAGGAGTTATTGTGCTGTTAAGCACATACACAGCGAAATGTGTTGTAGTAATGGTGTTGCAGTTTGATAGGAATGCTATTCAGTCAATAAACAGAATATCTTTAGTATGTACAAAATAGTTTTTACTTGAATAGTAGCAAAGTTAAATAGGAAGTCCAAGTCATGCACAGTTATTCAGTCAATGCGAAGTTTCTTCTTCTTGTCTATCTTTGTTTTAACTCACAAACAAAGATTACAGCTATCACTTAATTCTATACTATCACAGTTACTCTTCTTTTCACAGCAATTCAACACAGTCATAAAGTAATCTACTCCTCAGTAAATCAGCAGAGAGTCTTCAATCCGGAACACACCGTCAAACACCACTCACCACACTAAACCACAACCATAAGCCACCAACCATAAACCATCAACCACACTGAGCATGCTCTCTTGCTTACTTATATAGTAATCATCCACAATGCATTTAAAGCAATATACACATAACATTGATTTGTGGCTTAATCATATATTAACACACCCAATCGTTTGAGCAGGGTTCTAACAAGTGGTCAAGCAAAAAAGCATCATTCCTTAGCAAAGAAACATGCTCTCCTCAATGGATGGTGAAATCCACACCAAATATCAGCAGTATTTATTTTTCATTTTATTTATTTATTTTATTTGTCAAAACGTATACAAGATAACAGGTATGGTATAAACCAGGGGCGGGTTCCTAATTTTTTACTACCACTCTGTGGGCGTGGCTTATTTTGTGTGTGTGGCTTGTCAGTCATGTGACCGGGTGGGCGTGACTTTTCGGACTGCTGAAGGGAGGGGAACTGAGATAGGTCCTGCTGCCCATTCCCCTCCCCTCAGCAGTTCGAGAAGCCTCGAACGTGCAAAAATGCCTAGGATCATCACCGGCGTTCGTGGCTTCTTGGACTGCTGAAGGGAGGGGAATGGAGATAGCTCCTGCCGCCCGTTCTTTCAGCATCTCACGCGCTCCCTCAGCCATCCTCCCCTGCTTGGACTCACTGTGGGGTAGGAAGGCAGTGCATGAGCAATGCTGGAAACTCGGCTTCTGGGCATGCGCAGAAGAAAATTTAAAATAATAATATATTTTTTTTAAAAAATGGTGGTGCCCAGGCACCAGCAACAGACCGCACCGGTACTGTGACGTCACCAGCGGGCAGCTACCGGTGCTATAGAGTGGACCGCACTGGTAGGAACCCACCACTGGTATAAACATAAACAAAAGCACAGTAGGTATAGGTAAATTTGGACAATAGGACAGAAGGACAGGGACCGTAGGCACGATGGTGCACTTATGCACGCCCCTTACAGACCTCTTAGGAATGGGGTGAGGTCGACTGTGTAGACAGTCTAAGGTTAAAGTTTTTGGGTCAATGAAAGTATCAATGAAACCAAACCACCTTTGTATATTCCAAAGCTAAACACAGCCTCATTGTATTGCTTGCTATTGTTTGCTTTATCATTTTTTAATCTCTTGACAGTAGGTCCGGGGGAAATCTTGAAACATGAAAATCAGTCTGCTGGACCAGGACTAAGCCCATCTAATCAGCATTCTAACTGACATGGTGGTCTCTACATCTAGGAAGCTCACAAATAGAGCCCACTTTCCAATGCTGCTCCCATCTACTCAGTATGTAACGATGGGCGTTCATAGAACATGGGATCATAGGGCTGGAATGGACCTTGGAGATGTTCTAGTCCAGGGGTCAGCAACCCGTGGCTCTGGAGCCGCATGTGGCTCTTTCATCCCTCTGCTGCGGCTCCCTGTCACTCAAAATATGAGTCACAACTGCCAATGCGACACCCACCGATACGCAATTTATTAAGCTTTTCAACCCCCGGTAGGCCAATCATGGATAAATCCAAGAAAAGAAAAGTTTCAGAAGAAAACAGAATCTTTAATTCAACTATATATGCTAGTTTTGTGGCCGCTCAGGAAATAGTCAAGCACGGGAAGAGTTTTGTGGCTCCCTGTGTTTTCTTTTCTGTGGGAAACGGGTCCAAATGGCTCTCTGAGTGTTTAAGGTTGCCGACCCCAGTTCTAGTCCAACCCGCTGCTCAAGGTAGGAGACCTTATATCCGTGGTGGCGAACCTATGGCACGCGTGCCACAGGTGACACGCTGAGCCATAGCAGCCGGCACGCGAGGGCTCCCACCGGCAAACCGGAAGTGCGGAAAAACGCACTTCCGGTTTGCCGGTGAGCTGTTTTTTGCACTCCGGAGGGTTCAGGGAAGCTCCCTGAAGCTCCGGAATGCAAAAAACTACAAAACGGACAAACCGGAAGTGCACTTTTTCACACTTCCGGTTTGTCCGTTTTGTAGTTTTTTGCATTCCGGAGCTTCAGGGAGCTTCCCTGAACCCTCCGGAGTGCAAAAAACAGCATACTGGCAAACCGGAAGTGCGTTTTTTCGCACTTCCGGTTTGCTGGTTTCGTCGTCCCAGGCTCCGGTAAGCCTTTGCGTGGGGGTGGGGGTGTGTGCGCATGCACAGGGGGCAGCATGGGGGGGTGTTGTGCGCATGTGTGGGGGGGAGGGAATGGATGTGGGCATGCGAGCGCGCGCGAGCGCGCCCCCCCCCCTTTTTGGCACGCGAGCCTAAAAAGGTTCGCCACCACTGCCTTATATCATCCTGGTCAAATGGTCGTCTATTTTTGAAAACCTCCAGTGATGGAGGCCCCACAACTCTAGGAGGCAAGCTATTTTACTGATGAATTGTTCTCAACTGACAGAAAATTTCTCCTTACTTCTAGGGTGGATCTCTTCAATGAGCTTCCATGCATTACTTCTTGTCCTGCCTTCTGGTGCTTTGGAGAATAAGTTAGTCCCCTCTTCTCTGTGACAGCCCTTCAAGTATTGGAAGACAGCTATCATGTCCCCGCCCCCACCAATCCTTCTCTTTGATAGGCTAAACATATGTAGCTCCCACAATTGTTCATCATACGATTTAGCCTTCAGACGTCTTATCATCTTTTTGGTCTTCTCTGAACACTTTGTATGGTCTCAGCATCTTTTTTGTATTGTGGTGACTGAATGCAGCCTTCCAAGTTTGGGAAGTTTAAGATCTTGTGGACTCCAACTCCCAGAATTCTACAGTCAGCGTGGCTGGCTAGGGAATTCTGGGAATTGAAGTCCACAGGTCATAAAGTTGCAAAGATTGAACACCCCTGGTGCAGTGTTGAGAATTTACTGTGTTCCTTCTTTGTTACTGAATCTCTCTGCTCTTTCCCCTGTAGTAGGTTTGGTACTAGGCCTTGCCCATTCCTATAACACAGTGTTTCCCAACCTTGGCAACTTGAAGATGTCTGGACCTCAACTCCCAGAATTCCCCAGCCAGCATTCGCTGGCTGGGGAATTTTGGGAGTTGAAGTCCAGACATCTTCAAGTTGCCAAGGTTGGGAAACACTGCTATAACAGTTCTCATTTTTTTAAAAAAAAAACCTACCTAACCTGCTTCACTAATTTTAGTTCAGGTCAGATTTCCGCTTTCAAGAATGTTCACATGCAACCAAAGAGGGCTTCAACCTCTAAGAGGTCTGTCCCATTTAAGAACATCAGTCCACAATGTTTGCTAGAATAACGAGACGCAGCAAATTCCCACAACTGTTTTCATTAAGACAAGACTGCAATTTGTTGTAGATTGAGTGATTGAGTGGCTCAATTCTGTTTGCATGTTTGCCAAAAGCCTCTTGAGGAAACAATCTGTTTGCACAGAGTGGTTTTCTGACTTGACGCGCAACTGTCTATCTCCTTTGTGCTTGCAGGTTTTATTTTAATATCGGCTGCCAAGAAAACCCCTTTGTCTATCTCCTGCCTCCAGCAAGCTTTTGTTGTTTTAACACCTTCAGGAAAATTGTCTCTTCATTCAGCTTTGTCATTAGTTCATCAGTTCAGCTGTTCAAATCTCACCGGCTCAAGGTTGACTCAGCCTTCCATCCTTCTGAGGTCGGTAAAATGAGGACCCAGATTGTTGCGGGCAATATGCTGAACTCTAAAAACCGCTTAGAGAGGGCTGTAAAGCACTATGAAGTGGTATATAAGTCTAAGTGCTAAGTGCTATTGCTATTCCTGAGAGAAAACCTCTTATCCACTATCCCTACAATTCATGGATTATGAAGATAAAGATTCCATGTATTTTTCCCCCCACAATCCGCCTTTTCAGATATACAGGAGAGGTTCATAGTAACCGATTATAGGCAATCTTTCACTTCCGACCACAATTGGGAACAGAAATTGTGTCATTAAACAATGGGGTCATTAAACGACGTGTGCCCAATTTTAGGTGTGGTCATTAAGTGAATCACTGTGGTCATTAAGTGAATCACCATTGTGATTAAACGAATCTGGCTTCCCCCATCAACTTTGCTTGTCAGAAGTCCCCTGTGAAGGTATATTAATTGGGAATAACGTGACCCTGGGACACTATTTCAGTCAAAAGTGCAAGGACTGATTGTAAGTCACTCTTTTCAAGCACCACTTTAACTTCGAACAGTCACTAAACAAGTGGCTGTAAGTTGAGGACTACCTGTGTTACTGCAATGATGCATATAGCAAACAGTGGAAGTCCCAAAGGTGATTCAGGCAACTGGACTTTCTTGTTTTTTCTTTTGAAGACGTTTCGCTTCGCATCCAAGAAGCTTCTTCAGCTCTGACAGGATAGTGGAGAATGGAAGGATGGAATCCTGTCAGAGCTGAAAAAGCTTCTTAGATGAGAAGCGAAACGACTTTAAAAGGAAAAAACGAGAAAATCCAGTTGCCTCCTGAAAAAGCACCTTTGGAACAACCATGACCTGGATGACTGAGAATCTCAACAGAAACAGTGGAAGTCTTGCCCAAAATACAAGGTGCTGATGAAAATGAGGATTAAGCAGTCCAACAGTTTGAGGGCTCAGTTCTCATATCATTTATTTAGATCACCCCAAAAGCTTCCATCTAACCCAACATCCCAGGAGCTCTAAGTCAAACGCTTTTTAAGAAACCCATAAATAAGTTACGGCAGACAACACTCAAACCCCGATTTTCCAATCCAGCACACTGCTAAAATATATCTCTTGTGACAAATCAGCATTCATATTCTTAAGTAGCGCCAGGCAGAGAAATCGTTCAAAACTTTTAGCACCAGTTCTCGGGCAGAATGGCAAGTGGCTCTGAAAATTTCTCCGGGCGGTTTCGTCCGTACTTCTTGCATCACAAGATGGCCCCCGGGTTGCATGAACATTCTGACTTTCATTTTATAATCCCATCCAAGTATGAACCGTTTCCAACCCATTTCACTTTCTCACACTCAAGCTACCACTTCCTTTGATGGCCTTTAGGATTAAGTTACTGTATTTTTCGGAGTATAAGACGCACCGGAGTATAAGACGCACCTTAATTTTGGGGGAGAAAAACAAGGAAAAAAGGCCTCTGCCTCCAAACAATTTGCCAAACAGAAAACAGAAAACAGCACAGATGATATACACTGTTTGCTGTGTATTTCTGTGCACGTGTGCTTGACCCATAGAAATAGCAAAGAATTGGAGAAATGTACATTATGCAGAAAGTTTTCTTAAATGTAGTCACACTAACTCCTCCCAATTATTTAAATAGATCTACTCCAAGGTAAGTCAGGATTTAACTCTAATACTAAATAGGACACTGTTACATTTCAGACTATACTTGTACAGAGCTGTTAAAAGTAATTAAAATTTCTGGAAGTATACATTATTCTCTATTATTAAAAAGAAGATACAATAGCACTGGGCCTCTTCAGTGCAAGCATTTATTTTAAAAAGCTTCTTTATTTTGTTAAGTTGTCTAGATTTACAGGGGTCTTCAACCTTGGCAACTTTAAGTCTTGTGGACTTCAACTCCCAGAATTCCACAGCCAGCAAAGTTAACAAAGCTGGCTGTGGAATTCTGGGAGTTGAAGTCCACAAGTCTTAAAATTGCCAAGGAACTAGAACAATAATAAAGCAGTCCTTAAAAAATAAGTCTAATAATTTGAACATTCTACAGACATTTATAGTTATTCACTTATCCCCTTTCATCCAGTTCAGCAGAAAATAAAAATCTCTGTGTCTCTCCCAGCTATTTGCCTCTTTGCAGTTTCAGTTTCATTTTAACACGTGGCAAATCAGCTGGGCATTGGGAAGCTGCTAAGGACTTGCTTGTCTTAACAGGCTCTTCCCTGTTTGCTGCAAACAGGTAAATTGCTGGAAGACAGAGGCCAAAGGGTGGGGGTGGCTGGGTGGGTGGGTCTACATTCGGTGTATAAGACGCACCAAGTTTTCACCCTCTTTTGGGGGGTAAAAAGGTGCGTCTTATACTCAAAAAAATACGGTAGTTCTTATCGTCCGCAATAAAATAAATAAATAAAAATAAAAATCCAGCCAGGAGAGAAGCCTCCCCAACACTCAGTCAGTCTGCAAAATACTTTTGTGTAACCCAAAGACCACCTTGCTCAAAATACCAAACGCCCGTTTGCGTTCTTTGTTTGCCTCTTTTTATAGCCTGTTCTTGTTCTTTTTGCTCTCCTTTCCTAGTGCACTTGACTCTTTAACAATGGCCTAAAATTACCCTGCCATTGAAACGGTGTTATCTCCTCCAGGCAGTCTGGTCTGTCCACTAAACCCTTTGAAAGAAGTCGCTTATGAACGTAGCCACCTCCTCCCCATCAGAAGCTAATTTTCCCATCCTTCTTACAGGAATTTTTATCAGATGTCTCCTGGTAAAAGCAAACCTCAGGATATTTTTTTTTTAAAGTCCCGTGAAAAGGGAGAGAAGCAAACCCACTCCTCTGGAGGACATCCTATAAAAATAATTTGGACTACCCTTTTAAGAAAATCTATTTTCAGCAGGGAAGTAGCCTGTGGCTCATTCTAGCATTCAGTCAATGCATAAGGAATTGCTAGGTTCTGCAGTTCTGTATATAGCAGTGATGGCGAAGCTTTTTTCCCTCGGGTGCCGAAATAGTGCGCGCACATGCTATTGCACATGCGTGCGTGCCCACACCCATAATTCAAAGCCCCCCACTTGCCTCACCCCCTCGTGCATGCATGCGTGACCCCCCACTCCCCCGTTTCCCGACTTCCAGTGGGCCCAGTAGGCCCGTTTTTTGCCCTCCCCAGGCTCTAGAGCAGTGATGGCGAACCTATGGCACGCGTGCCACAGGTGGCACGCGGAGCCATATCTGCCGGCACGCAAGCCGTTGTCCTAGCTTAGCTCCAACGCACATGTGCACGCTGGCCAGCTGATTTACGGCTCACGCTGAGGCTCTGGGAGGGCGTTTTTGGCTTCTGGAGGGCCTCCGGAGGCATTTTCACCCTCCCCAGGTTCCAGGGAAGCCTACTGGGCCCACCAGTAGTCGGAAAATGGGCCATTTCCAGCCTCCAGTGGCATTAAATTATGGGTGTGGGCACTCGCGCGTGTGCGATAGAATGCGCACACACGCTTTCGGCACCCGAGGAAAAAAAGGTTCGCCATCACTGCTCTAGAGGCTTTCTTAGAGCTTGGGGAGGGCGAAAACGCTCCCCCCTGCCACCCCGGAGGCCCTCCGGAGGCCAAAATCACCCTCCCAGAGCCTCCGCGCGAGCCAAAAAATCAGCTGGCATGCACACATGCGCGCTGGAGCTGAGCTAGGTCAACGGCTCGCGTGCCGGCAGATATGGCTCTGTGTGCCACCTGTGGCACCCGTTGCATAGGTTCGCCATCACTGGTATATAGCGTATATGAATGCACACCACAAAGGTAGTCTTTGACGAATAGAATAGAATAGAATAGAATAGAATAGAATAGAATAGAATAGAATAGAATAGAATAGAATACAAATCTGGACTGGACTGGACTGGACTGGACTGCACTAGACTAGACTAGACTGCTTGAAGAAGAACTCTGCTTATGGTATTGTAAATTCATCTGTTACTATGTTTATAAAGATGTTTATGAATCCAGCTCAATCAGTCATCTGTGTGTGCTTCTGGTTTTGATTTTTGCAAGAAACTTTAATAAAGCGTGCACAAGCCGTGCCATTTTCAACAGCGCATTTCCCGATTTCGTCAGTTCACCCTTGAGTCATCCAGTGATGTAGAAGAAGTTTTGGTTGACAGTATGGCAAGCTGCTATTTTTATTTGTTCCACTTTATATTGATCCACTTCAAGCACTCCAAGTGGAGGTGAGGGAACAACTACCCAGGCAGGCAGGGTGGAAAAGGTATGGCTTATGAAGAAAACGTTGATTGCTTCCCCAGTTTGGAATCCCAAAGGTGCTTTTTCAAGAGGCAACTGGACCATTCCTTGTTATTAGTGAGGGGTCCTTGGTATTCTCTGAGCTTGCTTGTTTTCTTGCAGACGTTTCATCACCCTAACTAGGTAACATCATCAGTGCTAGTTTCTTGTTATTCTTTGAAGACATTTCGCTTCTCATCCAATGACTGGATGGTGGGGAATGGAAGGATTTATATTCCTTGCAGATGGCTGGTCATTTGCGTTCTTTTAGAGAGTTGTTGAGGCCACTTAGAGGTTTGTCTGTGTCCTCAGGGTCACCAGTAGTGCAAATGGGTGTGGAGCAGTAATGGGTTCTAAACCCCGTCACTACCGGTTCGCTCGTGAGCACTCGCGCATGCGCAGAAGTATCTCAGGCAGGTGGGCGGAGACTGCCACCGCTGCTACCAGTTCGCAGAACCGGGACCAACCCACTGCTGGTGTGGAGCCTTCTTGGAATTGTTGAAAGGACTTGTGTTGTAAACTGGAGATAGGTGGTGTTGTATCAAAGCTTCTTGGAGGAGAAGCGAAACATCTTCAAAGAAAAACCAGAAAGTCCAGTTGCCTCTTGAAAAAGCACCTTTGGGACAACCATGACCTGGATGACTGAGAATCTCCATAGACATTTACCCCAGTTTGAAAGTAGCTCAGATACCCAGTTTTATATGCAGGCAACCTTGACTTGTGACTGTAATGGAGCCTGCCTATTACAGTTGTAGGTCGTGATAATCATAAAGCCGATCATTATACAACCAGCTCAATTTTATGACCTTTGTTTTGCAGCAGTTGGTAAGCAAATCACTGCGGTAATTAAGTGAATTCACATTTGTTAAGCAAACAAATTGTTTGTTATGGGCCAATTTTGTCAAAAACTGAAAGTAAACGTCAAGTTTTGGTGAAAAGTCATAAATCCCAGTCATGTGACCACACGATGCTGCAAACAGTTGTAAAAAGTTGGTTGCCGAGCGCCCAAAATGTGATCACATAACCACAGAGGTAGGTGTGGGTGTGGGTGTGGCCTTGGAACTTCAAAACTGGGTCATATGTACCTTTTGGGGGAGTCTCTTGTAACTTTGAATGGTCACTAAGCAACCAGTTGTAAATTGAGGACTACTTGTATCATCATCTCCTTTTAATGACCCCATAATCCCTTGCGGGGTGGAGTCTGGGCAACTGAATGGAGCTAGCAGAGTGTTTAATGGCCGGATGCCCTTCCTGTCGCCAATGTGGAATTTTTTATTTAGCAGATAAATTCTCATTGTGCCCAGAGGGAAATATCTGCCTCTACCTAGGATCAAACTCACAGCTTCCTGATTGTAAGGTGAGAGTTCCACCTCTAGGCCACCGCACCCATCCTGAGGACTACTTTTATATGTTTTGTGTATACTTGTATATATCATAATACTTGTATATATCATAAGAGAGTTAGACCGGTGAATCGGTCTCATACATTGACTTAGACAGAAAACATCCTGCATAGAAAATTGACAAGATCTCAACAAGGAAGAAACTAACCATGTGCAAATGTGTCCCCTCAAGATTTTAAGGAGATCCAGAAGATTAAGTAATCTCCAGTAGTTTTCCTGAGACACACCTTGTTTTTTGCCCTGTGATCCCACTTCTAGCAATGGGTAAACTTGCTAAAAGCTAGATCTTAATATTGACCAGTAGCTTGGACCTCACACTATCAACCAAGATGTTCTTCTGAACAAATTAACCTGAACTGAGCCATCAAAACTGAAAGGAGAAGGAACTTCAGCCATAAATAACATATAATGCCAGAATACGACAATCCAATCTATTTTTCCCACAGGTAACTTTACCTTGCTGGCCTTCAGCATATTGATCTGTTCTTCGTGGACTGTATCTCTGTTTTTTTCCAAAAAGCCCTCACAATAATATTCCACCTAGAAAAGATTACAGAACCAAAGTTTGGATAGGAAAAGAAAAAGAAAAATTAAAATTGTGAGTACAAATCTTATAAAACAAATTAAGATATACTTAAATAACATGGACAGTATGTCCCTATATTTTTCTTTTCAAAACACTTTTTTTAAAAATGGGGCAGCTTAAAACCAGAATATTTTACAGAATGCTAAAGTATCTGGATCTCGATTTCTACATTTAATTCAAACTGAATTGTGTGTATGCTCAGAGGCACAAAAGAGTAATTTAGCAAATTTGCTGTGTTCAGCAATTATCAAAACTAGGTGCTTATTAATAGCAACAGCACTTAGACTTATATACCGCTTCAGAGTGCTTTACAGCCCTCTCTAAGGAGGGTCAGCCTATTGCCCCCAACAATCTGGGTCCTCATTTTACCCACCTCGGAAGGATGGGAGGCTGAGTCAACCTTGAGCCTGGTGAGATTCAATCTGACAAATTGCAGGCAGCAGAAGTAGCCTGCAGTACTGCACTCTAACCACTGCGCCACCGTGGTTCATTAATAAAATTAATAAAAGTGGCTTTTAACCTGAACAATGCCTGGAGGATGGGTAGAACCATTTTTTTCACTGGGGGGAAAAAAATCTCTGGCCTTCTCCACCGAATGGTTGATGTTATGATTGAGCAGGGATCCGCAAACTTGGCGACTTTAAGACTTGTGCACTTCAATTCCCAGAATTCTGGGAGTTGAAGTCCACAAGTCTTAAAAGTTGCCAAGTTTGAAGACCTCTGAGATTGAGGATGATTTGACCAGTTCCTGCTATCAAACCTCACTAGAAACTCTTAGAAAACTAGTAGCTACAATCTTCAAGACTCGCAACAGAGTCAAGAGAGGTGAGAAACTGTGGCTGCTTAAAAGTACTAAGGCAGCTTCAGATTTGAGTGGAGAATTCAGACCAAGCCTTCTTAGCTGGATATCAACTTTTTCCTCCTGACTGGTGTGAATTATACCCTAGTTCTGAGAAATGGAGCTGAACCGTATGTTTAGCGGCTGCTATTAGCAACATAAATGTGCTAGAGAGTAACGAAAGTGCATATGTACCAGTTCTATCTTTCAAATCCAACACTCTATCACCATGGCTCTCATGAGTATGCAATTAAATGCAAAGAAGTGGGGAGGGGATCTAAAACTCTTTTTAAATCTCACTCTAAATTCCAGTTTGCAATTCATTTGTAAGTACCCTGAATTTTTTCCTGCCTTTCGATTTCAAAGGTGAAAAGTTAATAAATAGCAGCTGCCAGGAGCCCTGGTCGCACAGTAGTTAGAATGCAGTATTACAGGCAAACTCTGCCCACAGCCTGGAGTTCGATCCTGACCAGTTCAAGGTCGACTCAGGGTTCTATCCTTCCGAGGTCGGTAAAATAAGGACCCAGATTGTTGGGGCCAATATGTACCGTATTTTTCGGAGTATAAGACGCTCCTTTTTACCCCCAAAAAGAGGATGAAAACTTGGGTGTGTCTTATACACCGAATGTAACCCCCCCCCACCCCCCCACCCTTTGGCCTCTGTCTTCCAGCAATTTACCTGTTTGCAGCAAAGAGGGAAGAGCCTGTAAAGCTAAGCAAGTCACTAGCAGTTTTCCGACGTACAGCTGATTTGCCACATGGGAAAATGAAAGTGAAACTGATTTGCAAAGAGGCAAATAGCTGGGAGAGACACTCAGATTTTTATTTTCTGCTGAACTGGATGGAAGGAGGTAAGTGAATAACTATAAATGTCTGTAGAATGTTCAAATTATTAGACTTATTTTTTAAATACTGCTTTATTATTGTTCTAGAGCCAGGGGTCTTCAACCTTGGCAATTTTAAGACATGTGGACTTCAACTCCCAGAATTCCACAAACAGCTTTGTTAGCTTTGCTGGCTGTGGAATTCTGGGAGTTGAAGTCCACAAGTCTTAAAGTTGCCACGGTTGGAGATCCCTGTAAATCTAGACAACTTAACAAAATAAAGAAGCTTTTTAAAATAAATGCTTGCTCTGAAGAGGCCCAGTGCTATTGTATCTTCTTTTAAATAATAGAGAATAATGTATACTTCCAGAAATTTTAATTAATTTGAACAGCTCTGTACAAGTATAGTATGAAATGTAACAGTGTCCTGTTTAGTATTAGAGTTTAGTTACCTTGGAGTAGATCTATTTAAATAATTGGGAGGAGTTAGTGTGACTACATTTAAGAAAACTTTCTGGCATAATGTACATTTCTCCAATTCTTTGCTATTTCTATGGGTCAGGCACACATGCACAGAAATACACAGCAAACAGTGTATATCATCTGTGCTGTTTGCTGTTTGCTGTTTGGCAAATTGCTGGGAGGCAGAGGCCTTTTTCCCTTGTTTTCCTCCCCCAAAACTAAGGTGCGTCTTATACTTCAGTGCGTCTTATACTCCGAAAAATACGGTAAATAATGCTTTTGCACTGTAAATCACCCAGCTAACCGGTAGCAGGAATTTCCCCCCGCTCGCCAAACCGGCAGCAACCCAGGCCTGCCATGCCCCAGAACTGGCTCTCTCGGCGGCGCCATAGGCAGCGCCATCTTGTTTTTTGCTTCTGCGCATGCGCAGAATCTGTTTTTTGCTTCTGCGCATACGCTGGGTTTTTAGCACTGCGCATGCACGCACCCACGCGGCGTGTCAGGAAGCGAACCGGCAGCGAGGTAAGCCAGAACCCACCCTTGGTACAGGCAAACCAACACAAAGGGCTCCCCAGACCAAGGGAGATGTTAACTCAGTTAAGAAGAAAGGCTGGACCCGCAGCAAACCCTCTGAAGACTCTCTGTTCCCATTACCTTATCTGCAAAGTGCAAAACAATGAATGCCATGTTTGACATGCGAGGCTTCTGGAAATGTTGACTGTTCCCGTGGCGATCATAGAGTTTCTGAGCCCAGTTCTCGTCTGTCCCTTTAGGGACCTGTTTTAAAAGACAATTAGTCAGAAATGCATGGGACATACAGTAGAAACTTCATTCTGAAATGTATTGTTCTCAATACATTTCACTACACTACAATGCAACCATCTGAAGCAGCTTTTTCTATTTGGAGCGCCTCTATGTTTACTTATTGGGAAAATATTAGCTTATGTGACATTTACTCAAGAGCAAAATTACATGCATACAGTAGTCCTCAACCTACAATCACAATTGGGACCGGAACTTCTGTTACTACATAATCATCAACATCGTCTTTTAATGACCCCATAGCAGGGGCGGGTTCCTAAATTTTTTACTACCACTCTGTGGGCGTGGCTTATTTTGTGGGTGTGGCTTGCCAGCCATGTGATTGGGTGAGCATGGCTTGCCGGTCATATATTAGTTATTTCAGAGAGATGTTACTACTATTTTTGCTATTTTATACCTTACATGAAAAGCTTTGCATACAAAGTGTGTGTTACACTATGGCAACACAGCAACCTTTATATGCAGAAAATGCTATAGTTAAAAGACAAGCAAGTCTCATACAGCATTTTTGGTTTCAGTCATGGATTCCTTAGACGAAAATATTGAGGACTGTTAAAAGAACAGTATCTTTTAACAGTCCTCAGTGTTTTCGTCTAAAGAATAACAGTATAAAACTGTATAAAATTAACAGTATAAAGGTTAAGCTTTCGGAAAACGCCCACTTTGGGAAGCTTTAGGCAAAAGCGAAGGAAAAGTGTCAAATGCGAGCTTCTTATTATTTTCAAGCGAAGGGACGGGGAAAGACTTAATTATCAGGTTTCTGGGCATGCGCAGAAGAAATTTTTTAAAAAAATTAAAAATAATTTTTTTTTTATGGTGGTGCCCAAGCATTGGCAACCGACCGCACCGGTACTGTGATGTCACCAGCGGGCCGCTACCGGTGCTATAGAGTGGACTGCACCGGTAGGAACCCACCACTGCCCCATAGTCCTTTGTGGGGTAGAGTCTGGGCAACAGAATGGAGCTGAGTGTTTACTGGCCGGATGCCCTTCCTGTTGCCAATGCAGAGTTTTTTTTTCCCAGCAGATATATTCTCAGTGTGCTCAGAGAGAGAAAAATATCTGCCTCTACCTAGGATCGAACTCACAGCCTCCTGATTGTGATGCGAGAGCTCCACCTCTAGGCCACCGTACCACTCTGTTACTATATAATGGGGGTCCAGATTTTTATTGTCCAGATTATCAATGGCTTAAAAATAAACAAAACGTTCTTAGCTCTTATGTATTTATTTACTTTTCATAACAGTTCTTTTCCTTGACACTTCCCTATTGTTTTTATATAAGAAAACAGTAAACGGACATTTATGGATAAATTAATTGATTTATTCAGGATGAATCTTTTCTTCTACTCAACCAAGCAGGACCAGCTTTCACCGTGAACGACAATAACTTTTCCAGGTTTAAAAGTGCAAACAACCCAAAGCTGAAATAAAGAGGTGCAGCAAAAAAAACATATTTCACAGTCAACTTGATGTAATATCTTAGCTTTTAAGCCTACTATCTTCAAGGTAATAATCAAAGGTATCTCTTTTTTATTTATTTAGTATTCTCCATCAAATCAATTCAAAGGATATTTTAGATAATTTTACTGTATCATGAGGACACGAGACTCCTGCTTCCAAAAACCTCTCAATAAATTGGAATAATGCATCAGTAAAACCTTTTTTTGTGTGTGCAGAATTTGTTACACTGCCTGCCAACTTATTTTATTCTGAGTTCACTGAAATGAGAGATGTTTCCAGTGGAGGCTGCAGAGCGTTTGTGATCAAAAGACATTGTTCAACCATTCTTTTTTTTTTTTCCTTCACAGATTTTTCTCCAGGTGGGGGAAAAACTGAGAGAACAAACGATACACAGACGTTCATAAATTTCCATGAAGGAGATACTGTAGAACTAACATTCAATAAAAACTCTCTGGCATCCGGAAAAGAACGGGTGGGAGCAGTGGTGGGTTTCACTTACGTTCGCTACCGATTTGGAACTGTGAACGCTCATGTGCGGTGCTTCTGCGCATGCGCAGAACCTTCTGCGCATGCGCAGATCGTCTGTGATGACGTCTGGGCGGGTGGGCGGAGCCTCCCGCCGCCACTGCTACCGGTTCGCCTGTACCGGGGCGAACCGGTAGCAACCCACCATTTTGGTGGGAGGCATGATAGCAGTGTTCCAATATTTGATGGGCTCCTACAAAGATGAGGGGGTCTAACTATTTTCCAAAGCACGAGAAGGCAAGACAAGAAACAATGGATGGAAACTAACCAAGGACAGAAGCAACCTAGAACTACGGAGAAATTTCCTAATGGTGAAAAGAATAAACCAATGAAACAGCTTGCCTCCAAAAGTTGTGGGTGCTCCATCACTAGAGGTTTTTTGGAAAGAGACTGGAGAGCTATTTGTCTGAAATGGTACCGGGTCTCCTGCTCGAGCAGGGGGTTGGACTAGAAGATCTCCGTCCCTTCCAACTCTATTATTCTATGTTCCATGTTCTGCGCATCTCTTATCAAAACATGTCCTACCTTGTTCAAAGAAGTAACATGGCGGCTGATTGTAGATAGGAAGCTGGAGTCACTTTGAGCAACAATTAACATCTGCTGATATCAATGGGTTTACTTGAAATTAGCAAAACCTGGATTCCATCAACTGACTTTGAACTGACCCAAATTCTTTTGAAATAGTGTAGCTGTTCCCAGGGGTGGGCTTCAAAATTTTTAGCAAGGGGTTCTCTTCCCGGTTGCTGGGTGGGCGAGGCCATGGTGGGCGTGGCCTAGTCGGCCTCCTGCACCATGGCAGGAGGGGCGTTTTCGCCCTCCCCAGGCTTTGGAGGCTTTTCTCGAGCCTCCGGGAGGGCAAAATGGCCTCCCCGGGCCTGTTTCCGGCCTTTCCAAACTCCCGGTAGGCCCGTTTTTCGCCCTCCCTGAGCCTTTACATGGGCCCTGCCCTTACCTGCATCCAAAATGGGCCACGTGGATACTCCTGGGAGGGGTGGGGTGGGCAGGGCCAGCCAGGAGTGGGATTTGGGGGTTCTCCAAACTGCACAGAATCTTAGCTAGATGTCCTCCCGAACCCCTGCAAACCCCCAGCAGCCCACCCCTGCCTGTTCCCCCAACTACTGACTTGTTTTCAACAAAAAGCTCATGAGATGTTAGCGCCATAGTTCTTGAAGATATCACCTTATCATAAGCACTGAGGATTAATAAGTTTGGGGGACTTTTTTTACCTTACATTCTTCATCCAGCAAGTCCAGGATACCCAGCTTAGCTTCTATAAGGTCTATGCATGGCTGATTGTCATAAAAATCAATAAGGGTCCAGGGAATTTGCTCTTTCATATATTCATCTTGTTCCAATTTAAAGACATGCTATGGCAGAGAAAGATAGCAAACATTAAGCTGTTATCTGGAAAGGCTCTTTCAATAAACCCCAAATACAGGTAGTCCTTGACTTACAACCATTCGTTTAGTGACCGTTCAAAGTTACAACGGCACTGAAAAAAGTGACGCTGACCATTTTTTTTTGCACTTCACTGTGTTCATGTGATCAACACTCAAATACATGGCAACTGGCCCGTATTTATGACGGTTGCAGTGTCCCGGGGTCACAAGCAAAGTGAATGGGAAAGCCAGATTCACTTAACAACCTAGCTACTAATTTAACAACTGCATTGATTCCCTTAAAAAATGTGGCAAGAAAGGTCATAAAAGGGGGCAAAACCCAACAGCTGTCTTGCTCAGCAATGGAAAATTTGGGCTCAATTGTGGTCGTAAGTTGAGGACTACCTATAATCACTTGAAGCCTAATTGGCTGTTTAAAAGCTTGGAATATACTGGATATAGCTCTAATTGTTTGTTCTCCAGATTTAATCTTTTCTAAAAAACAACAACTTAACTTTCTTTGGACATTTTGCACATTACAGGCTATTTATACTACAGCCAATAAACAGGCAGAAAAAAAGAATTCAAGAAAATAAAATGAAATTCTGAGCCATTTATGTGTCTCAGAATATCAAATATATTATTCTCTAAAGCTGCAAGAACATTTTTGGTTGAACACGAATCCTTTTAGAAACATGTGATAATTACATAAATATAGGTATCCTGCACTTTAAAACAAAAACCTGAAACAAGGTTTTGAAACTTGATTACAGGTAGTTCTCAACTTACAACAATTCATTTAGTGACCGTTCAAAGTTACAACGGCACTGAAAAAAGGGATTTATGACCGTTTTTCACAGTTACGACCTTTGCAGCATTCCAATGATCATGTGATCAAAATTCAGACGCTTGGCAACTGACTCAGGTTTATGACGGTTGCAGTGTCGCCAGGGTCATGTGATCACCTTTTGCGACCTTCTGGCAACCAAAGTCAAAGGGGAAGCCAGATTCACTTAACAACTGTGTTACTCGCTTAACAACTGCAGTGATTCACTTAACAACTGAGGCAAAAAAGGTCGTAAAATGGGACAAAACTCACAACAAATGTCTCACTTAACAACAGAAAGTTTGGGTTTAATTGTGGTCGTACGTTGAGGGCTACCTGTATGCAATTGGCCTTCCGAAAAGCAATAAAGACCTGGCTTTTCCGGCAGGCTTGGGGCCGTTGATCTCGCGGTTGTAATCGGTGAGATCCGACCATGAAATGATAGGTAGGGGTTTTAAATTGTTTTAATGCTTAATGTTCTGATGTCTATAATGTTTAAGATGTTATGTTTTCTCTAAGATGTTTTTAATGTTTATCTGCTGTTGTTAAGCCGCCTAGAGTCCTTTGGGAGTTGGGTGGCATATAAATATAATAAATAACTGTAACGCGCTCTACATGGGGCTACCCTCGAAGAGCATCCGGAGACTACAATTGGTACAGAATGCAGCTGCGCGAGCTGTGGTGGGTGTACCGAGATACACCCACGTAACACCTATCCTCCGCCAGCTGCATTGGCTGCCCATTAGTCTCCGGTCGCAATTTAAGGTGTTGGTTTTGACCTTTAAAGCCCTACATGGCTCAGGGCCAGGTTACCTTCGGGACCGCATCCTGCCATATACCTCCCTTCGACCAGTTAGGTCCCACAGAGTGGGCCTCCTCCGGGTCCCGTCAGCCAAACAATGCCGGTTGGCGGGCCCACGGGGGAGGGCTTTCTCTGTGGGAGCCCCATCTCTCTGGAACCAACTCCCACCAGAGATCCGGACTATCCCCACCCTACTGGCCTTCCGCAAGACAGTAAAAACATGGCTGTTCCGGCAGGCGGGGTGAAGAGATGATTCCCCCATGTATGAATGGTTTTTAAATTATAATAAAATGTTTTTAGATGTTATTTAACTGTTAGTTCTAATCTCTGTTGTAAGCCGCCCTGAGTCCCACGGGATTGGGCGGCCTATAAGAACTCTTATAAATAAATAAATAAAATAAATAAAATAAATAAATAAAATAAAGTTTCTTGATTTTAGGGAGTTTCCACAAAAACTGAGGACGTACAAGAAGCCATACCCAAAACAGCAGATTTCACCTTATATCTTACTATTATTATGGTTGGTTGCACAGTGACAACAGCAACTGAGATGTGGTTTGAGACTTAATATGGAATCATGCTCCATTTTAGAAATCATATATTCTATTGCAGTAAATGCAAAAAAAGGTTACAGCAAAACAAACATCAAACCCGTGCATAAAAACTATATATAAGGATAGGAATATTAACAACTTGAAATCATGCACGAGTAATAGCTGAATTGCTATAACATGAATCACTTGTAAGGCTCTGAAGACATAATGTATTAGCCTATTAAGAAAACAAGCAGCAGCAGCAGCAAACAGAATTTTCGCAAGGATTGATGAATATCTTAAAATAAATATTTCGCCCTGTCAATCCAGTGCAATATTTGTTGCTTATGAAAAATTGCTTTTAGGGACTTTTTAATTACTATGGGCAAAGTCAATAGAAAGCAAAATGAGCAAAACAAAGCAGAAAATCATTAGAGTTTTGTTTTTTTTAAATAACATTGGAAATTATCGAAAAAGCCACAGGGGAGGTAAAATGTATAGAACTTTTGAAGATTGGAAACAGCTAAAAATCGTGAAGATCTGCAGAACACAGTCTCTAAGTAACGGGGAATTTAGTGCTAAGGATTGTGAGTGTTTTTTTTTCTAAAAAGGGACTAGGTATTGGAGCGTAACTTTTAAAAATATGCCATTCTTAAATTGAAGGAAATTTAAATTCCTTTTTCTGGGTCTTTCAATGCTGTTTATTTATTATTAAAGTTGATGAACTCTCAAAGGTTATGTTGAAAGAAAATATCCAGCTCGCTCATAAAATTATTATATCATTATATAACACAAATATTGTGGGGTTCCTAATCTGAAATATTATTTAAAAGGATTTTAGCTGAGACAATATGAATCCTATTTGCAAATCAATGCATTTTCACAGTGGGAATTCACATAATCTCCATCTAGTAAACAGAGCTCATCAAAAATTTATTTGCTTTTTAATAGCAGTTCTATGTAATGTAAATAGAGTAGGTTAATCCCTTTTAGAAGACAAACTTCACGAACATGTTAGTTATTCCTATATCTTGTTCATTTAGTACATTCTTAAAACATTTTAGTCAAAGCACAGAATATTGTGGATATCTTTGTATTATTTGGCCCCACCCCTCCAAAAGATACTAAAATAAATTTGACAATCCAAATTACCAAATTGAACTGCTGCTGTAATTTTTCATTGGCGTAATTGATGCAGAATTGTTCAAAGCTATTATATTCAAAGGTCTCAAACCTGCAAAACAAAAGAATATTCTTAGAGAAAGGATTAAAAGAACAGTTTCGGAGGGGGGGGAATGATGAATATTTAAGGATTAATTATTGTACTATTTTTATAAACCACTTGGGAACCTGATTTGAGAGAGTTATTAAAATGAAGTCAATAGATAAAAATTACTTCCAGTTTAGAAATATCAGCGAGAGCTTAGTTTTCCCAGTGCAGAATCCTACAGATGCATGGATACCTATCACAGGATGCAATTCTGGAGCTGTAATTCCAATATATTTGGAGAACATTATATTGGGGAAGAAAAGTTTAGGCTAACAGCTCCATCAGTTCCATCACTCACTGTCTACTACAGCAGGGGTCCCCAACCCCTACCCCCCCCTCCCGGGCCGCAGCTCAGTACCGGGCTGTGGCCCATTCAAAACTGGGCCGGGCAAGCAGTGGACGAGTGTGTGCATGCACACAGCTCCCAAACCCCCAAAACTTTAACCTTAGACTGTCTACAGTAGACCTCTCCCCATTTCTAAGAGGTCTGTAAGGGGCATGCTTAAGCGCACCACTGTGCCTACCGTCCCTGTCCTACTGTCCTATTGTCCTCTATTATCGGTACTTTTTACTTATGTTATGTTTATACAAACAACTACTATCCTGTACATGTTTGACAAATAAAATAAATAAATAAATAAATAAATTTATTCAAACAGCGTGCGTACTTGCCACGCAAATGGAACTGCGCCCGTGCTCGCCCACCACTCGTATGAAACCATCTCCTCTCCACCCCCCGCCAGCGCCGATCCACAAAGCCAGTAGACCACCAAACTGCTGTCCTAGAGACCTATCCTATTTCCAAATTTCAATGGGTAGAACACCGACCTAGTCTCTGGGCCATAGGAACCATACTTTTAAATTTCTCACAATGACACAAGAACAGTAACAAGGAATTAGGGAAAATGTTTACGTGCTTCTCAACCTTCTAACATTTTTACCATATGAAATCCAAGTCTAGAATGAACTATTTGCAACAGAATCTTGAGGGAGGGAGGGAGGGAGGGAGAGGGGGAGAGGAAGGGAGAGAGGGAGGGAGGGGGAGACAGAGAGAGGGAGGGAGGGAGGGAGAGGGCAGGAGGGGGAGAGAGGGGGAGGGCAGGAGGGGAAAGAGGGGGAGAGAGGGAAGGAGAGATAGGGGGAGGGAGGGAGGGAGAGAGAGGGGGAGGGAGAGAGAATTTGAAGCTGTACAACACTATTAAAATATCTTATGAGACAAATTTGAATAGTTTATTATTTTTGGTCTGACAAAATCCTGAGCAAGAGCTATAGAGAAATAATACCTCTGGATACAAAACAAATGTTGAAAAATGAAAAGGGGGAAGAAAATGAAATTCTTTCTATTCAACTAAGAAAGATTATCAGACGACGAAAGCGTAAGTACCAGATTGCTTTCAATAGGCCCTATAGATAAATGACTTAGAATAGCTTTGCACTGTCATTTTAAGAAGATTCACATGTAACTCCAAATTCGTATTTAATACAGACACATTCACTTAAAACTTCCTCCATCTTTTTCAATTTTATCAGAATAAGTACTCCCCTGTTGTCAAATCTAACAGCTTAATTGAAACCAATCAAGGAAAATGAAAGTTTAAGATAATACCATTAAATTTTATGGTTTTTAAGCATGTTGCTGTAATGGAAATCCAATCTCCTGTTTTGAAGTCGATTAACACAATGTCTTTCTCGAGATACAGTTTAATACCCTCGCCTTGCATTCTTTTCAACTACGACTTTGATTTGGGCTTTGCTTTAATGGATCGGATTCCTATCTACTGTCAAATAAAGTAGGAATTCAATTGCTTCCCGTTACTGTATGAAATCTAATACCGAAACATCCAGAGATGCTGATTTAACACTTCCCAAAGTCACTCATCCGAAAGAATCACACTGTCCCCTTAAATCCTATCTCGGCAAACAAAATGCAAGCTATCATCCTATCGAATGGCACCAACAAATGTTTGTATGTCATGCTGTTAGAGAAGAGAAAGAGGAATTCTCTACAAGGATGCATCCTGGAGTGGCATTCTCTGTGCCCGGGAACAGGAATCCAATTGTGGATTTTAGGGGATGAGAATGCATAAAAAATGCCTTGCTTTAACATCCTTACTATGAATAGGTTCAGTGGTGGGCTTCAAAAATTTTAGCAAGGGGTTCTCTGCCCGGTTGCTGGGTGGGCGTGGCAATGGTGGGCGTGGCCTAGTCGGCCTCCTGCACCACGGTGTTTTTGCCTTCCCCGGGCTCCGGAGGCTTTTGTTGAGCCTCCGGGAGGGCGAAAATGGCCTCCCCAGGCTCCGGTAGGCCTGTTTTTCGCGCGCCCTGCATTTACCTGCATCCAAAACAGGCCACGTGGGGACACCTGGGAGGGGAGGGTGGGCCAGCCAGGAGTGGGGATTCTCCGAACTGAACAGAATCTTAGCTAGAGGTTCTCCCGAACCCTTGCGAATCCCCAGCAGCCCACCCCTGAATAAGGTAAGGTAAAGGTTCCCCCACACATGTGTGCTAGTTGTTTCCGGCTCTAGGGGGCGGTGCTCATCTCCCTTTCTAAGCCGAAGACCAGCGCTGTCCGAAGACGTCTCCGTGGTCATGTGGTCGGCATGACTAAACGCTGAAGGCGCACGGAGCGCTGTTACCTTCCCACCAAAGTGGTCCCTATTTTTCCACTTGCATTTTTACGTGCTTTCGAACTGCTAGGTTGGCAGAAGCTGGGACAAGTAACAGGAGCTTACTCCGTTACGCGGCATTAGGGATTCGAACCGCTGAACTGCCAACCTTCTGATTGACAAGCTCAGCGTCTTAGCCACTGAGCCACCGCGTCCCTAGAGAAGCGAAACATCTTCAAAGAAAAACCAGAAAGTCCACTTGTCTCTTGAAAAAAGCACCTTTGGGACAATCATGACCTGGATGACTGAGAATCTCCATAGACTTTTATCATAGTCTTCCTCAAGAACCTTCCTGCTTCATCTATCAAGCAACAAGTGGAACCATATAGGCAAGCTCATAACAATCGTAAGAACGCCTGATAAATAATCTTTATTTTCTTTAATCTTTAAGAACCGCGGTAGCACAGTGGTTAGAATGCAGTACTGCAGGCTACTTCTGCTCATCACCAGCTGCCAGCAGTTTGGCAGTTCGAGTCTCACCGGCTCAAGGTTGACTCAGCCGTCCACACTTCCAAGGTCGGTAAAATGAGCACCCAGATTGTTGGAGGCAATATGCAGACTCTGTAAACTGCTTAAAGAGGGCTGTAAAAGCACTGTGAAGCGGTATATAAGTGCTATTGCTACTATTAAAGCCATATACAGAAAATTATAGTAACGTGCGGTGTTTCCAAGATCAAAATCTATATTTAAAACAACAGACAAACGCTTTTGTGCCTCATTCTTGTTTCCAACTTATGTAATAGACTATCCATCCTCTTCTTCTAAAGTGGTGCAATTTCCACCCATCTTTTTGCAATAGTCACATCTGCTCCTACCGTATTGATTTTCACTGTCTGCAAGAATTAGCGCACTCACATACTTCTAACACTGGAGACAGGACAGACCCTTTTCCCTGCACACAAGAGAGGGATAGAGCAGTCCCTATGATCACAGCACAACTTATTACAGGCAGAGAGACACCTAAGGATCTCAGGAGTCAGTCTGCTCCAGCTGTGCTTTACACAATTTGACAAAAAGCAACACACCCACAAATTGACTTTGATGCCAGCATGCCAGACTCCTCCTTACAATTTGCTCTACAATTTCCAAGTGTTGTTCTTATGCTCTGGCAAGTAAGAGTAAAGAGCCACACTGCAAAACGTACTAAATTCCACTGCCTAGATAAGACGCAGGAAATACCAAGGAATGCCAGCGTTGATCCTAGCAAACGCAAGCAAAAGGGTGGAGGAACAGGTGCCCAAAAAGCTTGTTGCTCACCCATAAATGTCCAGCACACCGATAAAGGAATGCTGCTTGACCGTGGTGTACAAGGCCTTGTTGATATGCTGGACAATCCAGTTGAACAGCTGAGCGTAGATGTGCTTGGCTAGCGCATTCCTGGCGTTGACAGCTTGTTGGAGGGACATATTCTTGGTGTATGTTTCCGAAGTGGTGACCAGCTTCCGATGGCAAAGCCAGTGTTCCATCTGGCTGTGTTCCACTCCCAGTAATCTGCAAAAATGATGCAGGTGTTCATCTTGGTTCTATAGGATATAAAGAAAGACATCTGATTCAGCAAAGCACACACAGTGATGTCGCCAGAAGGCAAAAAAATCCATGCAACCTTCTAATTCACGAATGGGCTGGGTGGAAACCTTTGGGGGTCTACTCGAGGGTGCCTTCTTGGGCTGCTGTTTCCAGCTTCCAGGAAACAGCCGAGGTGGCGCAGCGGTTAGAGGCAGTACTGCAGGCCACTTTAGCTGACTGTGATCCGCAGGTCAGCGGTTCAAATCTCACCGGCTCAAGGTTGACTCAGCCTTCCATCTTTCCGAGGTAGGTAAAATGAGGACCCAGATTGTTGGGGGCAATATAAATATACATTGCTTACTGGTGTAAACCGCTTTGAGAGTGCTTGCACTGTGAGGCGGTATATAAATCACACAAATAAATAAATAAAATAAATAAATTGCACGCTAATTCTGCTGATTGTGTGCAGTTCGATTCTCACCAGCTCAAGGTTGACTCAGACTTCCATCCTTCCGAAGTTGGTAAAATGAGAACCCAGATTTTGGGGGGCAATAGGCTGACTCTGTAAACCGCTTAGGGAGGACTGTAAAGTGGTATATAAGTTTAAATGCTACGGTATTGCTATTCCAATAAAGAAGAATATTTGTAGCTGAAGGGATCCTTGGTGCTTTCTGAGCTTGGCTGTTTTCTTGCAGACGTTTCATTACCCAACTACCCAACGGCACTGATGACATTATCTAGTCTGAGTAATGAAACATCTGCAAGAAAACCACCGAGCTCAGAGAGCACAAAGGACTTATCGTTTCCAGATTTGTTAGTTTGCAGCGACAAGGGTACCAACATCCACCTCATGAAACATTGGGCTCCTTCACAAGAACATTGCTACTACTATAACCAGCCACAGACATACCGTAAGCTGCTAACTCATCCTAAACATAAGCTAGACAGGTTTTTTTTCCCTCTGGCTAATTACTTTCTTTTCTAGTGTATGGCATAGAAAACATGGCTATCAACCAATATCTCATACTACACATAAAAAGGGCGACTAGGATCCTATATGCACAACATTGGAAAACAGATATAGTCCCTTCAAACTGAATGATAATAACTAAAATATTAGAATGTGCGGAAATGAGTAAATTAACCATGGAATTACAGGATAAAGAGGAAACAGAATTTTATAAAATTTGGGGAAATTGGTATAAATGGTTGGAAGTAAAAACAAATCCAAACAATTAGCAACGAACCTAGAACAAAAGATGACAGGTAGATAGACTTAAGCAGGAGATTAATGACGATGAAAAGAGTAATGAGTAAAAATGAAGAAATATGTGATTATGGATAAGTTAATGAAATAGTGATATAGGAATATAGAAAATATAACAATACGCAACGCTGCAAAAAGATATTAGTATTAATTGTGTATGTTTTTTTGTTTTCTGTTAGGTTATGTCATGTATGTTGATATAAAGTCTTATGTATGTTTGATTTGTATATATGTATATTTTGTATATACAGTATATGTTATTTTTAAACCTACTTAATAAAAATTATTTTTTTTTAAAAAAGAAAAATGGCTATCAATAATAAAATTATGTGGAAGGAACATTATAAGAGCATTATAAGAGCCGAGGTGGCGCAGTGGTTAAAATGCAGCACTGCAGTTCAGCAGTTCAGCTGTTCAAATCTCACCGGCTCAAGGTTGACTCAGCCTTCCATCCTTCCAAGGTCGGTAAAATGAGGACCCAGATTGTTGGGGGCAATATGCTGAACTCTAAACCGCTTAGAGAGGGCTGTAAAGCACTATGAAGCGGTATATAAGTCTAAGTGCTATTGCTATTGCTACATCATACTATGATACACGTATGATGGAAACATGTACAGGTAATCCCTGGGTTACAAGCGTTCCCTTAGCGAACGTTCAAAGTTACGCGATCAGTGCCCCATAGTGTTTAAGAACAAGTCCCGAAACTATGAATCTTGCAGAACCACGGCAGTTTTTCACCCTTATGAACAATCGCAAAGGCTCTCCAACATTCGTCCTACACTTTGCCAGCCAAAACGGAGTTTTGCAGGCCAAAATGGAGCTTTGGAGGGGTGGGCCTGCCGTTTAGACCTGCAAAGTGCCAGGCAAGGCCTAAACAAAACTCCGTTTTGGCTGGCAAAGTGCCGGGCGAGGCCTGCGCACACCAAAACAGAGCTGCAGAGGGCCACATGTGGCTGAGGCTGGAGAGGAGACAGCTTGCTAGATCTTCACATGGTAAGTGACCAGGCGCGCCAGGTTGGGTGAGGGGGGGAAGCAATTGTGGGGAGCATGAGCTATTTCAGTGGGTCAGGGAGGCCTTGGGTGGTCTTAAGCAGGTGGCCTGTTCCATCACTAGCCCCCCCCCCCCCCCCCCCCGTGGCCTTCCCCACCCTGAAATAACTCATGTGCACTTTAACAAACCACACATTCGATTAGCAAATGTGTGGGCGAAAGTAGGGAATGTTCCAGTTCAAGGTACAAAATTCACTCCCACGAATCCTCGGGGTACTAATGGAATGGGCAGGCTCCATTCCATTCATAACTCAAGGACTACCTGTGGTCAATTTGGTAAGGTTTGAGGAATTCAAGAAATTATACTGTATGAGACAGGCTACATTTTAAAATACATTGATTCCTAAGAATAGATAAATGTTCTATACATTAATATCTAGGCCATTTATCCAATTAATATAAGGTGATCAGACGTCCCGCTTTTGGCGGGACAGTCCCGTTTTTTAATAATTTGTCCCGCGTCCCGCGGCGTTTCAAAAAAGTCCCGCTTTTTGAATTTGAATTTGCCCCTCTGCATCCTGCCTCGCCTGCCTCCTCCTGCCAGGCGGGGAGGGAGGGCAGTGAGAGGGGCAGCGGCAGTCTTGCCTGTTCGTCGCCGCAGAGCCGAAGAAGCTGGTGGCGTTCGCGGTGCGGGGCTTCCCCCGCCCGCTTTCCCCGGCTGCCGGGACACCGCCATTTGCGTTCTTTTGCCCTCTGTGCAAGCAGAACGCTTTGCGCATGCACAGAGGGCAAAAGAACGCAAATGGCGGCATCCCGGCAGCTGGGGAAAGCGGGCGGGGGAAGCCCCGCACCACGAACGCCACCAGCTTCTTCAACTCTGCGGCGAGGAACAGGTAAGCCTGCGCCAGTAGGAACCCACCCCTGGCTGCGATGAAGGGGGGGTGTTTGGGGGGGTGCACAAAGCTGCAGGATAAGAGAGATGGACCTCTCCCGTCTTGCTCCCCTAGAAAGCCCCCCCCCCCGTCAATGGTGTCCCGCTTTACAAAAAATAAAATCTGGTCACCTTAAATAGCAATAGCACTTAGACTTATATACAGCTTCACAGTGCTTTACAGCCCTCTCTAAGCGGTTTACAGAGTTCAGCATATTGCCCCCAACAATCTGGGTCCTCATTTTGCCAACCTCAGAGGGATGGAAGGCTGAATCAATCTTGAGACGGTCAGGATCAAACTCAAGGCTGTGGGAAGGGTATTGCCTGCAACACTTGCTCTCTAACTACGGCACAATAAATGACTTTGCTACACAACCGGCACCAGACTGCTCCCTGTGGGTCACCTACAGAAGTGGCACTAGTTCAGTCCCTTAATAGCAATAGCACTTAGACTTATATACCGCTTCACAGTGCTTTCGCCCCCAACAATCTGGCTCCTCATTTTACCCACCTCGGAAGCAGAGGTGGGATCCTGCCTCTGATTGCCGGTGCGGTTAATCGCTGAGTTCGGCGCAGAGCCGAAGAAGCTGCTCCCGTTCGCGGAACGGGAGCTTTCCCCGGGCACTTTCCGTGCCCGCATGGATGCCACCAATTGCGTTCTTTTGCCCTCTGCGCATGCCCAAAGCGGTCCGCATGCGCAGAGGGCAAAAGAACACAATTGGCGGCATCCATGCGGGCGGGGAAAGCGCCCGGGGAAAGCTCCCGTTCCGCGAACGGGAGCAGCTTCTTCGGCTCTGCGCCGAACTCAGCGATTAACCGCACCGGCAATCAGAGGCAGGAACCCACCTCTGCTCGGAAGGATGGGAGACTGAGTCAACCTTGAGCCGGTGAGATTTGAACTGCCAAACTGCAGCTAGCAGTCAGCTGAAGTAGCCTGCAGTGCTGCACTCTAACCACTGTGCCACCTCGGCTCTTCTATTAAGCGCAATATCTGTTAGTTGCAGAAAGTCTGGAAGTTTTCCTCCTGTATCAATAGCAGCAACTAATGTGGTCTAGATGAGGAGAATTACGGGGGGGGGGATTCTCTGCCCCATTTAAACAGAAAATCTTGGCAGATGTCATGCAAGGTGCAGATCCTATTCAGCTTCTTACAAAAACTATATCTTTGATAAAGACTATTAGCACTGGTGGGTGGCATCGAAACCCACTCATTTTGTAAAGAGCTGAGGTGGCGCAGCGGTTAGAGGCAGGTACTGCAGGCCACTTTAGCTGACACTGATCCGCAGGTCAGCGGTTCAAATCTCACCGGCTCAAGGTTGACTCAGCCTTCCATCCTTCCGAGGTAGGTAAAATGAGGACCCAGATTGTTGGGGGCAATGTAAATATACATTGCTTACTGGTGTAAACCGCTTAGAGAGTGCATGCACTGAGGCGGTATATAAATGTCACAAAATAAATAAATAAATAAATAAATTTTTGTGTCGGGTTAAGATATATTTTTTCCAGAATCTGGACGTCCGGTAGTCCAGTTTCCATTCCCATGTGATTTTACATCAAAGTTAGCATTATGAAGCTCCTGTGCAAGGATCAGTGAGTGGTTCCTGACTAAGAAGAGAACTGGATTCTGACCTTGATTATTAAACAATATAAAAACCGAAAAGCTCTTTTCCTTCACTTAGTCAAAATGAAGACACGGTCCCTCCCAACTCCATTTTTCTGTACAGGTACTCCTCGACTTACGACCATAATTGAGCCCAAAGTTTCTGTTGTTAAGTGAGACGTCGGCTAAGTAAGTTTTGCCCCATTTTTACGACTCTTTTTGCCACCATTGTTAAGTGAAGCACTGCAGGTGTTAAGTTAGTCGCACGGATGTTAAGAGAATCAGCCTTCCTCATTGATTTTGTCAGAAGGTTGCAAGGTCACATGAACCCGGGGACACGGCAAAGGTCATACATATGAACCAGCTGCCAAGCGCCTGAATTTTGATCACTGACCATGGGGATGCTGCAAATGTCGTAACTTATGAAAAAGGGTCATAAGCAGAGGTGGGTTCTTCCCGGTTCGGACTGGTTCGCCCGAACTGGTAGCAACCCGCTGGTGACATCACAATGATGTCACGGAACCGGATCGGTCGGTGCCGGTCCATGGAGGCCGCCATCTTTTTTTGAATTTCTTTTGAAAAAAATTTTTTTTTGAATTTTTTTTCGGGTTTTTTTCTTCTGTTCATGCGCAGAAGCCGAGTTTCCGGCACTGTGCATGCGTCGCCATCTTGTTTTTGTCTTTTTTTGGGGGGTCTGATTTTTTGCTACTGCGCATGCGGCGCAGGAGAAAGCGAACCGGCAGCGAGGTAAGTTAGAACCCACCCCTGGTCATAAGTCAATTTTTCAGTGCCGTTGTAACTTTGAACAGTCACTAATTGAAGTGTTGTAAGTCGAGGACTACCTGTATATCTGATCAAGCAGCAGAGACTGGCTTACTGGGGTTGAGGATGAGTGACTGTCCTTGTGCCCGAGGCCGCATTAAAACTCAGTGTCCCAGTTTGTGACCTGATGTATTAACCGCTACCCCAAATTGGGTCTCCCTTACTATTTAAAAATAAAAGCAACTTCTATTTTGCAAGGCTGCTAAATGTCATAAGATCTCTGTATTTCTCATGAGATTTCAGGAGCCAATGCAAGGAACTTGATGGGATTTAGATTATTTTGAAAACTATTAACAAACACAGGATGGAGGGGGGAAGGTTAAAAATTGCACAAAAATGTGCACATGACTGAAAAAGCCGACGAATGTTCTGTACTCAGGAGAATCCTGTTTTGTAATTTGAAGTCCTGACAATCCCCATTTATTGCACTCAAATTGTGTTGGAATTACTACTGTAAGAAGTCTTCACTAGCATGTAATTGTTATGCTGGCAATTGTCAAACGAAAGAAAGGACCCCAGGAGCAGAGGTGGGTTTCAGCAGGTTCTGACCAATTCCGGAGAACCGGTAGCAGAAATTTTGAGTTGTTCGGAAAACCGGTATACAGCACCTCTGACTGGCCCTGCCACCATCTATTCTCTGCCTCCCAAGTCCCAGCTGATCAGGAGGAAATGGGGATTTTGCAGTAACCTTCCCCTGGAGTGGGGAGGGACTGGAGATTTTGCAGTATCCTTCCCCTGGAGTGGGGAGGGACTGGAGATTTTGCAGTATCCTTCCCCTGGAGTGGGGAGGGACTGGAGATTTTGCAGTATCCTTCCCCTGGAGTGGGGAGGGACTGGAGATTTTGCAGTATCCTTCCCCTGGAGTGGGGAGGGACTGGAGATTTTGCAGTATCCTTCCCCTGGAGTGGGGAGGGAATGGAGATTTTACAGTATCCTTTCCCTGGAGTGGGGATGGAATGGAGATTTTGTAGTATCCTTCCCCTGGAGTGGGGAGGGAATGGAGATTTTGTAGTATCCTTCCCCTGGAGTGGGGATGGAATGGAGATTTTACAGTATCCTTCCCCTGGAGTGGGGAGGGAATGGAGAATTTGCAGTATCCTTCCCCTGGAGTGGGGAAGAAATGGGGATGTTGCAGTAACCTTCCCCTGGAATGGGGAGGGAATGGAGATTTTACAGTATCCTTCCCCTGGAGTGGGGAGGGAATGGAGATTTTGTAGTATCCTTCCCCTGGAGTGGAGAGGGAATGGAGATTTTGTAGTATCCTTCCCCTGGAGTGGGGAGGGAATGGAGATTTTACAGTATCCTTTCCCTGGAGTGGGGAGGGAATGGAGATTTTACAGTATCCTTTCCCTGGAGTGGGGAGGGAATGGAGATTTTGTAGTATCCTTCCCCTGGAGTGGGGATGGAATGGAGATTTTACAGTATCCTTCCCCTGGAGTGGGGATGGAATGGAGATTTTACAGTATCCTTCCCCTGGAGTGGGGAGGGAATGGAGAATTTGCAGTATCCTTCCCCTGGAGTGGGGAAGAAATGGGGATGTTGCAGTAACCTTCCCCTGGAATGGGGAGGGAATGGAGATTTTGTAGTATCCTTCCCCTGGAGTGGAGAGGGAATGGAGATTTTGTAGTATCCTTCCCCTGGAGTGGGGAGGGAATGGAGATTTTACAGTATCCTTTCCCTGGAGTGGGGAGGGAATGGAGATTTTGCAGTATCCTTCCCCTGGAGTGGGGAGGGACTGGAGATTTTGTAGTATCCTTCCCCTGGAGTGGGGATGGAATGGAGATTTTACAGTATCCTTCCCCTGGAGTGGGGAGGGACTGGAGATTTTGCAGTAACCTTCCCCTGGAGTGGAGAGGGATTGGAGATTTTGCAGTATCCTTCCCCTGGAGTGGGGATGGAATGGAGATTTTACAGTATCCTTCCCCTGGAGTGGGGTGGGAATGGAGATTTTGCAGTATCCTTCCCCTGGAGTGGGGAGGGAATGGAGATTTTGCAGTATCCTTCCCCTGGAGTGGGGAGGGAATGGAGATTTTGCAGTATCCTTCCCCTGGAGTGGGGAGGGAATGGAGATTTTGCAGTATCCTTCCCCTGGAGTGGGGAGGGACTGGAGATTTTACAGTATCCTTCCCCTGGAGTGGGGAGGGAATGGAGATTTTACAGTATCCTTCCCCTGGAGTGGGGAGGGAATGGAGATTTTGCAGTATCCTTCCCCTGGAGTGGGGAGGGAATGGAGATTTTGCAGTATCCTTCCCCTGGAGTGGGGAGGGAATGGAGATTTTACAGTATCCTTCCCCTGGAGTGGGGAGGGAATGGAGATTTTACAGTATCCTTCCCCTGGAGTGGGGAGGGAATGGAGAATTTGCAGTATCCTTCCCCTGGAGTGGGGAAGAAATGGGGATGTTGCAGTAACCTTCCCCTGGAATGGGGAGGGAATGGAGATTTTACAGTATCCTTCCCCTGGAGTGGGGAGGGAATGGAGATTTTGTAGTATCCTTCCCCTGGAATGGGGAGGGAATGGAGATTTTACAGTATCCTTCCCCTGGAGTGGGGAGGGAATGGAGATTTTGTAGTATCCTTCCCCTGGAGTGGGGAGGGAATGGAGATTTTACAGTATCCTTTCCCTGGAGTGGGGAGGGAATGGAGATTTTGCAGTATCCTTCCCCTGGAGTGGGGAGGGACTGGAGATTTTGTAGTATCCTTCCCCTGGAGTGGGGATGGAATGGAGATTTTACAGTATCCTTCCCCTGGAGTGGGGAGGGACTGGAGATTTTGCAGTAACCTTCCCCTGGAGTGGAGAGGGATTGGAGATTTTGCAGTATCCTTCCCCTGGAGTGGGGATGGAATGGAGATTTTACAGTATCCTTCCCCTGGAGTGGGGTGGGAATGGAGATTTTGCAGTATCCTTCCCCTGGAGTGGGGAGGGAATGGAGATTTTGCAGTTTCCTTCCCCTGGAGTGGGGAGGGAATGGAGATTTTGCAGTATCCTTCCCCTGGAGTGGGGAGGGAATGGAGATTTTGCAGTATCCTTCCCCTGGAGTGGGGAGGGAATGGAGATTTTACAGTATCCTTCCCCTGGAGTGGGGAGGGAATGGAGATTTTACAGTATCCTTCCCCTGGAGTGGGGAGGGAATGGAGATTTTGCAGTATCCTTCCCCTGGAGTGGGGAGGGAATGGAGAATTTGCAGTATCCTTCCCCTGGAGTGGGGAGGGAATGGAGAATTTGCAGTATCCTTCCCCTGGAGTGGGGAGGGAATGGAGATTTTACAGTATCCTTCCCCTGGAGTGGGGAGGGAATGGAGATTTTGCAGTATCCTTCCCCTGGAGTGGGGAGGGAATGGAGATTTTGCAGTATCCTTCCCCTGGAGTGGGGAGGGAATGGAGATTTTGCAGTATCCTTCCCCTGGAGTGGGGAGGGAATGGAGATTTTGCAGTATCCTTCCCCTGGAGTGGGGAGGGAATGGAGATTTTACAGTATCCTTCCCCTGGAGTGGGGAGGGAATGGAGATTTTGCAGTATCCTTCCCCTGGAGTGGGGAGGGAATGGAGAATTTGCAGTATCCTTCCCCTGGAGTGGGGAGGGAATGGAGATTTTGCAGTATCCTTCCCCTGGAGTGGGGAGGGACTGGAGAATTTGCAGTATCCTTCCCCTGGAGTGGGGAGGGAATGGAGATTTTACAGTATCCTTCCCCTGGAGTGGGGAGGGAATGGAGATTTTACAGTATCCTTCCCCTGGAGTGGGGAGGGAATGGAGATTTTACAGTATCCTTCCCCTGGAGTGGGGAGGGAATGGAGATTTTACAGTATCCTTCCCCTGGAGTGGGGAGGGAATGGAGAATTTGCAGTATCCTTCCCCTGGAGTGGGGAGGGACTGGAGATTTTGTAGTATCCTTCCCCTGGAGTGGGGATGGAATGGAGATTTTACAATATCCTTCCCCTGGAGTGGGGAGGGAATGGAGATTTTACAGTATCCTTTACCTGGAGTGGGGAGGGAATGGAGATTTTACAGTATCCTTCCCCTGGAGTGGGGAGGGACTGGAGATTTTGCAGTATCCTTCCCCTGGAGTGGGGAGGGAATGGAGATTTTACAGTATCCTTCCCCTGGAGTGGGGAGGGACTGGAGATTTTGCAGTATCCTTCCCCTGGAGTGGGGAGGGAATGGAGATTTTACAGTATCCTTCCCCTGGAGTGGGGAGGGAATGGAGATTTTGCAGTATCCTTCCCCTGGAGTGGGGAGGGAATGGAGATTTTGCAGTATCCTTCCCCTGGAGTGGGGAGGGAATGGAGATTTTGCAGTATCCTTCCCCTGGAGTGGGGAGGGAATGGAGATTTTACAGTATCCTTCCCCTGGAGTGGGGAGGGAATGGAGATTTTGCAGTATCCTTCCCCTGGAGTGGGGAGGGAATGGAGAATTTGCAGTATCCTTCCCCTGGAGTGGGGAGGGAATGGAGAATTTGCAGTATCCTTCCCCTGGAGTGGGGAGGGACTGGAGATTTTGTAGTATCCTTCCCCTGGAGTGGGGATGGAATGGAGATTTTACAATATCCTTCCCCTGGAGTGGGGAGGGAATGGAGATTTTACAGTATCCTTTACCTGGAGTGGGGAGGGAATGGAGATTTTACAGTATCCTTCCCCTGGAGTGGGGAGGGACTGGAGATTTTGCAGTATCCTTCCCCTGGAGTGGGGAGGGAACGGAGATTTTGCAGTATCCTTCCCCTGGAGTGGGGAGGGAATGGGGATTTTACAGTATCCTTCCCCTGCCATGCCCAAGCCATGCCCATCAAGCCAAGCCAAGCCACGCCCATCAAGCCACGCCCACAAAACTGGTAGTAAAAAAAAATTGAATCCCACCACTG